>SMDT01002100.1:0-478270 GCA_005392925.1 Aquilaria sinensis | reverse complement strand
ACCCAAGGAACTTTCCCGAGGTCACTCCGAAGATGCACTTTTTGGGATTAAGGCGGATCCCGAAGGTTCTGAGCTGGTGGAAAGTTTCCTTTAGATCTGCGACGTGGTCGCCAGGCAGTTTGCTTTTGACTATCATGTCGTCCACATATACTTCCATGTTTCTCCCTATTTGGTCGCTGAAGACCTTGCTCATCAACCTTTGGTAGGTGGCTCCTGCATTTTTGAGCCCGAAGGGCATCCTGATGTAGCAGTATGTTCCTCCCTCGGTGATGAAGGCGGTTTTTTCTTCATCTTCAGGGTCCATCCTTATTTGATGATACCCACTGAAGGCGTCTAAAAAAGTTAGGAGCCCGTATTCGGCAGTTGAGTCTACCAATTGGTCTATCGGTGGGAGAGGGTATGAATCTTTCGGGCAAGCATCGTTCAAGTTTCTGAAGTCGATGCACATCCGGAGTTTGCCGCTTCCTTCTTTTGTGGCAACTACCACATTGCTTAACCATTCAGGGTACTTGACCTCCTTGATGACATCGGCTTCTAACAGTCGTTGGACTTCAGTTTTGACAAAGTTACTTTTATGAACTGAGATGCCTCGCTTCTTTTTCCGGACAGGCTTTGCTTCCAGACTTGCTTTGAGGCTATGTTGAATTATGTCAGGGTTTACCCCTGGCATGTCTTTCGGCGAGTAGGCAAACTGATATTTATTTGTCAGTAGAAAAGATACAAGTTTTTCCTTGTCACCTTCGGCCAAGTTTTTCCCTATTCGGGTATTTTGGCATGGGACAAGTTCTACTTCTTCCATTTCCGCCTTCGTGGCATTCTCTGCCTTGTCCTTTTTTGGCACTTTTACTTCCACAGCTTGCGCCAAGTTGTTTGCTGGAGCCTTTCATGTTTTGACGAACACCTTCCTTACTTCGCCTTGATCTATGAAGATTTCTGCATCTTCATCCTTGGCGGCGAAAGTGACGGTTAAGTACTTGACATCAGGGCGAATATGCAGGTTTCCCTGTGTCTGCCTTCCAAGCATGGCGTTGTACGATGAAGGGACATCCATAATGATGAACCTTGCCATTGTGGAGGCGTATAACTCTGCTGTCCCAATCACTGAAGTCCCTTTCAGCATCAAAGGGAGATCGATCCATCCGAGGACAGGCAGTTCGGACGGACCTAACCAGAAGGTATGCGAGGTGACGGGCTTGAGGTTGCTGCTAGATACACCTAACTTCGGCAGCAAGTGTGAAAACAGGACGTCGGCATTTGATCCGTCGTCAAGCAGCACTCTCTTGACGTCCCAGTTTCCTATTCTTGCCATGATCAATATTTCCTATTCTCGCCATGATCAATAATGGGTCGTCATGGGGAAAAATGACGGCGGAACCATCCTTTCGGGCCAGCTTTTTTGTTGGACTTTGATACTCCATGACTGCTATTTCTCTGGCCTTCCTCTTTCTTTCCGAGGATGGTAGTCCCGTCGTAATTGTTTGTATGATTCCCGCTGGAGGTGGGGGGCGCCTTTTCGGACTTCGGTTTCTCCGCCTGTCGGAGTCGTAGTCCTCATCTTCTGCCTTCCCTTCCTCCTCTCTTCTCCCTTTCGGGGAAGGCATGCGCAGATAACGCCGAAGTTGGCCCTGTTTTATCAGCGACTCTATATACTTTTTCAGTTGGAAGCAGTCTTCGGTGTCGTGGCCGTGGTCACGATGAAACTGGCAGAACTTCTTCATATTCTTTCTGTTGTCGGCGGTCATGGCCCGTGGCCGCTGAACCTGAGTTCCCTGCCTTTCCATTGTCATGAGGATGTTGGTCCTTGTGGTGTTCAGGGGTGTGAAAATGGGGAGTTTCCTTCCTCTCGTTCTCCATGGTCGGCCTGCCTGTTCGGTGGGATACCGGGTTTGCTGGTTGGACCCTTCGGCCCGGGTGTGATCGGACTTCGGTCCGCCCATTCTCAGTTCTTCGGCTGTCATGTGCTGTTCGGCCCTTCGGTAAAATTCGCCCAGCGTGTCCGGGGGGTCCTTGGAGAATTCGTAAAACAGCTGTGAGTCCCTCCGAAGGCCCCGTGTCATCGCGAGGATGCGTACTTCGGGCCGAAAGTCTGGGACACTCAAGGCCTCTCTGTTAAATCTCTCGACATAGTCGCGGATGGTCTCTCCAATTCTTTGCGCTATGTCGAACATCTGAACCGGCATCTTCGCCGTTGGCCGACTTCCGATAAACTGCTGCGTGAAGGCTGTGGATAACTCCTGGAACTCCGTGATGGTTCCTGGGGCCAATGAATTATACCAGGCTGTTGCTGGCCCAGTGAGAGTGACCTCGAAACATTTGCACAAGGTAGCGTCGTCAGCACCGTGCATTATCATGCTGCGTCTGTACTTGGTCAGATAGGCCTGTGGATCAGTACGGGCATCATAAGTTTCCAGCCGAGGTACTCTGAAGTCACCTGGCATGGCTGCCTCAACTACATCTGGGGTGAATGGGGACTCATCCCCACAAAAGGTTCCAGACAGCCTAGCCCAGACGGGTTTGCGGGCCACCTGTTTCTCTACTCTGTCCAACCTCGCCAATATCTTTTCCATAAGGATCGTGGCGCTAGGTTCCTCTTCAGGGACGGGAGATTGTCGGTGCCTCTTTAGAGGGTGAGTCCGGCGCTGAGGGGATGGGGACCTTGCCTCAGGTGACTGGCTCCTCCTGTGTGTGATTTTGGGTCGTCTTGACCCTGCTTGTCCCGCGAGCCGTGCCCCGAGGGGCATGTTTTCCGTTGAAGACTCCTCTCGTGGGTCTCCGCATCCCGAACTACGATGGGTTGGTTTGGGACTTTTTTCCCGAGGGTGTGCTGGCGAAGGAGGCCTTTGGGCTTGAGCTTGTTGCGGCCACCTTCGGTCTATCTGTTGTGTCATTTCAGCCACAACAGAACGTTGAAAGTCGCACAGAAAGCTCATGGTTATGACCAGAGGACGCTCTTCCTCAGGCGTGGAAGTCCCTGGGAGGGCTTGCTCAGTGGCCGGTTGGACTTCAGGCGCGGACGGGGACCTCGGGAGTCCCTTGTCCTTAGAACGCCGAGTCTCAACGACGGCGACCCGAGGATGGTTTCCCACAGACGGCGCCAAATGATGCCCTGAGACATCTTCGCTGGAAGGCATGGTGACTTCCGGGAGGACTTCCTGTGGAGGAGAGCGTCTGGAGTTGAAGTTTCCCAGGGGAATGTGCCTGAAAAGCTCAGAGAAGAGGGTTAGGAGGTCCCCGGGGTGCTTTTCCGGGGAGGAGCCTCCGACGCCCAAGTCAGTTTCCTGAGAAGGTGAGGGGGAAGCACTAGAGTTTTTAGTGGGCTTGCCTGTATTTTCTCAAGGAGGAGGAGTCGAACCCTTTGCCAGGGTCTGTTCCCTGGTATTTATAGAGAAGCCCAGCCCGTTCAGATGACGACACGTGTTCGGTCGGATGTTCTCTGAGTTTCTGGGCGTAGGGGGCGAGTAGCTGGTGACAGGCTCCTTGAGCCTTGAACCGAGACAGGTCGTGACAAGACCTGGACGGCGTCGGCGTGTCAAATCACCATTTGAGGTGACATGTAGCGTCTGTGGCCGGCATGTCAGAGGCTCCTTAAATGCTCATGCCGTACTCCCGAGGTCCTCTGGGCGAGGTCGTTCTTCGACACGGTCACACTTCTTTGGGAGTTATGCTCGTGCTTTTTGGGGGGTTCCCTTATTCGGAGGATCCGCCTTCGGGGAGATTCCCTTCTGTTTGTGATAGCTAATTCACTGCAACCAAAGGCGATCCGTTCGGTCCCCCGAGGGAGCCGGCACCATCCTTGCGGTTCCTGGTGTTCTTTGCCGAAGTTCCAAGTTCGGGGTGCTTGGCTCCGTTCCTTCCGAGGTCAGTGATAGAGCCTATTTCGGGTGACGCCAGGCTTCCTGATCATACTTAGGAAGTACGCACTGGGAGAGGAGATGGTCCTTCGGCTATCAGGCATTATCTCGATGAGGCACATTTTCGATCCATATGGTGTCAAACTCTCGGATAAGCTTTGCTACCAGTTCATGGTATTTTGCCAAGGTCGGGTCCTTCGCCCCGTAGTCCCCTGCTGTTTGTTGAACTACCAGCTGGGAATCGCTGTGGGCTTTTAAGTTTTTTATACCAATTTTTCTGGCTAGGCATAACCTTGCTATGAGAGCTTCGTACTCAGCCATATTGTTGGTGACGTTAAATCCGAACTTGATGGCTTTCATTACTTCTAGACCTTCGGGGCCTCTGATAATTACCCCAGCTCCCTGGTATTCGGAGCCCGAGGCTCCGTCGACATACAAAGTCCATTCTGGCTCACCTCCGCCGGGATCCATATGGCTGTCCTCGGTGATGGGTACTTCGGCAATAAAGTCTGCCAAGGCTTGAGCTTTTATGGCTTTCCGAGGTTCATAAGTAATGTCGTGTTCACCAAGCTCTATACACCATTTGGAAAGCCTTCCTGAATGATCGACTTTCCTCATGACGTCCCGTAGAGGTAGACTACTTCGGACGATGATAGGGTGAGCCTGAAAATATGGCCGTAGCCTTCTCCCTGCCAGTACCAGGGCATATATAGCTTTTTGTAGCAAGGGATACCTGACTTCGGCGCCGTGTAGGGACTTGCTTATATAATAAACCGGCCATTGCTTCGGCCCTTCCTCTTTCACAAGGACCGAGCTTACTGCTTTTTCTGTGACGGCGAGGTATAACATGAGGGGCTCTCCCTCGCGAGGTTGTCGCAGAGTGGGCAAACGGGCTAAGTAGATTTTGAGTTCTTCCCAGGCCTTTTGGCAGTCCTCATTCCAAGGATGATCATCACTTCCGAGGTTGCCCTCCTTTTTTGCTGCCTTAGTGAGGACTTTAAAGAATGCTCGACACCGGTCTCCATATCTGGAAATAAACCTACTAAGAGAGGTTATCCTTCCAGTGAGTCTTTGCACATCTTTTATTGTGACGGGAGTTTGGAATTCGAGCAGAGCCTTAATTTTTTCGGGGTTAGCCTCAATGCCTCTTTCTGATACCATGTATCCAAGAAACTTTCCCGAGGTTACGCCGAAGATGCACTTTTCGGGGTTAAGGCGGATCTCGAAGGTTCTGAGCTGGTGGAAAGTTTCCTTTAGATCTGCGACGTGGTCGGTAGGCAGTTTGCTCTTGACTATCATGTCATCGACATAGACTTCCATATTCCTCCCTATTTGGTCGCTAAAGACCTTGCTCATCAACCTCTGGTAGGTGGCTCCTGCATTTTTGAGCCCGAAGGGCATCCTGATGTAACAATACGTTCCACCTTCCGTGATGAAGGCAGTCTTCTCCTCGTCTTCGGGGTTCATTCTTATTTGATGATACCCACTGAAGGCGTCTAGGAAACTTAGGAGTCCGTATTCGGCAGTCGAATCCACCAATTGGTCTATTGGTGGGAGAGGGTATGAGTCTTTTGGGCAAGCATCATTCAAGTTTCTGAAGTCGATGCACATTTGGAGCTTACTGCTCCCTTCTTTTGTGGCGATAACCACGTTGCTCAACCATTCGGGGTACTTGACTTCCCTGATTACTTCTGCGTCTAGTAAGCGCTGGACTTCGGTTTTGATGAAGTTATTTTTATGGACTGAGATGCCCCGTTTCTTTTGCCGGACAGGTTTTGCTTCCGGACTTACTTTAAGGTTATGCTGTATTATGCGAGGGTCTACCCCCGACATATCTTTCAGCGAGTAGGCAAACAGGTCTTTATTCATCAGTAGAAAGGATACAAGTTTTTTCTTGTCTCCTTCGGCCAAGTTTTTCCCTATTCGGGTACTTCGGCCTGGGACAAGTTCTACCTCTTCCATTTCTACCTTCGCGGGATCTTCTGCCTCGCCCTTTTTTGGTTTTCCTTCTAGTAAAGCCTCTGTTTCTACAGTTTGTGCAAAGTTGTTTACTGGAGCTTTTCGTGCCTTGACGAACACTTTCCTTACTTCGCCCTGATCAACAAAGATTTCTGCGTCTCCATCCTTGGTGGCAAAAGTGACAGTTAAGTATTTTACATTAGGGCGAATGTGCAGATTTCCCTGTGTTTACCTCCCAAGGATGGCGTTGTATGATGAAGGAACATCCATGACAATAAACCTTGTCATTGTGGAGGCGAATAATTCAGCTATCCCGTCCACCGAAGTTCCTTTCATCATTAGGGGAAGATCGATCCATCTGAGGACGGGCAGCTCGGATGGTCCTACCCCAAAAGTAGGCGAAGTGACGGGCTTGAGATCGCTGTTGAATATGCCCAAGTTCGGCAGCGGATGTGAAAAGAGGACGTCAGCGTTTGATCCATCGTCATGCAACACTCTCTTGACGTCCCAGTTTCCTATCCTCACCATGACCAAAAGCGGATCGTCATGAGGGAAGATGACAGTGGAACCATCCTTGCGGGCCAGCTTTTTCGTCAGACTCTGATATTCCATCACTGATATTTCTCTGGCCTTCCTCTTTCTTTCCGAGGATGGGAGTCTTGTCGTAATTGTTTGTATTATTCCCGCCGGAGGTGGAGGATGCCTCTTTGGACTTCTATTCCTCCGTCTGTCGGAGTCGTAGTCCTCGTCATCTGCCTTTCCTTCTTCCTCTTTTTTCCCTTTCGGGGAAGGCATTCGCAGATATCGCCGAAGTTGGCCTTGTTTTATCAGCAACTCTATGTATTTTTTTCAATTGAAAACAGTCTTCGGTGTCGTGGCCGTGGTCGCAGTGAAACTGGCAGAACTTCTTCATGTTCTTTTTATTATCAGCGGTCATGGCCCTTGGCCGCTGAATCTGGGTCCCCTGTCTTTCCATTGTCATGAGGATGTTGGTCCTCGTGGTGTTCATGGGTGTGAAGGTTGGGGGTTTCCTTCCCCTAATTCTTCGAGGTCGTCCCGCCTGGTCAGTTGAATACCGCATTTGCTGGCTGGACCCTTCGGCGCGGATGTGATCAGACTTCAGTTCACCCATCCTTAGCTCTTCGGCCGTCATGTGCTACTCTGCCCTTCGGTAAAATTCGCCAAGCGTGTCTGGAGGATCCTTGGAAAATTCGTAGAACAGCTGTAAGTCCCTCCGAAGGCCCCGTGTCATGGCGAGAATGTGTATTTCGGGGCGGAAGTCTGGAACACTTAAGGCTTCTCTGTTAAACCTTTCGACATAGTCGCGGATGGTTTCTTCGTTCTTCTGTGCTATGTCGAACATCTGGACAGGCATCTTCGCCGTCGGCCGAATTCCAATGAATTGATGTGTAAAGGCCGTAGATAACTCCTGGAACTCCCTGATGGTTCCTGGAGCCAATGAATTGTACCATGCTGTTGCTGGTCCTGTGAGGGTGACCTCAAAGCATTTGCACAAGGTAGCATCATCAGCACCGTGCATCATCATGCTGCATTTGTATTTTATTAGATGGGCCTGTGGATCAGTTCGGCCATCATAGGTTTCCAGCCGAGGCACCCGGAAGTCACCTGGCATGGCTGTCGAAACTACTGCTCGGGTGAACGGCGACTCATCCCTACAGAAATTTTTAGACAGCCTTGCCCAGACCGGTTTACGAGCTACCTGTTTTTCCAATCTTTCCAACCTCGCTAATATCTTCTCGATAAGGAACGTGGCACTAGGCTCTTCCTCCTGATGCTTGTAGGCTTCTGGCAAGGGAGATTGTATGCGATTCTTCAGGGAGTGACTCCGGCGCCGAGGGGATGGGGACTTCGCCTCAGGTGATGAGCTCCTTTGGCGCGGGTCTTTAGGTCGCTTGGACCCCATTTGTCCGATAGGTCGTGTCCCGAGGAGCATGTTTTCCGTCGAAGACTACTCGCGCGGATCCCCGCTTCCCGAACTGCGGTAGATTGGTTTAGGGCTTTTCTCCCGAGGGCGTGCTGGTGAGGAAGGCCTTTGGCCCTGAGTTGGTTGCGGCCACCTTCGGTCTATTTGCTGTGTCATTTCGGCCACAACAGAGCGCTGAAAGTCGCACAGAAAACTCATAGTTATGACTGGAGGACACTCTTCCTCAGGCGAGGAAGTCCCTGGAAGGGTTTGCTCGGTAGCCGGTTAAGCCTCAGGCACGGACGAGGACTTCGGATGTCCCTTGTCCTTTGAACGCCGAGTTTCAACAACGGGACCTGAGAGTGATTTCCCACAGACGGCGCCAAATGATGCCCAGCAGCATCTTCGTCGGGTGACATTATGACTTCGGGAGGGACTTCCTGAAGGGAAGAACGTCTGGAGCAAAGGTTTCCCAGAGGAGTGTGCCTGAAATGCTCAGAAAAAAAAGGTTAGGAGGTCCCCGAAGTATTTTTCCGGGGAGGAGCCTCCGACGCCCAAGTCAGTGTCCTGAGGGGAGATAGAGGAGGAGCATTAAAGGGTTAGAAGACCTTGCCTGCTTGTGTGTTCTCAAGGAGAGAGGGTTCGATCCTTGCCAGGGCCTGTTTCCTGGTATTTATAGGAGTGCCCAGCCCGGTCGGATCATGACACGTGTTCGGCCGGATGCTTTCTGTACCTTCGGGCATAGGGGACAGGTAGTCGTTTATAGGCTCCTGGAGTCTTGGACTGAGACAGGTTGTGACAAGACTCGAACGGTGTCGGCGCGTCAGACCGCCATTTGAGGCAGCGTGTAACGCCTGTGGGCGACATGTCAGAGGCTCCTTAAATGCTCATGCCGTACTCCCGAGGTCCTCTGGGCGAGGCTGTCCTTTGGTACGGATGCCCTTCTTCGAGAATTATGCCCATAGTTCGGGGATTTCCCTGGTTCGGGGGTTCCGCCTTCGGGGAGAGTCTCTCCTGCTTGCAATAACTGGTTCTTTATCCCCAAAGACGATCCGTTTGGTCCCCCGGGGGAGCCGGCAACATTTTTGAAATTCCTGACGTTGTAGCCGAAGTTCTGAGTTCGGGGCGTTTGACTTCGCTCCTTCCAAGGTCAGTGTTAGCGCTGACTTTGGATGACACCAGGTTTCCCGGCCACGCTTTTGGTAGGAAGTATGTAGTGAGAGAGGCGATATACCACGCGGTATACCACGGTATTTAACACTATGGATCTGTATCACCCTTTGAGATTGTCCATTTATTAAGGGATGGTAAGTTGAGCTAAGATGAACTTAGGTCTCTAGAGCTTGCTAAAATCCTTCTAAAACCTAGATGTGAACCTAGGATCCCTAACAAACACAATACTGTCTGGTATCCCATGAAGCCTCACTATATTTTTAATGTATAATTGTACCAATCTATCTAATGAGTTTGTAAGCTTCATGGGAAAGAAATGAGCAGACTTGGTGAGTCTGTCCATTACAACCCAAATAGTGTCATGTTTGCTTTTTACCCAAGGCAACCCTGTCAAGAAATCTATAGTGATTGATCCCCATTTCTTTTTTAGAATAAGTAAGGGTTTTAAGGTTCCTAATGGCCTTTGATGCTTAATCTTAACCATTTGACAAGTTAACAATTCAATACATGAGCTTCAACATCCTTTCTAAAGCAAGGCCACCAAAAGTAGGGCTTTAAGCCTTTGTATATCTTACCCTATCTAGGATTATCCACTTTAGTTACCACTTCCCTTTGACCTGTCCAAAAACTTTCTTTAGGTAAGGGTCTTCAGCTTGAGGTTGCTTAATTTCCTTAATCCAAGTAGGTTGTACAGTTAAAGAAAACATTTGATCTTGCTCACATCTTAGCCACTTAAGACGCAGGAGTGCTAAGCTACTTTTTACTTTTTTCAACATAGTGGGTCCAACATTTTCAATCCCAGTCTACTTCTTACTCAAAGCATCTGCCACCACATTGCAAAAGTATACTCAAATGTATAAACAAAATCTTTCATGTACTTAAGCTATCTTTTCTGTCTCATATTCATCACTTAATCCATAGGAAATTATTTCTTTATCATGCGTCAAAATGCACCCTAGACCCATAATAAAAGCATTTGTATAAGCCACAAAAGGTTTATATGGATCAAGGAGTATTAAAATGGGTGTCTCTGTGAGTTTCTTCTTAAGTTCTTGGAAACTAATTTCACATCTATCACTTTACTCAAACTTTTGACATTTTTTAGTCATTTAAGTGGGGGCAAAAGCAAGTTTTGAGAACTTATGTACAAACCTTTTATAGTACTCAACATACCTAAGAAGCTTCTAATTTTTTTAACTTTTTGACGTCTTTGCCACTCAATGTGACAGTCCCAGGCTGTCTGTGGCTACTTGTTGCCTAGGATACCCAAGAATTCATAGAATTCCTAGGTTTTGGTTCATAATTATTGGTTTATTTTCTTGTGAGAAAAATCTAATGCGCATGACCTAAGCTTACTAACCTAGATACTAGCATTAAATAATGCATAAGTAACTTTGGCATGGAAATTTAAACTTAATGTAAAACATTCAAAACGTTGGAGGTATTGCACTTAAAAAAAATTATAAAACTAGCCAAAGTTGTAAACACATTTTCTACAAGTATCAACCCTATGTATAGTACTCAATTATTTACATGAATCACAAACCAAAACACAAAACTAGCCGATGTTGCTAGAGGCATCTAGTACAATTAAGTACTCAAGCATAACCTACTAAGATGACCATACTAGGCTAACCACCTGAGCTTTACCTCTCAAGTGCCCATAGCCTCAACCTCCCCATGTGCTTCGTGATTAACCACTACTCAAGGTTAATCCAACATAGTTAGTACATAATGTAACCAACAAACCAGACAATACAAACTAGCAATTATCAATTATACCTACAAAACTAGCTTAACAACCATGCTTGGGTTGTTGGCCGAACCACCCAAACCTATACATATAAACTAAGGAGTGAGAGTCATAGATTCCCAGTAAGGGGTCTTTAAGGTATGTGCAAAACAAAACCCTAAAGGACACTGGACAATAAATGTAACAAATCTCAAATCTACCATGAGTTGATAATGGTCTGAGGCCTAACTGATATGAGCATGGATGGCACAACCAAGGATGGCAAGGACCCATTGAAGATAACAAGTGGACCAATGACAAGGAAGAAGACTAAGGAGCTCACTAGTGGACTTCAAGCCTTTATCTTAAGCTTCTTCATGGGGAATGGACTTAGAATTTCACAAGGATCTATTGGGACATTCAAGGAATCATATGGAGATGATGGCCAATCTTGGTACTCAATTCTAGAGTGCCTAGACAAGTCACAAGACAAGGAACAACAAGGGCACCCATCAAGTGCACCCTTAGAGTCTCCTTGAAGTGTTTCATGACCATTTTTCTTCTACAAGCTGGATCTTTGAGCCCTAACATTTCAAAATTTAAGAGGAAGTATCAAGTCAATGGAACTCAAATATTCAAGCTTGGAGTTGAAGATACAAGCAAAAACCCTAAAGAGCCCATAAGTGCACCCAATAAGGCCATTTTGGGGTTTTAGGGCAAAACTTGTATTTGCACTTTATTTTCTTTATTTTCCTGATTATTTACATCATTTAGGACGTTATTTAGGCTATGAAATTGGTTCAGGTCATATAGGATAAGTGGCATACGTTGCACACCTTAAACATGTGTTACAAAGATGTAGGAATCCTAGTTTGACTAAGTTTTCTTAAGTCTTTTGTACCAACGTTTCCTATGTGACTTGGGCTGCAAATTTTGGCCTATACTTTACCCTAGTTTTGGCCTATAAATAGGCACATATTCTGGTTGTAAAACACAGCCTTTGAACAAAATAATATTGCTACTTTGGAGAGAAAATCTCTTTTGTTTTTTTAGGACTACCTTGGTGCACAAGTTGCTTGTGTTCTTGGTTTTCTTATACTTCTTGTTCCTAATCACAAGTTGATTAGGGGTGGGGGTTTAAATCCAGTTTCTTTGATGTCTTATGGAGCTTGAAAAACATCTTTGACGTGTTTCTTGTTTGTTATACTAAAGGGGTTTGCATCACTAACATATTTGCATATATTTGGGTCACTTGGGACCTCTCTTCATCCAAGTTCTTCTATGGGACATTGTCCTATGTCTAGTGAGTTCTAGCGACTAACTTTCTCTAGCAAGCCTGGGCTTGCCAACTGTGCTAGGTTGTCACCTAGGCACATAGCTACCTCCCCTTGAATACTATATGCAAGAGTAATCCAATTATACTTGATAGAGCCAAGTTGGGTGCACTAAGGTCCCACGCTAGTACCTCAGGACTGAGTCCTAACTAGGTCACTAGAAGTTACTAACCTTTCACCCATCCTATGGTGAACCTTGACTAGCACATGGCCAATGTAGTTTTGGCGTGCTAGGTTCTTACTCTAGTTCCTCGGGCCTAAGACTCAATTAGGTAACTAGGCATGCTAAACCTCTACCCCTAGATGTACTAGGCCCCCACTTTAGTCCCCCAGATGGAAAACCTGAGTAGGTGACAAAGTGTTACTAAACGTCCACCTTCCTTGGTGAACCTTGGATGATACTGGGCTTGGCACTTACTACACCTCAATGAGTTGTCCATTACTAGGATTCATTCTTACTCTAAGTGTTCTTTGTGTTTTCTAGCACAAACTAGAGTCCCAAATACACTAAGGTAGCCTAACTACCTCATGCCTCCAAAGCCCCTCAAAGTGCTCTAGTAACTTAGCTTGAGTTCCAAGTCACTTCCTACTTAGAGCTCTTGGTGTTTCTCCTGATTCCCTTGGGTAGCTTCCACTTAATTTGGTGTCAATCAACCTCCCAAGCCATGCCAATCTCCAACATTTTGCATTCTAGGCTTCCCATGGGTCCTAGGGCTCACATTGCACCTAAATGTGGTTATATGCCCCTATTAGCCTCACAGTGCCTTCCTTGGCCTCTAGGTGTTTTCACTAACTTCCTGTAGTTATTATGGCTCTTAAACCACCTTAAGGTTAGTGAAATACTGCCCCAAATCACCTTTCTTGACTACAGGAGGTTGTGCTAAAAAATTATCCACATTAATCGTGCCTTAGTGCACATTCACTTTCCTTAGTTAACTAGGCCACAGTAATAATTCACCATGCTCCTTGATTAGAGTACTAGGTTGCTCACTATTGATGCATTCAAACTACCTTAGCGATAACTACAAGCCTCAATTAGGGCACCAAAATACCCTTATGGACACACATGATTCAATTGTGCACACACAATTTTCTCCTTGTTTTGTTTGATCCATTCGTCACTTGTTCTTTGTTGACCATTTCTAGACTTCAAAACCCCTTATAAATATTTTTAGGATGTTTATGAACCATTGAGGAACCAAAAACACCCTTTTAGGTTGAAGTCCGAAGTAGTGATGAGGCTACAACACGAGCCTAGTGCCACAGCACCATAGTTGTTTGATGTTGTCCAAAAAATGAAGGCAATGGCACTATAGTGCCAGTTGGGGCTATAATGCCTAAAGTATGACTTGGGTGTTAATTTCCTTGGACCCTCAATGCAGAACGGCGCCGTTGCGCCCAGAGCTCACCAGCTTCATCCATCTTCACAAAAACTATGCACAATTTCCTCAAACTTGGTTCCAATCACTTCTAAGCTTGCAATTATTCACCCCCCAGGCCAAATACAATGGAAATACATTAACATAACAAGGAGCACAATAAATTTCCTTACCTTAAGCACATCCAAAGCAAAGCAAGCAAGTTGAGCACCAAAGCTTCCATTGAGCTCCAATGGTGTTCTTGAGGTTCCAAGCTTAAATCCTTCACAATGGGCACCCAAAACAACTAAGTCAAGACCAATCCAACCTAACCAATCAACTTAGAATAGTACTTACGCTAGGAAAAAGACCATTACCTTTGTTTTGGGCTCAAACCTTTGGAAAAGCATAAAAATGCCACAAAACTTACCAAAACTTGCTTGAGCTTCAATGATTTTACTTGGGAGCCTCAATTTTCATGAGTAAATGGCAAAAATGAGAGTTTGGGAGCTCCATCCATGAATGTGGAAGGTGGGTTGCAGGTTTGGGAGGTAGGAGATGGTGAATATTGCCAATCTCCTATCTCCTAACCCCTTATAAGCATACTAACCCACATCCACTCTTCTAGCTTTGTTTTCTTAGTCACTTAGCTCCCAAACATCATTTTTGCTACCCTTTAGCCCTCTTGAACTTTCCATGGCACTAAAAATGAGTCCACTTAAAAGCTCACTTGGCTCCCTGCTTAGCCCAAACTCCTTTATGGTGTCTGGTTTACCAAACTAGTTTAAAACCTCCAACCGTCTACACTTAGGTCCTTCCATGCTAAGTCATGGTTCTAATGGGTTATAGAACTTATGGTCTTGATTTTCTGGGTGCCATAATTACATTGTACCCTTTACCTATGGCAAGATTTCCAAAATGCCCTGGTGACACTTAGGTGCCAAATGACCTAAGAACCATCAAATTCTTAAAGAACTTGCTTGACTTGCTAAATTAAACTAATTGAGGCGTTAAGCTAGGGATTTCTTACATCATAACCAAGTCTTACCTGACCGTCGCCAATCCGGTACCTTGAGGGTGGTAATATTCTCCCCATGTTGGAAAATTTGCTCTTTCAATCTCCCCACCTTAGAACGTTAACTTAGGATATGATGCCACATATCCCAACCAATCCCGCCAAGGGGTGGGGACTCTACTCTAACCCACTTGGCATTCACTTACCTGACTTGTTAAATTAATGCCCCATGGTACTCAAATGGAGTCCTTGCTTGTATAGGTATTATAGCCAATGCCATACTTTGTGCCCACACTCAACAATGCACTGACAACTTCTCACAGTCCTCCCTACCTTAGCCTGACTTTACTCGGTCTTAATAACCTTTATGCAACTTTACTTTTGAAGACTATGGTATGGTTTTCCATTATCCCCAGCTTATGGATGCTACTGAAGGATCCTTAACAAGTTTCAGCCTATCCTAGAATGCTCAGCCACTAACAACTTCTTAATAATTCTTCTTGTGCTCAAACCTCGTAGTGCAAGCTAGCTTAACAAGCTTCAAGCTTGTCCACAA
This sequence comes from Aquilaria sinensis, assembly GCA_005392925.1. Taxonomy (NCBI): domain Eukaryota; kingdom Viridiplantae; phylum Streptophyta; class Magnoliopsida; order Malvales; family Thymelaeaceae; genus Aquilaria; species Aquilaria sinensis. The sequence goes on along the minus strand of SMDT01002100.1, from coordinate 463,368 downwards.
ACACTTACACCTAAAGCCTACTCTAGATTCGGCACCTAACACACTTGTACCAAAACCTCTTAGTGTAAGATTAGCTTAACAAGTATGAAACTACAAGATTTCAATATATATTGTTAGTTCCACAAAAAAACAATGAATGTATTGGATAATAAAATAGATATTTGAATTTTGTGGTTACTTAGTCTGACACTAAATGAATAATTTTTTGCTTGAGAGCTTTTTTTTCCCCAATCTTTTATGTTACAAAGTTTCACTCTTGTTCTCCAGACGTCGCTTGAGAGTGGTATTCATTTGAAGAATTGAAAAATAGCTATCCGACACAAAGTCTATATATATATATTTTTTCTTTTTCACAAAACTGAGATGTGTGCTTTTGTATTGTCTTCATAGCCATTTATAGTGTGCCAATCCTCCATAAAAGCATATTTATGGAAATTTTGACGTTTTGTTTCCTCATAAAAATATAAAAAATGATGGAAGATGGCATTAATTATGAGATTTCCATTACTTAGGTCAAATGTATATTTAGAAAGGCAAAATGATGCATTTTATCACTTGGGACCATTAGGCATTGGAAGGGCAAAAACGTAAAGCGTGATGTAAAATTATATGAAAACTTACCAAAATTAAAATTTTTGACACATGTACTTATATTATTTAGGCTGTTAAGTGAAAAATCATTTTTATCCTGAAGTGTATCTTGCTTTTATAATATATATTAGATATAAACAAAAATTTTCAAAATTATTCTTTGAATTTTAATGGAGAAATATTTTTAGTTAATTTAGTTGATGAAGATATTATGAGTTAAAATAAATCTTTTATCATTGAATCCTAATCTACTAAGAAAGAAGACTGCCTAGCATGTGTATACCTTCCAATAGAAGTCTTGCAATCAAATCCAGACTTCACTAAGAAAAGAAATCATTTTTCATTTATAGTCCAACTCCAACTATACTTATCATTTTTGGGGTCAATTACACTTCGGTCTATTATCATGTGTTTGAAAGAGATCATATAATAAAATTTTTAATACATTATTCTTGTTTTTTTTTTGTATTCAAACTCAATATTATAAGGTATAAGGTTTGAAGGGGTATAAATATAATAGGGGAATATAGGGGAATGTCAACTTATTCAAGACTACAAGGCCACTAAACCTAGTATCAGCGTATTAAGGGAATTTGGAAAGGGAAAAATGAGTGGGGATTTGATCCCTGGTCATGGCGTGAGATCAATGTCATTCGGTTGGTAGGACAATACATTATTCTTAATTATATTGATTTTAAAGTTGATTTATAAATCAGATAAAACTCTATAATTCAAGAAATAAAAAATAATTTTTAAAATATTTTTAAAAAAAATTAAGTGTATTCATTAAGTTTTTTATTTTTAAGTTTGGTACAAAAAAGATTTCATAAAAATCAATTAATTTCTAAAAATTTTTATTCAAGTGATTATTAGATAGGTAAAGTCTTAATTTTAAATACCCAGTTCACCCTCAACCAACACTTAGGAGACTAGTTTACTCGTTGGTTGGTAGCTTGGCTATTGGCTATCAATAAAAAATAATATTTTTTCCTTGTATGGTAGTCATTGTTTTCTTTAGTTTAATTTTGGTACAGATTAACCTCTTTTGAGTAAAAATTATAGTAAAAGAAAAAATATATGAGCATTTTCTATTAATGTAAGTAATTTAGAAAAAATTTTATTAACAAGAGAAGATTAAAAAAATATTTAGTTTTTAATGAAATCATCATCTTCATTGATAAGGAAAAGGAAAAAAGGAAAATAAAAGCAGAACAAATGGTTATCCTATGTTATTGAGGCAGTGCAATTGAATGTCCCTAAATTTTAATATCATTATAGCTTTATCCTAAACCTTCTTTAATCAGTTCCAATTTTGGCACAAAAAAATATGGCCACATGTTAGTTTAATAGGGAGAAGGTAGAAAGACAAGGCATCATGCGAAGATGGCTAGTAGCCCTCTTTAATAATTCCTCATCAATCTTATCCCTATTGAGTGTCACGTATTATTCCTAAGACACAATATGTATCATGCCCACAATTTTTAGCCCATGCTTTCCATGTTCTTTAATAGCTTCTTAGAACTACTTAGGTCATATTATTACTATCCAAGAAAAACAATCTTCCTAGACTCATAGTCAGTATGAACATGCTTCTTAGTCATCCAATCAATACCTAGGATTATGTCATACTTAGCAACATTTAACACAAACAACTTAAATTTAATCATGGCATGACCTATCTTAAGCATACATTCCCTAGCTAAAGAGTAAGACATTAGAAACTGAGTTCCAGTAGTTTTTATCATCTAGGCATCTTTCAAAGGAATAACATAAAACTTTAATTCATTAGCAATGGTGCTAGAAATAATAGACACAGAGGCTCAGTTGTCAAATAGCACTAATATTAGTTTCTCATTCAAATAGATCATACCTCTAAAAGCTTCTTGCCTCCTCTCTTATGGCTCAATCTAGATTAATCTTCCTCCAACTCTTTGTCCACCTGGTGCTCCTCAAATAGCTCTTGCCCTAATGTTAATCACATCTAGCCTTGGCCTCATTAGCCCTTCTAGCTGATTAGTATGGTTGCCCTTAGTAGGGAAATTTTTGACCCAATGATCCCTTGAGCCATAATTCAAGCGTACAACAATGTCATAATAACAAAGTTTCCCACCATGAAACCTTCTAGAAGTCTCAAATCTAATCTCCTTAAACTTCTTCTTTCTTTTATCTTTCTTAGCCTTATTCTATGAGGATTCATCTATGGTCCTCTTCTGACATTTCTTCTCCTTTCCAGCTCTTCTTAACTCTTTAGGGCCACTTTTCCCTTTCTTCTGCTCCAGGTACTTTTTCTCTAAGGCAAATCCTCTTTGGACTACTTGGTAGTAGTCTCTATCATTAAAAGCCCTTAGAATTTGCCTCAATTAGGCTTCTCAAAAATTTTCTTTGTCTTAAATACCTCTTGACCCCCATATTGTGGCATATACCTTACAAGTGCATTGAAATTTTGCTCATATTCAAGCACTGTCTTGTTGCCTTGGACCAACAAATCAAATTTTAGCTACTTCTGGTCTTTTATGGCTTCATTGATGTACTAGTTTTGGAGCATTTCTAAGAACTCTGGCCATTCCATTGGCCTCTATCTATAAGCAGGCCTTCTTCTACTTCTGGCATCATATGCTCCTTTTATTGATCTCCACCATATTTTAGTTGCACCCTCTAAGTTATATATGGCCATGGTCACTTTTTAAGCTAGTTTTATTTTAATCCTCTTAAAAACTTTCTCCAATTAGCATAGCCAAAATTCTACCTTCTCTGGTTCCCCTAGGCCATCAAACATTGAATGTGTCAATGCCTAAAACTTGTCAAAGACCTTAAAGTCATCATCTCCCTTATTTCTTCTCTTATCTCTAAGCTTTCTCCTTTTATGCTATCTTTCGTGAGACCTTCTATCTTTTTTATCCACAGAGTTTTTATCCTCCAATATCATCACTTGTATGTTATCCCTAGGTGATGGTGATCTATGCCCAGTGTGTCTCTTGGACACTTGTTTCACCTCTGATCTTACCCATTTTCCTCTTGGGTTTTTTTATGTCTTCATCCTATTTTTCTTTATTCTAGTGGTTGGCATTATTTTGTGCACCTTCCACCCTTACAACACCTTCAACACTAACCCTTCCAAGTGGAAGAACTTGTTCTTGGCCTTTTGGCTGATTTTGAGCATTTTGTGCCTATTGGTTTAAGTTCTGTTGCACATGGGCCATGTTTATAACATTTTTTGCATTTTGCACCTAAACTAGTGGCACTTGTGTTTGACCAATAGTTGCAAGACCTACTGGCACATTTTGAAGAATAACTTGTAGATTTTGCACCATCTGCTTTAACATCTACTATAAACTGGGGCCTGCTAGGTTTAGTTTCTATTTTCGTGTAATTTTCCTTCAAAACTTATCTTAATGTGTTAGGATTGATCTTAGCTATTTGTCACCAAGTTTCATAACCAATTTAAGTGGGAAATGCTGTAAGAATGACCCCAAAGCATGCATTCATCCATAAGTCAATTCTTGGTCAACATAAGCATATCATATGTATACATTGGTTACCATCCACATAAGGATATACAAATGAAACATATTAAATATAATTCTCATACAGGTAGCTAGACTCTAGATAAAGGTTCATAAAATTTACAATCTAGAACCAAATACACAATATTGCAAAAAGCTTTTCCAAGCACAGAAGCCTTGTTGCACACACTTGCACAGCATGCACACTTATATACACTGCACATTACCAAATGAGTTCTCAATTCATATTCTTTCTAGCTATAGCCAACTTAAGGTAAGTTCATACCTACCAAATAAAAAATACTAACACAAAACAGTTATATCAATTCCCTTATTCTTCCCATTCCCCTAAAATAGAAGAAATAATGGGGTAGGTTTATGAATAATGAACTCAATAAGGGGTAAAGGATTGAATGTAGTCCTACACATAAACACATATTAATAACAAATAAATATACATAAATGAAATTCAATGATGCATGAATGAGACCATGAGACTCATTAAGACAAATAATCAAACAATCTAATAGGGTCAAAGGCCCTTAATACAAGTAACCATACACTTAAGACACAATAAGCTTTAGAACCATCTTGGTTTAGCCTAACTTGGGTTCTTAGTTACTTGTGTTCTCAATCAATATGCTAGCATGAAAGTTAGAGGCTCCATTTTAAAATCATTCAATCAATCCTCTTTCAAATAGGGCTAGATGATTCGGTTCAAGATGATCCATTGTCATGTCATATTTCATTTTTAATCCATTCCACAATTCAAGCTATAATCAATTAGGATTAGCTTAAAGTCTTAGAAGCATGCAACAAAACCCCTTACCAACAAACCCATACATCTGCTGCTCACAGATAGAATAGGAAGAACTCATTTCAGCAGCCTGGAACCCTTGTTAGTGGCTTTAGGATTAAGTCTCCAGCAAATTTTCATACTCGAGCCAAGTTCCCCTTGTTTTCTTCTTCTTTCCAGTATAGAAAACTTAAAAATCTCAAAAATTGGGTCAAAGCAAAACAGGGGGCAGCTCTTATATGGATTGCATGGCTTGCAATCATGGAAGCTTAGGAAGAAGTCAATGAGAGTAAGTGGCATTTAACACCCGGTTCAGTTTCTCAATCATGTTGCATGCTACATTATGTCACCAAGTTTCTTCCCGCATGCAATTGATGTTGGGTTTCGGGAGCCAAACAACGCAGTGGAATTTAACCGAAACCCTCTAGGATCCAAGTGAAACGGGGTAAACCGGGTGTTCGAAAATTTTCATACCTAATTTTCGGTTGAGATCTCTCACTCAACTGTAGAGTCGAATCACAAAACCTGAACAGTTGATGTGTTCAAGTTCTCTATGGTATCCACAAGAGCCTCTCGGGATCACCACGCTTCCACCACGTCCCGGCAAATGCGTTTCTCTTGTGCTCGCAGTGCTAGCTTGTGTCCTCCAAGGAATTGCAAGAGAAGAGTGCGACTGTCCTTTTGGGGGGCTAGGGCAAGGAGACCTACGAATTTCTCACTTAAAAGTTGTATTTATAGTGAGACTCAACTTCCAGACCTAATAGGTTTCAAAGCCCTAATCCAATTAGGATTTAATTTCGGGCTTAATAATGGCTCAACTTTTGGGCCCATTATTAATACGAAATTAAAGTGAAACCATAACCCAAATAATTAGCCCATGCACTCTAATGATCCAAATTGCTCTATGTGTGCGACCCAATAGGCTCTTATCACGTTGGCAATGATCATAAATCACATTTATGATCATAAGCAATGAGCGGTGTCTAGCAACACATCATTGCTACCCAAGTGACAAGATTGTCGATGATTCGACTATACCTTTATGATCATCACCGATATATGCCATTGTCCCTTTGTCCAAGATATCAAGACTAAGCACGAGACATGGAATGTGTCACTCTCGTATAGCCCAATCTTTGGTTTCTTGATTACCGAGTAGACTAACTTAAACTGATGACATTGATATCGCATATCAACTCATCCGAGCATGGCCATGCATTTTCTAAGTCTCACTCTATCAAGGGGCCCGAAGATATCGCTCCCGTTACATAGGAGGGACAAATCCCATCTTGATCATACAAATCCCTCCGCATGATATGTGACATACCCAATGACCTCCTTCAAGTTCACTCAGTTACGAGCAACAAAGGAAAGTATCAAAGTATGTGACTCACATGTAGGGAACCTTGATGATCTTAGGTCGAAGGACTACATATACCCTGATCACTATGGGAATCACTTATGACACTCATATAACGATCCATGTAGTGTTCTCATGGTGGGTTGGTCCAGTACACAAGTTCTCCAACTTGTACCCATATGTAGACTACATATCTCATATTAGTCTTCACATATGCTAGTCGTTATGTATTATTGCAACCCGCTCCACAATAATACTAGACCAGGGACTTTTAAGAATATCATTATTCTAGGGTTACAATTATGTTTGTTAAGTTACGCAGGAACAAAACAACAAACATAATTGCTGGATTAATGCCTTAATAAAATATCATGACTCAATGTGCAAAAATACAATCATCTCATGATTGGCTTTTGGGCACAACACTAACAATTGAGTCACTCTAGGTTGGTTTAGGATCTTTCTTTATAGTTACAATTGAATCCCCATATTGTAAGTAGCTTACATTTGGCCTTAGTTCCTAAGTGAATCTGAGAGCATCTTAAATGTAAGAACCTTCAATGTCATCTTTAATTAGCCAAATTTTGTACTTCAAACACACTTAATATCCTATTTATATATCAATTTCATGTTAATGAGCTCGATTTGTCAACAATAGCTCATAACCTCTTAGCTTAAGTAGGTGCATGTAACATTTAACACTACTTTAATACTAATACAATAATTATATAATAATAAATTTAAATATGAAAATTTACGAAATTATATACGTGCGCGCGCGCGCGTGTGTGTATTATGCAAAAACTAATGAAAATAGCAATTGAGAAGCAACTACATCAATTGAAAAAGCCACTACCTTCAACACCTAGCCACTTCATTCAAACATAAAGCAACTGACCAGGCCAATTGCTTTGCCTATAGCGTTATCTTGGCCAAAGTCAGTCGCTATTAGTGGTGCAAATACCTTCCCTAGCATAAAGCAACTGATCTATCAATCATTATAAAAGGACATAGTCAACTTTCCAAGTTGAGCGACTGACTATATTATTCAAAAGGCAGTGGTTTCATTCCTAACAACCTTTAAATCCTAACTTTACCTGATTCAAGCATAAATAACTATTAGCTCATATTCTAAAATGACCATATCTTTTTTTCTATCTCAGAGGTTTGGACAGCTCATTTGAGCTATTGTGGTTGTATTGTTCTCTCAATAGGTAAGCGGGAACTCTCATGTCTTTTTATTTCATATGTTATTTCTCATTTTTGGGTGAAATTTAGCTTCATGGGTGTTTGTGGAAACTTGTTGCATCAGTTAGGCTTTTGTTGGAATTTTGTATATAGAATTCTATGGTGATTAGAGCACGTTTAAGGTTATTTGCATTGATTTTTTGTTGAATTTTGTGGTTAGTTGTTGAATTATTAGCATGTTATTTTGCTGTTTTTTTTCATAATTAATAGTGATTAGAGTTACTTGATGGCGCTATTGACTTGCAACTTATTATGTTGATTATTAGAATTTTGTATTAGCTAGTGTAAAATAATTATTGTTACATTGGTGTTAATTTTTTTTTAAAATTTAATTTTTTAAATTTTTATATTTTTGTGTCAAATAGATTTTTTAAAATGATTTTTTTTGTTTTCAAAATTTATTTATTTCTATATATATATGAATAAACGTAAATAAATATATGTATTTATAAATACAAAAGTCCAATTTTGATTCATATATGCTTAATATACACACACATATACATGAACATATATATGTAATAAAAACATATATACACATATGCTCATGAATATTTTTTCCGTATCTACTTTAAAAGGAATATTACTAAATATGTACATTGCTAAATATGAAAGCTTCAAATAGGAAGGTTAATTACTAAATATAGAATAACCGAAATATAATAGCATACTAAACATGAAGTTTATTAAAAAAAGGTAAATAACGTAATTGGTTTCAACATCTTCAGAAGATCACAAAATAGCTTCATTTGCTGAATCATCACTAATTAAATTACAAGGTTACTATATATAAACAATCAAATTAAACGCCCACTTAATAATGATTTATAGTTTTATAGGGTTACATTTATCATCCCTTGTTACAGAAATTTAGGTTAGAGTTTAGGGGTTGTGGACATTAGGGTTTATAAGAGTTAAGTTAAGGATAAAGGTTATCAGGGTTATATATAGGGTTTACGGTTTTAGATTGTTAGGGTTTATGAGGTTATGACTATTAGGGTAGAGGGTTAATTAGGGTTAAGGATAGGGTCAGGTTTTAGATTTTTAGGGTTATAAAGTCTACGGTATATTGGGTTAGGGTTTGGGGATTTAGGATTAGGGTTTAGATTGTCAGGGTTTGGGTTTAAGGGATTTGTGGTTATTATTGTCGTTTAGGGGATTTAGGGTTAATTAGAGTTTATAGTTTTAGGGATTTAGGGACCCTAAAACCTAATTAGATCCATGACCTTAAGGGCCCCAAGCCCATGAACAATAATTAGACATTATAAACTATCAACCATAATAACGTTAAACTACCCTAAACCCTAAACACTTATTTAAGTATTAAAACCATAATACCCCTTAACAACATTAAACCAAAAACTCTAAATTCAATATACTAAACCAAAAACCTTAATTAAACATTAGAGACCCTAATTAAACCTCAAGCCCTAAATCTAATGCTCTATAAAATAAAAAAACCCTAAACCTCAAATACCGAATCTACCTTGCCATTGAAAGGCAACTAAGGTCAAATTGGGCATCCCTTGTAATGACTAAAATGACTAGAATATAGGCCTAGCCGCTAAAAAATGACTGAGCTGCCTGGCAACTGACTTTCAATCACTAAAATCAGTTACTTTCTTGCATCCCTCTTATAGCGCAAGAACATAAACAATAAGAAAACAGAATGGAACACATGAGACATATCCTAGACATTAGACATAGGATGTATAAACAATAATAATAAACTACAAGAAAAAAAATAATAAATATTAGAAAACGGTAAGAAAATAGAAGAAAACAAGAGTCTATCAGTAGAGAATAATAACTTGCATAAAAAAGAACATAAGCAAATTGCAAAAGGAACAAGTAGATTTAATTGAGAACAACATGATGAGACAAAATAATAACTATATTTAATAAGAGAACAGACAACATCTATGTGGGCCTAGTAGCTACGGCCAATCGTAGGGATAGCAAAATCTGAACCGACACAAAGACCTGGCCCAACCTACCCGAACTCATGCCCAACTTGCCCACTTTGACTTGAAAAGTCAATTATCGAACCTAATTGTACTCAACTCGACCTGAACCCAAACCTGATTGATGTGAAACCCAAGAAATTCCAAACTCAAATAACACAAACCTAAAATACTAGAACCTGAAATAACCAGAACCTGAAATGACCTAAACCCGAAACTGACCTGACCTAAACCTGAAATGATAGAATTTTAACATAAACCCTATACCTAACCCCAGCTTTTACCATAAACCCTTAATCAAAACTCTAACTATAAATATAAACAAAAAACATTAGAACCCTAAATCCCTACTTTTAACTAGAAACACTTAATCCTAACCCTAAACTCCTAAACCATAACCTTAAACCCTATTGAATCCTAACCATTACCCTAAACCTTAACTTTTCTTTTCATTACCTTCCATATTTGGTAAGTTTTATATTTGGGAGATTCCATATTTTGGTAACTTCCATTTTTTTAATATATTTGAGATTTATATATTTAGTAAGTTTCATATTTAGGTTCTTTCAAAATAAAAACTTATATATTTAGTAAGTTTAATGATCTTGGTAGGCCAATATAAAAATGACAACATTGGTCCATAAACGTTTAAGTGCAGTGCAACAAAGTACCTAAATTTTGAAAATTTTCATTTTTTACCTATAATAATTACAAGATGGGTCACTAAACCTTTAACATTTTTGCATTTTCACCCAAAGTTTTGAAATTTTACAATTTAGTCACACATAAATAGTAGTGAACTAGAGTTACATTTCGTAGAAATTTCATCCTAAAATTTGGAAATTGTAACAAATTCTTCATAACATAATTAAGAAAATTTTTATGATTTTTTAATTAAACATACTAAAAGAAGGAAAATCCCTAAATTAAATTGCAACAAAATCAAATTATTTAATTTAAATTTTAACAAAAATTGTACAAAAAAATTGAATCAGTTCAATCATTATAGCCTATGTGCTGGTAACATGAATAAACTTGACTACAACTCAAATTTGGCCCAAAACCTGAATAACCTGACCTGAAATTACTGGATACTGAAATTGACCTAACCTGTTTTGAATCCGAACCCAAATAACCTAGCCCAAATCCAAAATTTACCTAACCCAAAATCAGTCTGAACCTGAATTCATGTTAACCCGATTAAACCTAGACCTGTGTGGCCTGACCTAAATCTGACTCGAGTTATGAAATTGCCATAACTAAGCAATGAAGGCATTTGGAGGGTGACTGAGATAGTAGGGAATGTTTAGGGTTCTTGGAGCAAATAGTGAAAAATTAGGGACCTAGATTGTTGTTTGGTGCTTTTTCTTAGGAGAGCATAAGTTTTCAAATTCTCTCTCCCTCTGGCTTGAAAAGGGTCATATTTATAACTTTAACACATCCTTAGCCCCCAAGAAAACATTTAATACGCAAATTTCAATAAAATTAGGCTAGAAATTTTAGAAAATCTAATATCTACAGATTTAGTCGTTAGTTTATTTCTAGCCACCCAATCTAGCCCAAATTAATACTGAATCTTCAATTAACCCTAGAATTTTTACAGCTTTTCAATTGCGCAAACTACTGTACACATTTGTTAATTGGCCCAAAATTTTACCAAAATTACAAGATTTCACTAAATTTTATAAATTGTTGGATTTTGCTTTGAATTTTTTAAGAAGCATCAATTAGCTCCCAACTTTTTCTTCTCACCTAAAATGACCCCTAAAACCCTTACAACTTTAAATTAGTACCTAACAATATTAGTGCCTATTATAACCCTAAATGATTATGCTAAATCCCTAAAAAGGAATTCTATGGGATGAAATAACAACATAATCTAAATGTTTCTAATGCTACCAACTATGCAAACTCTAAAATGACCAAAATAAACCCTAATTATCCTAATAAATAATAAATTGCCCCTAACTGATCCTAAAAAATGGAAATGCTCCTAAACTATTTGTCAAACTTAGACTTAAAACTAAAATTTGTATCCGAACAAAAGCAAGTGTCAACAAATGTACTAAAGTTAATTGGCTCACTTCTTTTTCAGAAACCAAATTGAGTATTATACAAAGGAAGTTGTAGGGTTTTAGTACAAAATTTTTACTACGTTTAGTCTTACTCACTTATGGTCTTATTTTACGTAAAAGTTATATTCTTTTATGATAATTATATGGTCGCGTTATGTCCCTATTTATATTTAATTGTAACGATAGCATTCACCATGGTAACATTCATCCTGCTATATTTATAAACTGATTATTATAATACTTTTTATTCCAAACTTTTTAGTTCCCGTGATAGGTTGTATAACCTACTCTCAGTTTTTTTTTTTTTTTTTTTGCTCCCTTTAAGTTTTTACAAAGATTAAAAAAATGACAAAATGATATATTGTTGTTTAATTTTACCCCTGTTTGCTTTTGTTCTTTGAAATTTGAGCGTCGAGTGCTGAAGGAATAGAGTTTAAGAGAACCAAAATTTTCAAATAGTGTTTCCGATGTGGAGTTGGCAACTGGAAATTGCCCGCTTCGATGTGCCGAAGGCAAAAACAAATTTTCCGAAGGAAAATTCATGCTAAAACACAAACTGGAATTAGTGTTTCTGAAGGCAAAAACGCTATTGTCTTTTGATTTTAATTTTCCGCCATCAAAAAAATTTGAATTGCAATATTAAAAACCCATCAAAGGTCCATGGCGATTTGGACAGAATTGCAATCTAAGTGGAAATAAGGGAAAGGAGGAACGGCAAAAAGGCCAAGGTAAGTGTATTGGCTAATGATCATTAATTCCCTTCTTCAGGGAAACCTAGTTCCATGTTTCTACCTTTTCACTGTTTTTGTTTTTTGTTTCCTGGAAAACTTGTGGCTTGATTGGTGAATTTGAGATCTTTGGTTTTCATCAGTTGGATTTTGGTTTGATGCTTTGTTTGAGCTTCTGCTTTTACTACTTTTCAGGCAGTTCGGCAAAAATTAATTTTGTAGCATTAATATGTTTTTAACCATTCAATTCAACATTGCAATTTGGAAGTTGTGTGACTAATTTACCCCTGTGCTTGAACTTAATAACTTTTTCTACCCTCCTCACCTAACATCACATGTCAGTTTACATGTAAGACTCCATCAACACCACCTATTTTCATTTCCCTTTCTTGAACATGGTAGAAGTCTATCCCAATTCCACCTTCATTTTAGTACCCTCGGTTTGATGAACAATTCACTATACTTTGCTCAACTTTGCTTCCCTTTGCTTATTGGTAAAGAAATGCACCAATTCACTATACTTTGCTCAACTTTGCTTCCCTTTGCTTATTGGCGACGAAATGCACCTTCACCTTCCTTTGATGGAACCGTGATCCATATTCTCTAACGTCATCCGCTAGTGAATAGTGAGCTCTTCCCTATTGACTTCATACGTCCATTCTTCTTGCTCGAAGTGATGGACAAGATCCCCTCTATTGGCACACACCCATTGCACTGACTTCCATCTTTGAAATTGCACCAATCTCCTTGCAATTCCAACTCCACTACAAACAAAGAAAAGAAGTTCCAATAAACAAACGAAACCCCAAAATTTACTCTAGCAATATATATATATATATATATATATATATATATATATATATATAGGAGGGCAGAGAAAGCGCACATGGAACAAAGCTTTGAGGAAACACACATGGAACTGAGCTTTGAGGATAGTGGATTAAGTAAAGTGGGAAAGAAGTCGTCCAAATTTGAAGGAGTGGCATGAATGTAAATTAAGTTGAATTTTAGGGGCAAATATAAACCCAGCCCAACACGCAACTAAGCTAGAAGCCTAGGGCACGTTGAATCAGACCAGTTACATGGAAATGAACTGGGTTTTTGTTACCAATTGAGTAAAGGATTGGACTCCATTTTTGGCAAGATTTTGGAATGGGGGTAATAGTCATTTTAGTTGTTAAAATTTACCAAAACAAGAAAGTGTACAAAATTTGGGATGGCCCAAAAAAGAAAATTGGTGGAAAAAATATGAGATGGATGAAGTAGTTTTTTTTTTTCTTGAACGGGCAATATATATATATATATATATATATATATATATATATATATATATATATATATATATATATATATATATATATATATATATATACCCCGACCTTTAATTATTGTTCCAGTTTTAACCCAACCTCCAAGTTACACGTTTTGCCTCCCTTACCTCATTAAAATGTTTTATTTTGGATGTTTATGTGATAAAAGTCATTAATTCAAACGGAAAATGTCATATCAACATAGTATTATAGGGGGAAAAAAAAAAGCTAAGTTTAGCCCGTGAAAACCTTTTCATTTAACAAAAAATTCTTAAAATATTAAAATCTAAAATCAAGCCCCTCCTAATCTCAACCTCCCTCTCCGACCTCTCTTGCCACCAGCGCCTACCCTCCAACCGCCCCTCGTTCTCTGTCCCCAACCGCAGTGCTCTGTCCCAATCGCCACCCTCAGAAAATGGTCCGAATCAGACTTAAACGGAGTCAAAGGGCGAACTCTCAAGGAAGAGGCAGAGAACAACATCAGTGGTGGGAGGAGGAGATCCGTCGGGCACCATCGGTCTTCAACGCGCCATCGTTCGATTCGGGGATCGTCGGTCTTCAACGCATCGTTATTCAATTTGGGCGTCATTCGATTCGGACGTCGTTCGATTTAGTCCTTAACGCCTCGTCCCCAATCTCCTCTCCTTCACAGATCCGATTCTCTCCTCACTCCATTCACGACGGTGGAAATGGAAAATCGGGAAATCGCGACGATGGGGATGCGCAAATCAGTTGAGGCAGAAAGTGAGGTAAGCGGAGCTGAGGGGGTCGAGAGGGAGGGAAGAGAGAGTGATGGCAGCGGGGAGAGGAAGGCTGGAGAGCGATGGCTATGAGAGGGAGGCTGGGAGCAAGGGAAGGGGCTGCGGTGGAAGGAGAGGCTGGAGAGGGAGTTTGAGATGAGGGGGTTTGACGTTAGATTTTAATGTTTCAAAGATTTTTTGTTAAAGGAAAAGATTTTTAGAGGCTAAACTTAGCATTTTTTTGTACAATACTATTTTGATGTGCCGTTTTTCATTTGAATTAACGACTTCTGTCACACAAAGGTAAAAAAAATGAAACATTTTAGCAAGGTTAAGAAGGTAAAATGTGCAACATGGATGTTAAGGTTAAAACTAGAACAACAATTAAATATTAGGAACTAATTGTGCAATTTACTTATATATATATATATAAAATACAAAATACAAACAAGTCAATGTAGCAAGATGCTAATGCAATGCACAACCATAAAACAAGACTCTTAAAACCAATTCTTATATGCAAGACTAGGATTTATACACATGGTACCATTAGTTTCAAGGGCCTATGAACCACCCATAAAAATGACATATATCTCACACAAAAGTTGCACATCCGATTTCTTGGCATTGTTGAAAACCCAATTGTTTCTTCTCTCCCATCACTACTAAAAAAAAGGCATTTTTCAATAGCTAAGGGCTGTTGAAAAATGAGAGCTTATTTTCCAACGGCCAACACATTAGAAAGTTATATCAACATTATTTTCAACGGCCTGACTGTTGGAAATTTCAAAATTTTAGCTTCCAATGCATTGTCTGTTGGAAATTTCTAATATGAAAAGATGTTGGAAAAGGAGCCATTGGAAATTTCACATATATTTATAATATATTTTACACATATTTATAGTATATTTTACCTAAAAATATCAAAAAATAATAAATGTATGTGTGTGTGTGTGTGTGTGTGTGTGTAAAATAATGACAACAATAATAATCACAACAACAACAATAAAAATAATAATAATAATTTTTAAAATGTTTATCATAATATTAATGATTATAATGTATCATAATAATAATAATAATAGTAATAATATATCATGTATACTATTGTTATTATTATTATTATTATTATTAAATATATGATATATTACTATTATGATATTATTGTTATTGTTATAGTTATTATTGTTGTTGTTGTTGTTATTATTATTATTATTATTATTATTATTATTATTATTATTATTATTATTATATATCCCATAAAAACCTATAAAAGCTTAATCCATAAAAACCCTCAACCTAACACATATAAAAGCCCCAATCTCTCAGCCCTCTCCCACTCTCTGCCTTAACCTGCCACCTCCCCCACTCTCTGCCTTAACCTCGTCGTTCTCCTTCACGAGGCTACTCACTTGCCTCGCCTTATCCTCGCCCCAACGGCCATTCTCCCTCCTTGCCCTTGCGATTCTTTGCCTTCGTTCACAGTTTTGCCTCATTTGTCTTATGATTCCTCACCATTTCACTCCTTAACCACATGATTCCTCACCATTTCACTCCTCGATCTCACAATTCCTCACTGTCATTCACCATTTTTGCCTCATCTGCCTTGTGATTCTTCAATGTTGTTCATTGTTTCACCTCCTTGACCTCACGATTCCTTGCCTCCTTGGTACACCTCAGTCCTTGGTCATCTGTCCCTCAATCATCAAATTGACCCGCTTCCATGGTCCAGATCTAATTTGTGGAATTTTTCAATTATTATGAATTTCTTAATTGTTGTGCAATTTTTGTATTGTTGTGAAATTTTTGAATTTTTTAATTATTTGGAATTTGTGAATTATTGTGAGATTTGTGAATTTTTGAGAAATTTTTAAGTTGTTGTGAATTTTTGAATTTTTGTGAATTTAGAGATTTGCAGTTAATAGAAAAAGATAATTTTAGTTTACATGTTTTTGTAATAATTCAAAATATAACTATTGTGATTCCGCATTTTTGTAAATATAAAATATAAAATATATTTTTGAAAAATTTATAAAATATCAAATTGAAATAATATATAATATATATTATTGGGAATTATTTATATTTTTATATTTTTTTTTAAAAAAAATTTCAATAGCCTAGCCATTAGAAATTTCCATCGGCCTCAGTTGTTGAGATATTTCCAATAGCCTAAGCTATTGGAAAACATTTAGCTGTTACAAATAATTCTGGGAGGTTAGGCCATTGGTAAAACCAATAGCCAACCCATAGTTGTTGGAAATTTTTTTCCAATGCATTATTTTTCAATGATTTCAAGTTGGAAAATCAAAATTTCCAAATATAGGCCATTGGAAATCAACATTTTTTAGTAGTGCATATTACCTATGCTAAATTACATACAATTGCATCCAATGCCTGTCTTTGAAACTTGTTGAAATGAACTATTGGGCTATCATTCAAAATTTCAATAGTATATTATAATTTTGATTACAAAAAAAAATTTTAGCAAAGCAATTGCATAATGGACAGCAAACATTCTCAATCGTTATATTTTGTGCCATCAAGTTTGCTTTTGCTGGGAGTTGGTCTTATAATGTCTTCCACACAAAAAAGTTTACCTTCCTTGGTAACCATGAGTTTTGTGTCATAGCTTGATCATAAGAAGCATCATGGAGCTTCACCAAATCAACTAGAAAGGATAATCTCCTGACTGAAAAAGAGCCTCCTGGATCTAGGTTCCAAGTCCATTGATTTTTTTGTATGCCTACAATAATTTAATAATTGCCAAATTTTGCAATAATTCAGTAAATTCTCCACATATCCTGCCTTTTAAACCACGTCTTTAATCCCATTTCCACACCCACTCACCATTTTACCAACCTTTCTTTCCTTCATAATACAATTTGTCTTGTTCTCTAAACCATACAATCTTGGAAATTTATCCTTAAACAACTCCTCTGCTCACACAGCCTTCACATATAAGTCTCTCACACATTCTATCTCTGGGAATTTACAATTTAAAATAGTTGGTTAATAATAAGGAAAAAAAATTAACATAAATTCACAAACTAATAGTGCATGTAATTGGTTTTTTTTTTATATAAATTAGAAGCAAGTACAAGTTATACAGAAAAGAGATATATATTTTAGTTAGTAAAAGTTAGGGGGAACTTACATGTTACTTTTGGAGGGTTGCGAGCCACATTTGACATTTTAGTTTCATCGCACAAGTTGGATGGATGGATTGAAACCTCAACTATGGCCGGGAAAGAATGTTCTTGGAATCAGCTACGCTAGAGTTCCAGAACGCATTCAATTGCAAAATAGTTCAAGTTCAATTGCATAAAAAAAGCGTTGTCAAGATTTTTAACAATTGCATACTATTTAAGGTCTATTTATTCAATTGACTAATAATGTTAGGTCTTTTTTCATTTGTTTATGTGGCATTTCCATCATCACAATTCACCGTTAGATAGTTCAAGAGACATACACGCTATTAAGTGCCTTCATTTCAAGCTCTTGGTGGTGTTTTATTTTTTCAGTACACCCATAAGAAGAAGATGACTAACCATGGCCTAACATAGAATTTTAACATGGAAGAGGAGTGTCGTTTACATAAAACTTGAGGATGGGTAACTACATTTATCTCAAAGTATTCTTGTGTTTGCCCCAGCAGACGTACGCCAAATGAATGTTTAACAATTGTCATTTTCTTTTTTATTTTTTCAAATCTATTTGTTTTATTTTTTATTCTTATATTCAACATTGAAATAATTATTTTATTTTTAAGAACATTTTTATAAGAAAAATTATTTTTTTTCTATTTAAGGAACTCAAATCAATTAATATATATTTTTTACTTTTGATGCCAAACAATCAGGTAGATTGTTTACTTAACCTATTATACTAAACACTTAACTAATCAGACTTGACACTAACTATCATGTATGTGACTTTTATAGGCCATTGGTTGTAATTATATTGTACATAAATTGTACTTTAGTGTACATATGTGAGATACAAGCCATAGATGTGATTACAAGACCTATGTGAAGTTAGGTGCCCAATGGTGCCTTAAGTACACATAAGGGGAACATGAATATGAATGCCATGGTTGTGAACTAAAAATGGCTAGAATTAAGTGCCAAGGGGGATCTTGAGATAAGGGATTGAAATGAAGAAAAGTTGGCTAAAAACCCTAAAGACACTAAAGTGCACTAAGGGGGTGCAGTAGGTGGCTCACAGGCATACCTTTGTGTACACCCTTGTGAATATGAAGGCTTCAAGGCCAAATGCCTTAATGGAAGTTATGCAAGTTAAATGCATAACTTTAAAATAAAGCCTCTAAGTGTACTATGGGCTAAGAAGAAATGAAGGGCATATAAAAAGGGCAATGTGCACCATTAGGTAGCCTTAAGGGGCTCTTGGGTGGCCCTAAGGTAAGTTCACATAAAGGTTTGGTGCCTTAAATGACCAAATTAGATGACAAAGTAGATGCTTAAATTGTCCCACAAACTGAGTTGGACATGTTGACTAAATCCCTTAAATTTCCTAAATGGCTTATGGGAGGTTAAGGCTAGGACCTGGTCAAAATTCTTAGCCGTTAAACATAACCAGCCTCACCCTCCACCGCTTGGACTTAAGTCCATTATAAGGCAGCTTCCCAAGCATTTAATGTAGTTGTCGACCTCAGAAAAGCTGGGCAAAGGTCCTGCAAACCATAGAGAAAAGCTTAAGGAACAAAGGAAGCCAAACCGAGCATGGCAGCACCAAGGTAGGCTTATGGTGGTGCATTTGGTGCATTGGAGGGTTCTTGCCATTGAGCTGCCAAATCTAAGCAAGGTAAGGTTTCAATTATGCTCATTCACCTAAGTTTCTAAAGGAAGGAGGCTATCCTAGGTGATGGCTAAGGCCGAAGGATCCTAGGAGCTAAGAAAAAGGGCTAATGTGCTAAGGCACTATGATAATCTAGCTAGCTTACATATGGCAAGCATTAGGGTTCTTAATCAAGTATGGCCGAACTTGTTCATTAACTTGGAGCTCTTTGTTAATTTGACTAAACATAAAGTGATCAAATGCTTAAATGAATGAAAGAAATGCTTGCTAAGTCCTAAATGGAAAACCATGTATGTGGTGTGCGTGTTTTCCATGCTTCTTTGTTGGATGTATGTACTAACCCCAAATTGTGTATATAGATATCTTGTATTATATTGCTCCATCTCACTTTGTGTCTTCTTTGTCCTTGTTTGCAGGTATTTGAAGAAGAAATTACATGTTTATGCATATGACAATGTTTTAAACATTGTAGGCACTAGGTGCCATATTGAACCCTTATTGAGTAATAATGTAATCATGCCTTATTCTTCACTTTTCAGGGAAGGAAGTAGGAGAATATAATCTTGTGAACCTCTTTTGAGGTTTATGTATAAAGAGGTATGGCTCGGTTATGTTGGTTTATGAAAGAAAGGCATGAAGAGTTCATGTTATGAACTAATGCTTTACATTGTAAGCTATAATGGCTGCCATGGGGTTGGCTGCTTTTGGATCCATCTTAGTGTTTGTAAAGATAAGGAAACTCATAAGACACTGGTTGCCCAATTGTCAAATAAAAATGGAAGGCTGAGTGAGTGTGGGGATAGAAACAATGTAGCCAAGTTATGTAACACGCATGCCATCTAAATAGCTCAGCTTTTGAATACTTATGTAATGGGCATGTAATCCCTAAAATGCTAAATTTTGAACTTGTAAATGTATGTACATAGTGTTGGCTTAGGGATGTAGAAAGGTTTAATGGCATGTGTCTCGGGTAAGGCATGGTAGGCTTAAAGGTAGGCCTCCAAGGCACATATGTGGTGAGCAAAATAGTGCATGCATGATGACTATGGTTTTGTACTACAAAGACATGGTAGTTGTTCTATGAATGTATGTTTTTGTGGCGAACTTTGCAAGCACCCTGGGAGGGGCTAAGGGAAGCCCCCTAGGCACATCAAGACACACATATGCACTGATGAACACACTACCATTAGTGCACCCAGTAGGCTACCCCAGGGCGCCTTAACGCCTAGTGCACTCTCACGTTCTGCCTGTACTCTTGGCACACCAGAGGTAAGCCCACCAGGCGCATTTGCACATGTCACCAGTACACACTATGTGCACACCCGGTAGGCCCTAAAGGAGGCCTACTTGAGCACACTCACAAACTTAATCTATTATGTCTTAGACTTAATTCACCCTTGAAAAATGAGTTAATTAGCAACCTTCACTTAAATTTTTATTTTGCTAGTCCCTGAAATTGAAAGTAATCACTTGTTAGATATTAAGCATCCTGGTTGTCATGCTCTAATTCATTCTAAGAACCTTAAAATTAGGTTAACCTCTTAGATAGGTTAGGGTGTGGGTAATTTGGGGCACAACAGAGTGGGTATTAGAGCTTAAGGTTATATAGGACCTTGATGGACTGTTATGTTAATTTCTACTAAGATAAGCATAAACTATCCTTATGTTTTGTAGGAATAATGGCTGGAGGCAGAGATAAAGAAAAAGAGGACTAGTTAAACACTTAGGCTGAACAAATGAATGATCAACAGCCTGAAAATGAAGAGGTGGCTGAGAGTAGAACAGAACCACCTAATAAGCCAAAGAGCCTGAATCTACTATATATGGCCAACGAAGAATGGAACACATGATGAGGATGATACAAGCAACTATTGTACAACTTGTGGTTGGTATGCAGGCCCTTACTAGGGGTTAGGCACAAGCACCTAGAGGTGTTATAGCTGAGGAGGAATAAAAGGATGAAAGAATGGGAAGGAGGCCTGGAAAGGAACCAATAAGAGAAGAGCAAGTTAGCAGAAATGAAGCAGATGAGGAACATAAACAAGATGATGAGAGAAGAAACCCAAGAGGGAGGAAGCTAAGGTTAGAAATCAGGAAAAGTGATGAGAATAAAGGATGGGAGCATCTAGGCATTAATGTTGAAGGAAAAAGCTAGTTTCTAAAAATACCAAAGGATTAGCTTTTAAATAAAGGTCAAGGACTCCTGAAAGAGAGAATGAGAGACCAAAATGATAGGGTTTAAGGGAAGGGCAACTAGAGGGCTTTCTAGCACTGAAACCCATAACATTCAAAAGTAATGATGATCTAGATGAAACTGAATTCTGGATTTACCAGATAGAGAAAGTATTTGAAAGAATGGAAGTAACATCCACCTAGGATGTGCTATTAGCTACTTTCAAGCTAGAAGGCAATGTAGAACTTTGGTGGAGGATTGTACAAAAGGCTCATATGAGTAAAAATGAGAGAAAGTTTATAAAGAAGAAAGAACCCATGAGGTGGGTGGAATTTCTTCAATTGTTTCAGCAGTAATATGTCAGTGAAGCTCTTAAAGATCAAAAGCAAGTGGAGTTTTTATTGGAACAAGGAAATATGTCTGTGAGAGAATATGAGCATAAGTTCAGCAGTCTCCTCAGATATGCTCTTCAATATGATGGACAAGAGGAGTTGAGCACTAAAAGGCTTATAAGAAGGCTAAGGCCTGAATTGAGGCAAATACTCAGAGCCATCGGTATTAAAAACTATTATGAGGCTGTTCAAAGAGCTCTGACATTAGAGTAAAAGTTCTATCATCCTACAGTAGGGAACATTGGAAGAGTTCTCATAGAACATAGGAGTAGCAAGAAGAGAGCCATAGAAAGGCTAGGTGGAGCTGAATATTGAAGAGAGTAGAAGAAACCAAAAGTGCCTTAGAGGTTTGGACCTAGGGATGGCAAAATCGAACCCAACCCGATGACCTGGCCCAACCCACCCAAACCCAAGCCTGACTTGACCCAATTTGACTAAAAAAGTCAACGACCTGAACCCGACTGTGCCCAACCCGACCTGAACCTGAACCCGATTAAACCCGAACCCAAATGACCCAAACCCGAAATGACCCGAGCCTGAATTGACTCGAACCCGAAATGACCCAAACCCGAGACTGACCTGACCTGAACCCGAGATGACCCGATAACTAAACCCGACAAGACCTGATTTTAACCCTTACCCTAAACCTTAATTTTCTTTTTTCATTATTTTTCATATTAAGTCAGTCCTAAATATGGAGGTTTCTATGTTTAGTAACTTCCATTTCTTAAGACTTTCATATTCAGTATGTCTTATATTTAAGAATGATGACTTCCGTTATTAGTAACTTCCATTTTTTGGTACTTCATATTTAGTAAGTCTCATTTTTGGAGATGAGACTTTCATATTTAGTAGTTTCATTTCATTTTTTAAGATATTCATGTTTAATAATTTTCATATTTTGAGAAAGGATTTCCATATTTAGTAACTTCTATTTTTTTAGGATTTCTATATATTGCAAGTATCTTATTTGGGGAAAAAACATCTATATTTAGTGAATCCCATATTTGGAATTTTCCAACATAAGTAATTTTTATATTTAGTAAGTTTAATGATCTTAATAGGCAATTATTAAAATTACAATATTCATCCCTAAACTTTTAAGTATAGTGTAATAACATACCTAAATTTTAAAAAAATTTATTTTAGTCACCCATAATAATTATAACATGGATCCTAAAATTTTTGAAATCTTTTCACTTTCACCCGAAATTTTTCAAATTTTACAATTTAGTCACTGATAATTAACTTGATTTGCATTCGTTGTAATTTCAAAGAAAATTCATTAAAACATAAGCATAACAAAATCGTCATTATATATGTCTAAGTGATAGCTGGGTGAAGATCTGAATAATCTGTACAATGATAGTTAAAGCTTATGGGTTTAGAAAAACAATCAAATATTACTAACAATATTAAATTACTTAAATATATACTAAACTATAATGAAGAAGATTTTTATGAATATTTTAATTAAATATACTAAAAAATAAAAATTTAAATTAAATTAAATCACACAAAAAATTGAATTATTTGATTTAAATTTTTAAAAAATTGAATCGATTCAATCGTTTTGACTTCACATCAGTAACCCACATGAACACAAAGGTTGACTCGAATTTGACCCGAAAGCTAGCCTGAAGTTACCGTGACTAAAATTGACCCGACCTAAAGTGAACCCGAACCCAAATAAACTCGGCCCAACCCAACCCGAACCCGAAATCAACTCAACCTGAAATCAACCCAAACCCAAATGACCTGACCTGAACCCGACCTGGACCCGAATTCATGCTAACTCGAGTAGACCCGAACCTGAATGACCTGACCCAAACTTGACCCGACCCACCCAATTGTCATCCCTATTTGGACCTTAATGCCGAACCTGTGGAAGTATCACGGCTTTAAACCATGTTACAGGTTTACAAAAAGATGCTTGAAATGAGTTTCCAAGAACAGTGGGTTAGAGATTGCCAAATCAAGAAAGGAGAAAGGAAAGTGTTGGGCAGGTTTGGAGCTCTATGGCAAACTGGCCAACATGGCAAGGAAAAGGGAATAATAGCACCTCCGCTACCTAAGTTAATGCAGAAAGGACCAAGTCAGCCTACACTAGCTAAAGTCCCACCACAAGCTAGGAGAGTGTATCAGATTGAGGGATCAAAAAAAAAAAAAATAGAACCCAACACTAAAGAAGAAGCCATAAGCCAAAACAAGCTAAAGATGGAAGAACCAAAAAGTAGCCTTTATCTTTATGGAAAACTCATTTCTGTACTTTATGATACTGGTGCATCCATATTCATTATCACAAGTAGACTAGTTAGAGAATTGAATCTAGAGGTTAGAACATTACCTCAAATGTACATGATCAGGACAGTTGAAAATAAAATGATGTTTTCACATCACATAGTCAAAGATTGTGTGATTAGGTTAAATAAGCTGGAACTAAAGGCTAGTCTGATCATTCTAGAAACCACTGGATATGATATGATATTAGGCAGGAACTAGGAGCTGAAAATAATGTTATTATATATTGCCAAAACAGAATGTTAATACTACCAGGGTTAGTAGAGCACTATTTAGAGAACTTAATAAGTGTAATGTTGGACAAATAAAGGTAATGGATTGTATGCCTGTATTTTCTGAAAAGGAATACATGGGCTTAAATGAAAAAGACACCAAAGATGAACTAGATACAATTCCTACTGTGAGAGAATTTCCAGAAGTGTTTCCGTTTAAGTTATTAGGGTTACCACCTCTAAAGGAGATAGAATTTGAGATCACATTGACTTCAGGTGCTACTTCTATATTTGTTGCACCTTATAGGATGCCAATTCTTGAAATGAATGAATTAAAGAAGAAATTAGATGAACTCCTTGAGAAAGGATTCATCAGGCCTTAATGTGTCTTCTTACGGAGCACTAGTGTTATTTGTGAAAAAGAAGGATTGGACACTTAAATTATGTATTGATTATAGAAAGCTCAATGTTATAACTGTAAAGAATAAGTACCATCTCTCTAGAATTGAGAACTTATTTGACCAATTTAAGGGAGTTACAATTTTCTCAAAGATTAACCTCAGATGTGGATACTTCCAACTAAGAGTGAAGGTAAGACTACTTTTAGAACAAGTTATGGTCACTTTGAATATACAGTAATGCCTTTTGGGCTTACTAATGCCCTGATATTCTTCATGGATTTGATGCAAAGAATATTCACCCTATATTTAGATCACTTTGTGGTGATCTTTGTAGATGATATCCTAGTGTATTCAAAGGATGGGATAGAATATGAAAAATACTTGAGAATGGTGCTAGACTTGTTAAGAAAGCACCAATTGTATGGAAAATTGAGTAAGTGCCATTTTCTGGACAAATCAAATTGAATTCTTAAGCCATGTGATAAATGGGCAAGGAATGGTTGTAGATCCAACCAAGACTGAAGCTATCCTACAATGGAAGCACCCCCCTAAATATCATAGAAATAAAAAGCTTTTTAGGGTTAGTTGGATATTATAGAAGATTTGTACCTAAATTTTCTATAATGGCAGCTCCATTAACAATGCTGACTAGAAAAGGGCAGAAGTTTGAATGGTCTGAGGAATGTGAAAAAAGTTTCCAAAAGCTTAAAGATCAGCTCACTTTAACACCTATTTTAATGCTGCTTAATTTTCAAAAAACCTTTGAGGTTTGTATAGATGCATCTATTATGGGATTAGAATGTGTATCAATGCAAGAAAAACAAGCCATTGCTTATGGTTCAAGGCAGCTAAGACCACATGAAAAAAATTACCTAGTGCATGACCTAGAATTAACAGTTGTGGTCTGTGCCTTGAAACAGTGGAGACATTACCTACTACGTAGTAAATTTTAAATCTTCACTAATCACAAATGTCTGAAATACCTTTTTACTAAAAAAGAATTGAATATAAGGCAAAGGAGATTGCTTGAATGTCTTAAAGATTTTGACTGTGCCATTGAGTATGCAAAAGGCAAAGCCAATAGAGTAGCTGATGCCTTAAGTAGGAAATATACAGGTATCATAAGACATGGAGCAGAGGAAGAACAAAAAGAACGTAATAGCTTGACTTGTTTGGCTAACAAGTGGCGAGAATGGGAAAAAGCTCAATTGAAAGTAGTGACTACACAATCAACATGGAAAGAAGAAATACTATGAGCACAACAGCAAGATAAAGATCTTGCTAGAATAGCTGGTCAAAAAAATGAAAAATTATTTCAAGGGTTCTCTTATAGGCAAAGCTTGTTGTATTTCTAAAACAGGATCTATTTATCCAAAGGGTATGATTTAAGGGAACAAATCTTGAAAAAAAGCCATTATAGCAAAATGCACATACACCTTAGAACTTTGAAGATGTATCATAATTTGAAGGAACATTTTTTGTGGGCTAACATGAAACAAGAAATTGGCACATTTGTGTCCGAATGGAGTGTGTGCCGACAAGTTAAGGTGGAACATAAAAAACCAAGGGATAAGTTACAAAGCTTACCCATACAAAAAAGAAAATGGGGATCAATTGCCATGGATTTCATAGTGAGTATTCCTATGACCAGAAGAAAACATAATACCATTTGGGTGATTGTGGATAAACTTACAAAGTTAGCCCACTTCTTACCCATTAATCTCACCGATCCATTGGATAGGATAACACAACTGTATGTTAAAGAAATAGTGAGATTATATGGTATCCCAAATGATATAATTTTAGATAGAGACCGAAGGTTTGTATCAAAGTTTTGGAGATCATTACATCAGACATTAGGTACTCAACTGAAACTAAGCTCAGCCTATCATCCTCAAACAGATGGGCAGATAGAAAGAACTATCCAAGTTCTTGAGGACATGCTAAGATGTTGTATATTGGATTTTAAAGGAAAATGGGATCAACTTTTACCCTTAATGGAATTCTCCTATAAAAACAGTTACCACTTAGTGATAAAGCTGGCACCTTATGAAGCTTTGTATGGAAAAAGGTGCATCACTCCCTATTGTTGGCAAGACTCTAAAGATAATATTGAAATAGGGCAAGAACTGATTCATGAAACTACTGAAAAGATTAAAGTAATCTAAAAAATGATCAAAGCTGCCAACAATCAAGAAGAAGCCTATGCCAACCAAAAAAGAAGAAGAGATTTAAAATTTCAAGTAGGGGATTATGTGTGGATCAAAGTATCCTTAATGAATGGAGTAATGAAATTTGGCAAGAAAGGCAAATTGGCTCCTAGATACATTGGGTCATTCTAAGTATTGGTTTGAATTGGCAAGGTGGCTTATAAGCTGAACTTACCTTTAGAATTTGGTCATATACATGATAGTTTTCATATTAGTATGCTCAAGAGATATTTATCTGACCTATATCAAGCAATACCAACTTCTGACATCCCAGTAATTCATAATCTCACATATGAGGAAAAACCTATACAAGTCCTAGCCAAAGATGTAAGGAAGTTAAGAAGTAGATGGATAAGCATGGTGAAGATTCAGTGGACTCACCATTCTGAGCAAGAGGCCACATGCGAAACTGAAGCTAAAATGCTCAAGGGATATCCAAAGTTATTCCTTAAACTGCTTGACAACTTGGAGGACCAAGTTCTTTAAGGGGGAGAGAATGTCATGCCCGTGACTTGTATAGGCCATCTGCTGTAATTAGATTGTACGTAAATTGTACTTAAGTTTACATATGTGAGATACAAGCCATAGATGTGATTACAAGACCTAAATGAAGTTAGGTGCCCAATGGAGTTTCCAATGATGCCTTAAGTACACATAAGGGGAACATGAGTGTGAGTGCCATGGTTGTGAACTAAAAATGGCTGGAATTAACTGCCGAAGGGGATTTTAAGATAAGGGTTTGAAATGAGAAAAATTTGGCTAAGAACCCCAAAAACACTAAAATGCACCAGAGGGTGCACTAGGTAGCTCATTGGTATACCTTTGTGTACACCATTGTGAATATGAAGGCTTCAAGGCCAAATGCCTTAATGAAAGATATGCAAGTTGAATGCCTAACTTTAAAATAAATCTTATAAGTGTAATATGGGCTAAGAAGAAATGAAGGGCATATAAAAACTGTAATCTGCACTATTGGGTGCATTAGGGGGCTTTCGGGTGGCCCTTAGGGTTTATAAGTTCACATACATGTTTGGTGCCTTAAACGACCAAATTAGAAGAAAAATTGGGTGCTTCAATTGTCCCACAAACTGAGTTGAATATGTTGACCAAATCCCTTAAATTTCCTAAAAGGCTTATATAAGGCCATGACTTGGTCAAAATTCTTAGTCGCCAAGAATAATCGACCTCACCCTCCACCACTTGGACTTAAGTCCATTCTAAGGCAGCTTCCTAAGCATTTACTATAGCTACCAACCTCAAAAAAACTGGGCAAAGGTCCTGCAAACCATAGAGAGAAGCTTAAGGAACAAAGAAAGCCAAACCGAGCATGGCAGCACCAAGGTAGGCTTATGGTGGTGTGTTTGGTGTGTTGGAGGGTTCCTGCCATTGAGCTGCCAAATTTGGGCAAGGTAAAGGTTTAATTATGCTCTTTCACCTAAGTTTCTAAGGGAATGAGGCTACCTTAGGTGATGGCTAAGGTCGAAGGATCTTAGAAGCTAAAAAAAAGGGCTAAGTGTGCTAAGGCTCTACGGTAATCTAGCTAGCTTACATATGGCAAGCATTAGGGTTCTTGATCAAGTATGGATGAACTTGTTCATTAACTTGGAGCTTTATGTTAATTTGACTAAAAACAAAGTGATCACATGCTTAAATGAATGAAAGAAATGCTTGAAGTCCTAAATGGAAAACCATGTATATGGTGTGTGTGTTTTGCATGCTTCTTTGTTGGATGCATGTGGTAACCCCAAATTGTGTATATAGATATCTTGTATTATATTGCTCCATGTCTGTTTGTGTCTTCTTTGCCTTTGTTTGCAAGTACTTGAAGGAGAAATTACATGTTTATGTATATGACAATGTTTTAAACATTATAGGTACTAGCTACAGTATTGTTATTGAGTACTTGTGTACTCACGCCCTGTTCTTCACTTTTTAGGGAAAAAAGTAAGAGAATAAGACCTAGTGAACCTCTTTTGAGGTTTATGTATAAAGAGGTATGGCTCGGTTATGTTGGTTTATGAAAGAAAGGCTTAAAAAGTTCATGGTATGAACTAATGCTTTACATTGTAGGCTATAATGGCTGTCATGCGGTTGGCTACTGTTGGATCCAGCTTAGTGTTTGTAAAGACAGGGAAACTCATAAGACACTAGCTGCCCAAGTGTCAAATAAAAATGGAAGTTTGAGTAAGTGTAGGGATAGAAATAGTGTAGCCAAGTTATGTAACATGCATGCCATCTAAATAGCTCAACTTTTGAATACTTATGTAATGGCCATGTAATCCCTAAAATGCTAAATTTTGAACTTGTAAATGTATGTACATAGTGTTGGCTTGGGGACTTAGAAGGGTTTAATGGCATGTGTCTCGGGTAAGGCATGGTAGGCATAAAGGTAGGCCTCCAAAGCATATATGTGGTGAGCAAAATAGTGCATGCATGATGACTACGGTTTTGTATTACAAAGGCATGGTAGTTGTTCTATAAATGTATGTTTTTGTGGCAAACTTTGCGAGCACCTTGGTAAGGCCTAAGGTAAGCCCCTTAGGCACACCAAGACACACATATGCACTGATGAACACACTACCATCAGTGCACCTAGTAAGTCACTTCAGGGCACCTCAGCGCCCAGTGCACTCCCAGGTTCTGCCTACACTCTTGGCACACTAGAGGTAAGCCCATCAGGCGTATTTGCACTGTCACTAGTACACACTCTGTGCACACTCAGTAGGCCCTATGTGAGGCCTATTCAAGCAAACTGAAAAACTTAATCCGTTAAGTCTAAGACTTAATTCACCATTGAAAAATGGGTTAACTAGCAGCCTTTACTTAAAGTTTTGTTTTACTAGTGCTTGAAACTAAAAGTAATCACTTGTTAGCTCTTAAGCATCCTGGTTGCCATGCTCTAATTCATTCTATGAACCTTAAAATTAGGCTAACCTTTTAGATAGGTTAGAGTGTGGGTGATTTGGGGCGTGACACTAACCTATCATGCTGGATATTCAACTGCTACAATTAAATAATTGGACAACACAATCATGTATATTGTACACTTTTTTTATCAGATCTAGACACTTAAATTATCACACTACACATTTAAACGATATAATACAAACACTTGGAAGCTATAATCAAACACTTGGATACCATACAGATCTAAAGCATATACTTAAACAAGTAGACAAGACACCCTCTTGCCAGATTTAAACACTCAACCTATTATACTAGATATTCAACCACCACAATTTAACACTTGGATACCACAAAATAGAAAAGATGGATTTGGACACCTTTATACCTAGTGTAAAAATCAGTGTTCCAAAGTCTATTTCTTTGTATGAGATATCTAAGCCTATGTATAAAATGTCCAATTATATCTATATAAAATTTAATTTTATATAAATCCAAGTTTATCTACATGTAGACAAGACACAAACATGTAAGACACCATAAAAATATTACATGATTGGTCCACTTAAACATAATATGATTATCTTCCAATTAAAGATAAAGTTTGAATAATTAAAATATCTTATACCAATCACTTGAAAAATGACATATAGGCATTTAGAGACTAAAACCAGACACTCAACCCCCAAAAATAGACCCCACCAATCCAGTGTTACACACTTTAAAGTTGACACTCTAATCCTAGAATTGAACACCTAACGATGTTAGTGATCCATTAGTGACGGATGTCCACCAGTGCAAATGTTCTCATATATCTTTATCCTTGCCACAAATTGATTTAGGGCCAGTTCACATTATGAAAACAGAAACGGGTTAATGCATTTTTTGCCACAGTGTTCGGTGGGGTCATTGGGTTTCACTAAGCCTAAAGTAAGTTAAAATGAAACAAGCCCTTAATTTGAATAAAATTACTCCTATGCCATGCGACTAATATATATTGCCTTGTACCTCCTTGTGCGAATCAAGAACAATCAAAGGTTCAATGGTGCAGCCCATTAGAGCATTTCCCCGTGCACTAACCCCATCGCTTCTAGACACCCCGTTCCGCAGCTCATGGCCTTCCTAAGCCAATCTATCCCATCCGAACATTAAGGCCCCTTCCTGTTGATAGATCTAGCAGTAATCAAAGAGGAAACATAGTTGATGGAGTCGGGCAACAACCATTCACTAACAAATTTAGCATGACAAATGGTAGATTTGGTGGGTGGCATCTTGGGTTGGTTACCGGCTTGAGAATGGTGGCACAATGTGAGCAAGGGTAAAAGCAGGACATCATGAAGATGAGCACCACACACACACAGTAGAGGAGGACGGTCGTGGTGGGTGGACAATTACCAGGGATTGAAGCGTGGGTGGAGCATGGTATGGCTGAGATTCATGTGGGGTCAAAGAATATGGTGGTTTGCTGAGGGTCTAAAACAAGGAAGTAGGGCAGTGGCAATCCAATGTAAATAACTCAAATAGTAGCCATGATTCATTAGGCCCCACCCTAGTCAAAAAATCTATTTGGTCAATACATGGGTAGAAAACATGATTACACGATACGAACTAAGAAAATGAGTAAACTATGAAACCCGCGTTTGGTAGAATTAAAATACTCTTTAACCCACTAGTTTGTAAGCCCACATTTGTCCCCTAAATACCTAACACCTTTAGGTTACTTAATAGTAAAAAATCTCCTAACAAAGTACATGAAAGACAACTCTTATCCATGGCTTTCAATTAAATAATTTTGCATACTAATAAGTAAAAAATTTGTGTATTTTTTCTTAGGTTTTGAAAATTATTTCCATAAACATAACCAATGTTGTCAAACTTAACCCGGAGGATAACCAGAAACCGTAATACGCAGTAGGCTTTGTACAAAAGCATTCTGGTACATTGCCAAGCATGTTTTGCTACTATTATCTAAAATACAACATATATCTATGTTTTTTTTACATTACCACTCAAACTTTTCACATCTCAATTTTTTTTTCAAAATTTTACTTCTTTTGTTTTAATAAATAGAAAACAAGTATATAGAACATTTTTTTTAAAGCACGAAGAAATAGAAAATAAAAAAAGAAAACACAGAAGTATAACTAGATGGACCCTAAATCAATGCTGAGTGGATGAGATTTCTTCTATCCTTTCCAACCGTTCTTATGTTCTATCTATTTCACCTCCACAACAAGACGACAATAGAACCGTTAAAATCAAAATCAACGTTCTAGATCTACTCACCCACACGAGCTATTATCCAGTTCATGATCAACTCTTGTGAACACAACCCTCTTACCAAAAGAGGCACAATTTATTTTCATTTAATTGAAAATAACTTATTTTTATTTTTACATTTTTATTTAAAATAACTTATTTTTATTTTTACATTTTTTTAACCCTAGAACCATTTTCATTTGAAATGTAATATTATTTAGGTTTGATAATCAATTAATTGTAAAATTTTTATGATATTAATAAATTTTTATGAGTTTTGCTTGTTTTGTATATTAAAAATTAAAAATTTATAAAATTATAATAATACAATAAAAAAATTTTATTTTAAATAAATTATTACAATTATATAATTTTAATTTTCAAATAAAATTAATTTTAAATAAAAAATAAAAAAATATATTTTAAATTAAATTAACTTAAATTAAAATAAATTGGCGTGTACATAATATCCCCTTTCTCCTCACCGTAAAATATCTCCATATATTGCCAGAAACCCTCGCTTCTGCCTCCCAAAACGTTATCCAGATATTTTCTTCATCTCTCACACTCTAAGCCATGGCCATCACCTCTTCGTCTCTCCTTCTTCCGTTTCTCAACCCCAAAACCTTATCTCTATGCACCACTAAACCCGTCTTGCTTTCTGTCTCAGGTCTCTCCCAAAAGCTCCAGACAAAACCCATTTCCATCTCCTCCTTCGTGGGCTTATCTAGACCCTGGCGCTTCACCAGAACCGTCGCGGTTTCGTCTGAGTTCGAGCAAGACGAGGAGGTCTTCAGTGACGAAGATGATGAGATGGACGGGGCCAATTTCTCTCCTGACCTCAAATTGTTCGTGGGTAATCTTCCCTTCAGCGTCGACAGCGCCCAGCTCGCTGGGTTGTTTGAGGCTGCCGGAGATGTTGAAATGGTTGAGGTACAAGCTTCCGCCTAATTCTTGGATTTCGATTCCTTCAAGTCAACTTTTTAGTTGTTGGGTTCCTTTGCGTGTCATTAATTCGTGGAGCCAATGATACAATTGAATTGTAAGAATTGTTTTCGCAGGTGATTTATGACAAGGTTTCTGGTAGAAGCAGGGGATTTGGTTTTGTAACAATGTCCACACCTGAGGAAGCGGAAGCTGCAGCTCAGCAGTTCAATGGTTATGTAAGTCACTTCACTTCGGTTGCGTCAAGAATGTTCCCTACAGTTCCACTGTTTAATTGTTGGGTTGCCTCGTCTTTAGCTTTTTTTTAAGTAATTGATTTGGTTGTTTGCAGATTTGCTTATTACGGTAGAATCAATTGCTTTTCAGTTTCAAGTTTATAAAGAGTTCA
Organism: Aquilaria sinensis; assembly: GCA_005392925.1. NCBI lineage: Eukaryota > Viridiplantae > Streptophyta > Magnoliopsida > Malvales > Thymelaeaceae > Aquilaria > Aquilaria sinensis. The sequence continues at coordinate 430,050 of SMDT01002100.1, read as the reverse complement.
GCAAAAAGGGGCACTATCTGAGTGCTTTTTTTTTTCTTTTCCATATCTCCTGTCGTCTTTCTGCGTGGTTGGAGGGGAAATGATGGGTTTTGCGTTTGCTTTGCATTGTTATTGAGTTTATTTTTTTTTTTTCATTCTGACGTTGTTCTGTGAGTGTGAACTCATCGACTTACAATAAATGTTAGGAATTGGAAGGGAGGGCATTGAGGGTGAATTCTGGGCCACCTCCGCCTAAAAGGGGAACTCCCTCTTCTAAAGAGTTTAGAGGTGCCCCAAGCTTGGATAGTAACCGTCTTTATGTCGGCAACTTGTCTTGGGGTGTTGATGATGTAGCACTTGAGAACCTGTTCAGTGGGCATGGGAAAGTTGTGGAAGCCAAGGTGGTTTATGATCGGATCACAGGAAGATCAAGGGGTTTTGGCTTTGTAAGTTACAGGTCTGCTGAGGAGGTCAATAATGCTCTAGAATTATTGAATGGCATGGTAAGCTCAGCGTTATTTTATTTGCTTTAGCAATGCATGAACCTTTGACATATGTGCTTGTATCTTAATGTGTATATACTGCCGTAATTGTTCATCAAAGTAACCGATTTTTGTCTAGGATATGCGTAGTTTCTGATTTTTAGAAAGCCGAACAGAACATTTAACATTGGTTGTTGTTATGTTTCATGGATTCAACTATGCAATTTGCATGTGTTGTCAGTTCTGGTTTTCCCTTATGGCTTAAATGTTGGCTTCATATTCACACTATACTGCATATTGACTTTCGAGTTTTGATTGTTTCAGAATTTGGACGGCAGACCAATTCGAGTCTCTCTAGCAGAGTCTCGATCAAGGCGTTCAGTTTAAATGCAAAGTCTTTGCGAGTATGAAGGGCACCAGGTGCGCAACACCGTTCCATTTTTTTGGTGGTTTTTATTGTTCTCCCACTCAGCAGCCCCTAATTGATAAAAAGAATATGTGCACCCAGCATCCTTTACTACCTATGATGCACCTAATTGATAAAAGATGTGTGTACTCTCTTGTATCAAGATTGAATTCAGCCAAATATATTTGGTGGAATGTAACCGATGTGTGTATAGCTCGAGTATCTCTTGCAATCTTGCTCAAAAGAGAAGTACTAGCATGCTGGGTCTTCATCAATGTATGTACTTAGCTGTATTATGATCTTCATTTTTTCTATTTCAGTGAGGTGAGACTGTTCAGTCATGCGCTGTTGCATATTTGGGATTCTGCTACAAGAGTTTCTGCCCAGCTGCAGATGGACATCACTCTTTCTCATCCATTGGCATTTTCTCTCAAACGTGAAAGTGCTGATACAGTGCCAAAATATTTTTGGGTTTAATATATGTTCTGTACGCGATTGAACTAACTCTTGTAGCCAGGTATTGTATGAGATGCAGGGGAAGCAAGAAATGGGAATGTCTTTCTTGGGTCATGGATTTATGTGCAATATATATTTTTTTTATAAGTTGTGCCATTTTTGTTGCCTGTAGAAGTAAGATCTTCGAAGTTCATTGCTAGTTGATTGTCCAGTTCTACCAAGGTCTTAAATTTGGTATCAGATGATGTACTATTTTTTAAACAGTATGGTGCAGTACCAGAATTGTTTCATATCATTATGGATGTGCTGGTTTTAAATAATTTAGATTTATATACATATATGAAAATAAAATACATATAAATATACTAATATATAAGCAAATAAAATGTACTAAAATTTGAGATTGTAAGAGAGATGTAGGTTATATGCTTGTATATTAATTAGCTATTTTTTTCATATAAATATTTCACTATAATTTTCAACGTATGAAAGAAAGTAAAAAGACAAGTTTTCTTTTAAATATTTGGTAAATGTCTGTTATAAAAATCAATTACATAAACTTATACTCTCATCACACTTTAGTTAGTTCTTTTACGCTTCTTAACAAAAATGATTTCAACATATTCATATTAATATGTATTAAAAAAATTCTTAAAAATTGTATTAAGAAATCATAATCTTTAAAGTTTTATTCTCATATAAAAAGTTCATATTTTTATGAAAAAATTTTAAAAAAATATCATAGATTAATGACTATGAATAACAAAAATGATAACTTTTGTAAGACAAAAGGAACAATATATTTTACTTAAAAATATAAAAAAAATAAAAAAAATATTTGGCCAGTATTGAGACAGTACAATTGGTATGACGTGAGAGATGAGACAGCTTGTACACCTTATATTGGTCAATACAGTTCTATACAGAGAACAGCCTTTGTTTTGGCTGTTTCATGCCATTTTTGCGTTAATACTAATATGTATTGATTTGTATTGGCTAGTGCAGTACAATATTCAAAACCTTGAGTTTTATTGATGTGGTGGTGCCTGTTCTAGTATGGATGAGTGGTCATGAAATTAGGACTGGAGTTGAGACTTGGGACATTGGAGCAATTTGTTAAAGGCCTTGGCAACAATTTTTATAATGAACATCAAAGTTTTAGATAATTTATTAATGTTAGAGATCATACCGTTGAAGCTTGGGTTAGGCCAGGTATGGGTTAGACTATTCAAATTCAGATTTAATCATGTTAGCATGAATTTAGGGTCTAGATCAAGTCCAAGTCGGGTTATTTGGATTTGGGTTGATTTCTTGTTGAGTAGATTTTGAGTTCGGGTTGGGTTGGGTCTGGTTTATTTGTGAGTTCAATACATATCAGGTCAATTTCAGTCTCAAGTAACTTTTAGGCTGACCGTTGGTTTCACTTGGGTTATTGGATCATAGACCGAAATGACTAAATCAATTCATGTTTTGTTTGAATTTTTGTTAAAATTTAAGCTAAAGAATTCAATTTTCTGGTTCAATTTATAGTTTAGGTTAGGTTTTGTGTTTAGGGTTTTAAAGTTTAGGTTAAGGTCTTGGGTTTGAGTTTAGATTAAAGGTTTATAATAAAGGTTAGGGTTAGGATTAGGATTAGGGTTAGCGTTAGGGTTTAGGTTTACGGTTTATGATTTCGATTTGGGTATAGGGTTTATGGTTAGGAGGATTAAAGGTTTATAGGTAATGTTAGTGTTTGGGTTTAGGGTTTAGGGTTAATAAGTATACGTTGGAGACAAATAAAAAGAGTTAAATAAATATTTGACTGTATTAATTTTGTTCAAAATTGTAAGCAAATAATTGAAAACAAATATTACTTTTGTTAATTAGAATACAATTAGGCTCCTAAACCAGTAAAACTCAGAAAATCTCTAAACGGGTAAATCCTAGAAGACCTCATAAACAAATTAAAATAAATTATTTTATTAATTTATTCTTCAAATTCAAAATGATCCCTAAACAAAAAATATTTTTAAACTATTTTTAATTTTCTTAAATTGTGTGGTGATAATTAATGTATAATTTAGATAGATCAACATAAAACATTAATAATTTTATTAAAATCTCTGCTGATTATATATTTTACATTGGTTTAGGTTCAAATTAGGTCTTGTCGGGGTTTTTTCATTAGGTTATTTTAGGTTTAGGCCAAGTCAGTCTTGGGTTTAAGTCATTTCGGGGTTCAGGTCAAATCGGGCTCGGGTAATTTTAGGTTTGGATATTTTCAATTTAGGTCATTTGGGTTTGATTTTCTTTGGTTTCACTTCAATCGAGTTCAGGTTGGGTTGGGTATAATTAAATTCGAGTCTAAGTTACATAGTCCTTCTATTCTAGGTCGGTGCTCTTGCTCTTGCAGCTTTCACTTTTGCTTTCAACTGTTGCTCCTGCTTTAATTTTTATAATATTTTTACTTACTTAAATTTTTTAAAAATAACTCTTTCCCACTCTTGCTCCTACTCTCCGCTCTTGCTTTTAGAATGCTTTGTGTAACTTAGGTTTGGGTTGTCAACTTTTTTAATCAAATTGAGTCAGGTCAGACTTAGGTTTGGGTTGATTTGGCCAAGTCACCTGGTTGGGTTAGCGTTTGTCATCCGTATCCTTAGATAGTTCTTTAAAAACTCTAATGGTAATGATAAACGAGGCCAAAGATGGTTGATTATCTTGGAGCTATTAGAAAAACCAAGGGTAACTGTTTGGGCTTGGGTTTCTAGGTTATTACCAGGAGAGGAAGAAGAGAATGAGCTGTGGGAGGCTGTTGGGTGTTGAGGGGGAATGTGCACTCTAAATGTGCAGTTTTGAACATATCATAGACTCACTCTCTTTAGGAACAATTTTAATACTTGACATAAATGATTAGAAAAACTATTCAATGAGAATTTTTAGCAGTAAAAGTTTAGATAAGTTATTTCCATTGTGAGTAAATTATTTCAACAATTAACATTAATGTTAAACGGTATTCCCAAAATGAAGCCATTAATTGTGGTTTCCCTGTGATTGAGATTCACTCCCATGTCTCAACGCAGATGTCCAAAACACGTCCTAATCATGGTCTAAGTCTTCCTTTCGTTTTTTTTTTCTTTCAATACACGCACGCAGAGTCAATGCTTACTTCCGGCGCAAGCAACCTTAGAATCCATTGCCCTGATTATTTCTCTCACAATCAAGTCATAAAAGTGGTTATTAATGGTATAGCTAGAGGCTCGTCAAAAGTTCTAATTTTTTGTTCATTATCTTAATTTTCTTTTACAGTCTCATCACGGTGTCACTTTCTTCAGGTTCTTTGAAATCGACGAAGCTTTATAGCTGGAGAAAAGACAAAGAAGAGCCCAAAGGAGACGAGAACAAAAATAAGTGTCTTGACTCTTGTATTTAAAACTTGCTACTTTATGCCATATTCCCTCCTTTGTCATGTTATTTTTCTTCTGGGAGTCAGCAATTTATCTGAAGTTTATTTCCCCATGTTACCATAGAAAGTGTTGCTAACGAGAGCTGCGGTTCCACTTTCTTGAGCAGGAAGGAAAACTAAAAATCAAATCAGAGGAAGGAAGATCAGAAGATTGCACCTGGTGAGCCTCGCTGACAATGGCTTCCTATCTGCCTAACCTGTTCTCTGAAAATCAGAACTAGAACGTGTTTCAACCGTGCTTCTTGTACCTATTTGAAAGCGAAAGCTTCTGATATGAATTTCCCTCCTAAAACACATCATGAAATATGTTCTAGGTCTCTAGATGGTCTCGAGAAGGCACAGCTTCATTCAAAAAAGCATCCGTTTCTAAGCTATTTAAGTAAGATCAACAGGAGAACGTCACCGGAGCTGAAGACTGAAAATGCGAAGAAGGTGCTGTCTGGAGTGTTCTCTGAAGAGGTTGATGGGGTGGAGAGGATGATTCTGGATCCTCGACGAAATGTAGTGAACACATGGAAGCAAGTGTTCTTGACGGCCTGTCTGATTTCTCTCTTTGTAGATCCTCTCTTTTTTTACTTGCCACGGGTAAAGGAGGACCTTTGCATCACTGGATCTGAACCTCTTCAGATTGTCCTAACAGTTGGACGTTCTCTAGTCGATTTATTTTACTATACCCATATTTTTTTCCGGTTTCGAACGGCTTATCTTGCTCCATCATCTCGTGTTTCTGGGCGAGGAGAATTGGTCCTAGACCCACAGAAAATAGCTTTGAGATATCTGAACAAAGACTTCTGGCTTGATCTTGTTGCTGCTCTGCCCCTTCCACAGGTAAATAGCTAGCTGCTTCCAACTAATCTCAGCGCTCTCTGAAAATATGTTTGTGCGTGTTTGTGTTTCTGTGCGTATCGCTACAGGCTCGAGTTAAGTTAACACACACATATAGGAACACATATAACTGCTGCCAGTGCCACCATGATCATCTTGAATAGCCAGCATTAAAGTTATTTGAAATGGGAAGCTTGTTTCCCAAGTAATGTCCTGAAGCTTCTGAAATTTATTGTTGCATATACTGCAGGTGTTGATTTGGGCTGTCATCCCTGCAATCAAGGGAGAACCATACACGAGGACGGGAAATATTCTTGGTTTGGTTACAATTTTCCAGTATCTTGTGAGACTGTATCTTACATTCCCACTTTCATCTCAAATAATCAAGGCTACTGGAGTTGTTACAGAAACAGCTTGGCAAGGAGCAGCTTACAACCTTATGCTCTTTATGCTGGCAAGCCATGTAAGTTATCAAACACTGCGTCGCATGTGTCGGAAAAAAATTTCTCACCTCAATCAACCAAGTAGCTAGTTCGGACCTGCTATGTAACTTCTCCATAGAGATTTAGCCGCTTTAACTCTCATTGACAAATTGATTGCTAGGTGATAGGAGCCTGTTGGTTCCTCCTATCAGTAGAGCGCCAAGAATATTGTTGGAGAAGATTTTGTGATCTGCACCGGCCACACTGCAACTATGCTTTCTTCAGTTGCAGATTGCTTGGTAACTCTGCTCGAGCCGCTTTCTTTGATTCAAGCAACATCACAGCCTCATGTACACCAAATGCCAACTTCATTGAGTTTGGCATTTACGCTGATGCTCTTAGTTATGGAGTTACTTCAGCTGGATTCTTCAACAAGTACTTCTACTGCCTCTGGTGGGGGCTCAGAAACCTCAGGTACGAAACGAGTGAAGACAATTAGGACCTGCTACAGGATGGCATTCTTTTCTGCTCTATCTGATTCAGGGCTTCTTGTTGATATAAGAAGAACAATTTCCTGTTGAAACCTTGCAGTTCTCTTGGTCAGAATCTCTTCACCAGCACTTCCATTGGAGAAATAAGTTTCGCCATCGTAATTGCAATTCTCGGGTTGGTGCTGTTTGGAATGCTAATCGGTACTATGCATGTAAGTTTCTACGTCCACCAATTTCCAGGGTACCCGACAAGGAGTTGAAGTTTGGTTGTCTGAGATTTTCAACTGACAGAACTTCTTGATAACAGACATATCTCCAATCAACTACCAAGAGACTGGAAGAGTGGCGGGTTCAACGGACTGACATAGAAGAATGGATGCGTCACAGACAGTTGCCAAGTAAACTAAAGCATAAGGTGAGGAGCTACGGTCACTACAGATGGGTGGTGGCACGTGGAGTAGATGAGGAAGCAATTCTCAGTAGCCTTCCCATGGATATCCGGCGACACATCAAACGCCACCTCTGTCTTGATTTAGTTCGACAGGTAAGCTCCCTCACCTAGCTTCCCGAGTAGAATCACCTGTTTGCACCTAAACAAACCCGGTTACTTGCAACACAATCAATCGAACAGGTACCGCTCTTTGACATAATGGATGACCGCATGCTGGATGCAATCCGTGAAAGGTTAAACTCATGCCTCTACACAGCAAACACCTGCCTGATTCATGAGGGTGACCCTGTGAATTCAATGGTTTTCATTCTCCGCGGCCAGCTAAACTCCTATACAACAAATGGTGGGTGTGCAGGATTCTTCAACTCATCACAGATCGGTCCTGGGGAATTCTGCGGCGAGGAGCTGCTGACTTGGGCATTAGACCCTCGCCGGAGCACCATGCTTCCATGTTCTACACGCACAGTTTCGGCCATCACCGATGTGGAAGCTTTCACTCTTTCGTTCGAGGACTTAAGATATGTAGCGTCCCAGTTCCACAGAATGCGCAGCAAGCAGATTCGTCACACGCTTAGGATTCACTCGCATCAGTGGAGGACATGGGCAGCGTGCTTCATTCAGGCCGCTTGGTTTCGGTACAGAAGGCAAAAGGAGGCTACTAACGCCTTGGCAAGTGAGAGCTGTGTGGCTATTGACATGGCTACCGAGGAAGGTCCCGGTCCAGTTGCTGGCTCTTATGCTGGTGAACTTGCAGCGAGCTTGAGAAGGGGAGGAAGTAAGCGCTTTGGAACTGGGTATTTTAAGATTCTAGGCTCTTTGAGGAAGCCTAATGAACCAGATTTTGGAGTAGAAGATGGGTGCAGAAGCTAGCTTACATATGTATGCTAGTCGCTAGATTCTTAGCATTTTTTACAAGAAGATCTAAAGATAAATCGCTTACAGAAGGGATTGGTATGTCTGGGCTATTCATCACCGTGAGATTTAGTCATACCTAGGTGGCCCATCGCTGTAGATCCTATATGGATTTACAGCAATGGACAGCCCAGATACACTTGTTACGTTTGTGACCAATCATCTAATTATAATATTTATTTACATATATATTTTAGGGTAAAATTGCTCTTGCAAAAGAAAATTATAGAGTTGTATATATTTTAAAAATTACTTCCTCCGTTCCACTTTCTTTGTTTCATTTTGCTTTTTCAATTAGTTTAACTTCAATTTATTTACATTATTGTTTGTTAGAAAAAAATTAAAAAAAATATGTTTAGAAACTATATGTCTTGATTTATCATTTACATATAAAAGTTTTTCATTTATATGCTAAAATATTGAAAATAAAAAATTATAGATTAATTACTGAAGAGTGAATGGGGTAAAGAATTTGAGACAGAGGCAGTACGAGTAACCATAGTTCAAAGCTCTTGCTTATTCTCTTTGTTCATATTTTTATGCACCAATTATGAGAAAATATACTTTTTGAAAAACCCTTGGATAATCAAGTCAGATTTCCATTGAGCAGAGAAGAGTAGGGTAATAGAGAACCAGAATGTCATATATTGGGATTGGCGATTGGAAGAGTTTATTTTGGGATTTGGTTTCCTTCTAAAGCAAGAATCCTTTTACCAGCTCGTTGGGCTTCTTTATAGCAGACTTACCGATGATGTAGTCATTCTAGGCCTTGTATTGGGCATGTTTCCTACCAATAGGCCCCTATCCTAAAAAAAAAATGTGAGCTAAGGTCTTGCATTTTCCTAGACGTCATCGTTATGTGGGGTGATTCTCACTTGTTACAAAAACAAAGGGGGGCATAATCCCGATATTCTGGCTAAAACTTATTTTCTCACTGTTTGCTAAGGGTGTGATGCCTCTCTGGGTAGCTTCTTAAAGAAGGAGTGGGAACGTCATCGTTTGCATCTCTAGCTCCTTTCATCCTCTGTGGTCATTACATGTGGCAGCCCAACGGTCGAGGGGGAAGATGAGGCAACGTCCATTTAATGCTTCAAAGTGAAGTGACCTGGCTTGACCATCCTTGACGGCTATTCATGGCCACGTGTGATCAATGTCATTTTATTTGGTTAAAATTATTGTCTTTTTAGAAATTTCGAGCATATTTTTCTATGTCACCATGCCACATTTTCTACCATTTCTTGCTTTGGACTTTTATTTTGTAGGGTAGAAAAAGAAACCAAAGCATCGGATCAGTTCGGAAAGTGAACATAGCAAAAAAATGAAAAGTTTGGATGAATAGTTCATTGGGGGCGTGGCCCCAGCAGTGCTGCAGCTCCACAGTGCAATGATTCTAGAAGTTAGCTTCGAGCCCTAGGCATTGCGGTGCCAGTGTCTTTCGTGTTTTGGGCGTTGCAGTGGACAGATGGCCTTCTTCAATTTGAATCTAAGCATGCTATTGGTTAGGGGATTTGATCCAAATGGGTAGGTGAATAAAAAAACACCTCCAAGGCTTAGAAAAATTTAGAACCAAGCCTAGAGACTCTCCATTCTTTTTCATCTTCTTATTTTAGAATTAGGTTTTTCATCATCATCTTTTGCCTTTTTTCACCTTCTTGTGGAGTACTTGTAGATTCTTACTTGGAGAAGGTTTAGAGGACTTAAAGACTTGTGGAAGCCTTGAGGAATCAAGTATCTAGAGTTTATTGGGTTGATTCTTTCCTTTTTTCTTTTGTGTTTAGACATGGATGCTCTTTTATGTATATTCATGGCTATGTTTTATTTGAGTATAGAGTAGTTTTCTGTACACTTTCTATGGTTGTAGCTACTTGAATTGGTTATGTTGGTTGCATTAATGGCTATTTGTCTTTGATTTTCCTCATTTGCTTGTTTACTCTTCTTCTTAGGCTCATTGTTGTGTTAATTAATTAAGGGCCCAAGTCAATTGCATCTTAGATTTCTTTTAAACTCGTGGAAAAGATTAAAAGGAATTAGAATTAGGAGAAGAGTGTAGTGACCATGGGCTTGTTGGGAGACTAGTCTAGGACAATAGGTGCAGGTAAATTAAGCTTGATAATGCCTCTCTTGAACTAACAATTCGGATGAGAGTCTATTCTAGTTTAAGCTTGGGAGAGTTACCCTTTCACTTAGGAGAATAAGGGCCCAATTAGTCAACTTCACTAACAAGTAGGAAAACCAAACCATTAGCCTTAATTCATTAGTTAACCAAATCAAGTAGTAAGCCCATAGGAAATATGCCTTAGTAATTTGAAAAAAAAAATGATTGCATTCTTGCGTTCTAGGTTAGTAGCATTTCATTTAGCTAAGTTTAGTTACTTGTTTCACTTGCTTAAATTTTTATTCGACTTAGATTGTTTAGCTAAAGTTAACTTAGAATAGTGGTACTTGGCAACCAATTCAATCAATCCTTGTAGGAATGATACTCTTTTGTACCCAACTTCAACATTCACTATGTGCTTGTAGCTAGGGTTTAAAACTCAAAACAACGTGTTCTTTTCCTAATGAGGAAAAATGATTATAGCGATGGTTTCAATGAGGTAACTAAAAGGTTACATGTTTTCCTATATATATAGTAGGGTTTTTCTACTATACTTTTTCACCATTTTATTGCTTTCTTATGCTATGCTTCTCCTTGTTTCTACTTGTTTAGTGTTTGCTACTCTTGCTACGAAATATTCTTTTAGACCTCTTTTCCATCAAGCTTTCTTTGATTAGTTAATTAGCTTCATTTTTCCTTTAGTAGTGTAATGTTTTTTTCTTTTAGTATTTTTGGTTGGGGGGTTTTCTACTGTTTTGGCCATTGTTGGCTATTTCTTCGTAGCCCATGTTATGCTAGTGGTAGCCCTAACGTGTTGCATAATGGTTTTTCCAAATGGCCTATTCTAAATCTCCATCCAAGTTTACCGCCGGCGAGGCCAATTATTCACAGATGTCATTCTTCCCTAACATGAAGGTGTTGAAAGGGGTTGTGACGCAACATGATGAGGGGGCTTTAATGACGAATCTGATAGCCGAAGTGCTATTGCCTAGGTCATCTAAGGACCTCGGAAAGGAGGGAATCAGACACCTGAGGTACACAATCTCGGCAGCCTGCCAATACCAACCTTGGAAAACTAGCGTATCACCTCCCTTGGGAAGGTGACTAAACCAGTTTCGGGGGAGAAGGACCAGCCACCTTCTGCAGGAGAAAACCCCCCGAAGGAGCAACTTCAGAGTTAGGGAATTCCCCGAAGTATCAGTATGACTCCAGGAAAAGGCCTCTCACTCCGAAGTGAGACATCAACCAAAGGGACCTCAGAGGTACGTCAGGAGCCATTAAGGAGTCTCTGACATTACGCTCGCACACCTTGCACGCCGCCCTTATATGCACTCTGACACGCTACCATTGCCTACGTCTTGTCATGTAGGGCTATGCTTGCCTTAGCTCGTAGCCCGAAGAGCCTGCAGGCGGCTAAGGGCCCCCAGACCCAGAAGTACGGATGGTATCCGTCCGTACACGTGTCATAATCTGCAGGGCTCACCTCCTCTTATATATATCAGGGGAATGGTCTCAAGGGGGGGTTCTCACTCTCTCTTCTTTCCACCCTCAAGAAGACACGGCAGGCAAGAGCCTTTTGTCTTTACTACTCATTCTCCACCCCCCAAAGCGCTAACTTGGGCGTCGGAGGCTTCTCCTCGGAAAGTCACTCCGGGGACCTCCTAACTCCTGTTTTCTGAGTGTTTCAGGTAGGTACTATTGAGGAATCCTTTCAATGGGGCGCTCTCCCGTACCGGAAGTCCTTCTCGGCCTCGCCGTCTCACCCGACGAAGGCGCAGCCGGCCATCATTTGGCGCCGTCTGTGGGAAATCACTCCCAGGTCGTCGTTGTTGAAACTCGGTGTTTTAGGGCCAAAAATAGAAAATGCTAAAACCAACGAGGAAAACCGAGCAAAGGTAGATCTAGAGTGGAAACTCCTTGTCGATGGAACCTCGGGCGCAGAACATCAGGGCGCTGGAGTAGTCGTTCGGGGGCCCGAGGGCAGGGAGGCCGCTAAAGCAATCAAATTTGGTTACCAAAGTGTTGGGCCATCCGAACATGGCAACGCTAAGTATAGTAACCTCGGACAAAGGGTGGAAAGATCCTACAAAGAGGTATCTCACAACCAAAGAGTCCCAAAAATCCTCATCAAGAGGTGAAAAGTGCGAAGACGTTCCGGACTATATTTCCTAATTGAGGAGGAATCATACTAGCAAGGGTACGCAAGTCCGTTACAGAGATGTATCGGTAAAAAGGGTGCAAGACAATTCGTCCAGGAAATGTGAAAATGGCCAAAGACGCGCCAGCAGCCAAAGGCTGCCTTCGTAGTAGATAACCCCTGCAGATCACCCTTGCCCCTTTGCAGTATGGGGCATAGACCTCATCAGGCCTCTTCCAACAGCACCTGGAGGAGTGCAGTTCTGCGTAATAGCAGCGGACTACTTCACTAAGTGGGTGGAGGCAGTGCCCCTGGCAACTATTTCGGCAAAGGATATACAAAAGTTCATATGGAAGAGCATGATATGCAGATTTGGCATACCAACAGTGACAGTGGCCGATAATGGTTCCCAGTTTATGGACAAGGGATTCCAAGAATTCGTCACCAACTTCAGAATAAAAACGCACTTCGCCCCGCTAGCTCAGCCCCAGAGCAACGGACAAGTAAAGGTAGCCAACAGAACTACAAAAGAGGGACTGAAAAAGAGGTTGGGGAAGCAAAGGGAGAGTGGCTAGGAGAACTTCCTAGTGTACTGTGGAGTTATCAGACAACACCCCGAGGGGCCATGGGGGAGACAACTTTCTCATTTATCTCCAGTATAGAGGCCATTATCCCTATTGAAGTAGTACGGCCACCAGTTAGAATACAAGTGTTCGACGAAAGAGGAAACGACCTTAGGTTGAGAACTAAGCTCTACCTAGTTAACGAACACAGAGAAGTGGCCGAGCTCGGAAGAGAGGCCTTTCAGCAAAAGGTGGCCATGAGCACAAACCTGCGTGTTAGGCCAAAAGGAATTAGGAAAAGAGACCTCATCTTCCGAAAGGTCGAGTTTGAACCCCGAAAACGGTCTCACGAGGTACTTCAGCCAAACTGGAAAGGGCCTTACTTGGTCCTAAACGAGGTCTAAAAGGGAGTATACAAGCTTGGCGACACCGAAGGGGGAGGACTGAAAAATACATGGCACTCGGATGCCTTAAAAGAAATTCTATACTTAGAATTTTAGGTGAGAAGTTCTACAAGTTAGAAATTTTTTCTAAGTACAGAAGTTTTCCCCTATCTGAGAGTGCTCACTGAACAAAGCTGAAGCACGCACTTACGAAAGTCATGTTTTTGTTCTGAAGTTGATTGGGTTATATGCCCAAAAAAGGTGAAGCCTATCGAGTGCGGCCGACGAGGGCAAGCTAAAATTGGCCTAAGGGAACTTCGCCCACAACGAACGTTTACCCGAAGGTTGGCCGATGAAACGAGCAAAGTGTACCTTTCCGAAGTCCCTTGACCGAAAGTGGTCGGGACAACTGGGAAACAAAAATTGCTCAAAAGACTTAACCAAATTATGAAGGAAAATTCATTTGAAGAAGGTCTTGGTACAAGGAGAAGGTTACAAGAAGAAAAATACAAATAAAAGAAGAAAGCAAAGGCCCTAGAATATCTAAGGGACCCCAGCGTTATGGGAAGCTCCGGCTCTTGTGTCTTTGGCCGCCGCCTTTGGTGCAGGAAGAGGGGCAAACGGCAGGTTGAGGAGCTCGATCTTCGACCAAGTCCACCGAGGCCCCTCGGGAATATCCAGGGCAGCCAAGAAGGAAAGGTCAAGGTCCGGATATTCCTTCAGAACTTGGTGACGAGCTAGGCAGAAGCCGTCCTGAAAGGCAACCTTGGTCGCCTGAATGGCCTTGTCTTTCTCGACGTCCAAGTCATTAACCTCGTTCTGAAGATCTGCAACCTCCTTCTCCAGCTCCTTTATCTTCTTCTTCTTCTTTGAATCTTTTTTCAACGAGTCGACCTTAGCTTGAAGTTCGGCGTTGTCAGCAAGAGCCTTCATCAGGAGAACAGCCTCTTCTTCTTTCTCCTTCTGAATGGCCTCGTTGGCCAAGGATAAGCTCACAACCTTCTCACCAAGGTCGGACATCTTCTTGGAGAAATCCTTCAAGAGCTCCTCTTGGCCCTTCAAGAATTCCTCCCGAAGCTTGGCAACCCTCTCCTTGGCTATTCGGCTCAACTCGGTGTTCGTCACAACCGAGTTAGTGCAGAAGACCTTAGCCTTCGCGAATTTATCTTCGGCCCAAGCTCGGACTGAAGGCTGCTTTGCTGCCCAAGCTCGAAGGTATCCACTATACCCCAGGAGCTACAAAAACGAAGGTACTTAGTGAAATTTACACAATGAAAGCCAAAACACGTAGGCAAAAAAGTGGGAGGGAAAATGAAGAAGCCTGAAGAACTACTTGGGCAGCATGCTCGGAGACCCTAATGGCAAGGGCATCCTCGGAGGCACACTCCTCGGCAACTGCCTTGAAGGAAGCCTGAGTGAGCACTCCCCTCGCCATCTGGGGAGCCATTTCCCGGCAATCCTCGGAGAACAGATTCATGTCCTCCATGAAAGACCAGAATGGCTCCCTTGGAACCTTGTCCTTCGGGATGTGGGAATCCCGAAGTGCCCGCCTCCGGGCATGCTTAACCATCCAAGCTGAGGGCGTTAGATCCTCTGCAAAGTTAAAAGCGTAAATCAGACAAGGCTCCTTAACTATGCAAGTTATGAGGATACGAGTACTAAAAAGGTGTAGGAGGCGAACCGGGCGCAACCTCAGCAATGTCGTCATTGGAGTCTCGAACCTCCTCCACGTCGGAAAAAATATGCTTGCCTTTGTCTCTTCGGCATTTTTCCAACTCCTTGGCAGAGAAACCCCCTACCAAAGAGCACAAAAGATCCATCGACGTGGCGGGACTCAAAGCAGTAGCAACAGTAACCACCCCGTCAGAAACTTCGGCGGTAGTATCAAGCTCGGGGGGAGTTTCAAGCTCGGCGGGAGTTTCAGGCTTGGTGGAAGTTGCAATGTCACTGCCGACCTCCGCCACGTCCTCCGGGGGTGAAAGAAGGGTGTCCTGCTTTGCCTTCTTGGCCGAAGACGGTCCGCTCCCAGTAGTCTTGCGCCTCTTGGAGACACCTTTCTTCGTTTGTTCCCCCTTCTCGGCTTGACTGAGGAAGAGAGACTTATAGTAGGCAGCAGACTCGTCGCCCATCTCTGAAAAAAAAAAAAAAAGAAAACATCAATGTGAGTCCAGAAAGATACTTATACTGAAAAATTTGAAAGAAAACTTACTTTCGAAAAAGGCTGTGTAAGTGAGCTCCCCCCGAAGGAGCTTCACTAGCCAGGACTCCTTCCCCTCTATGGCAGGAGCTGGCATGCTGAGATCCGTCTTATGCTCCTTAACTACCCCCAACTCCCGAAGGACCTCATCGGTGATAAGCTTCCACATGATGGGGAAGGGGTAGAGGGAGCGTGGAAGGACCTCGGCATCCTAGTCAGCGACGGCATGGATACGTCCGTCGAAGTCCGCAAACCTCGCTGCCAACTCGGGAGTTAGCAACTTTTTGGGATTGACGACATCCGTCACCAGCTTCCCCCAAGCCCACTTAGTCGGAACATGCGACCAGGCCTCCGCCACCTTTAGGAAGAAGAACTTTCTTTGCCACCCTCGCCAGCTATCTTTGGTAGCAAAGGTGAACATGAATTTTTTGCTCCCAGATCCCCGAGGTAGCATGAAATAAAAGCCACCCTTCGGGACCGGATAGAGCTTGTAATACTGCATGAATAGGATAAAATGGGGTTCTACCCCAAAGACCCCAAACATGCAAAGAAGGGCGTTGAAATAGCAGTATGAGTTGGGAGGAAGCTGATTCACGGCTATGCCATGGAATTGGAAAAAGTCACAAATCATCTTCGCGGGGGGAAACCGAAGTCCAGCCTTCAGTTGGGCTCGGAAAATGGTAACCTCGTCGTCCCGATTCATAAAGCTAAAGTGACCGAGGGGGGGTAACCTTGTGGTGGTGTAGGAGAGAAGGAAAAATTTGGTTGTCCACTTCTCTAATTTCTCAGAAGTGGAGAAACAAGGGTGAGACATAAGAGGTTGCCAGCTCTCGGGGATAGCCAAAGACATGGTTGGCCAAAAAAAGACTTCGGAAAGAAGAAAAATGACTTCGGGAAGCTAGAAGAAAAGCAGAAACTGATGGATCTCTAGAACCAAAAGTCTTGTCGAAATCAAGGTTTGTGGACGCCGTCGTGAAAGGTGGCCGGAAGTGGCCCGTTGTTAACACCGCCGCAAAAAGGGAAGAAAAGGCACGAAAGCAAGTGAGAGTAAGGAAAAACAAACGAAGAGTATGACGAAATGGGGCTTATATAGATCGAGGAAGGGTAGCCGAAGATGCGTCATAATTGCTTCGCGAAGGCGAAGCGTCGCCATAATTGCCCTTCACGCTTGAAAAGACATGCCCACCGTAACCGGCATGCTAACCCCAACCAGCACCTGCCATGTGTCGCCCGTCACGAGAAACTAGGACGCATTTTCTGACATCCCAAAAACTCGGGTGCGCCGCTCCAGACTGACACGCCTAGTTTCAAGACACAACGGTCCACCAACCTATTGCAGGAAAAGTAAAGAAGTTGGGTATCTCGAGAACACCAAAGGGCAGACAGGTAACACCCGTCCGAACAAGGCTTATCCCCTAGGTGGCGAAGTGCTTCCCCTGTGAACGTCACACCCCGAGTCCTAAAAAGTGCCCCCAAAAGGACCACTAGCCGAAGCTTCCACTCTGGCTTTCCGAGTGGGGGCATGTGATAGCCGAAGTGCTATCGCCCCGGTCACCTAAGGACCCCGGAAAGGAGGGAATCAGACACCTGAGGTACACGATCTCGGCAGCCCGCCAATACCAACCTCGAAAAACTAGCGTATCACTTCCCTCGAGAAGGCGACCGAACCAGCTTCGGAGGAGAAGGACCAGCCACCTTCTGCAGGAGGAAGCCCCCCGAAGGAGCAACTTCGGAGTTAGGGAATTCCCCGAAGTACCAGTATGACTCCGGGAAAAGGCCCCTCACTCCAAAGTGAGACATCAACCAAAGGGACCTCGGAGGTACGGCAGGAGCTATTAAGGAGTCTCTGACATTACGCCCGCACACCCTGCACGCCGCCCTCATATGCACTCTAACGCGTCGCCATTGGCTACGTCTTGTCATGTAGGGCTATGCTTGCCTCAGCTTGTAGCCCTAGGAGCCTGCAGGCGGCTAGGGGCCCCCACACCCAAAAGTACGGATGGCATCCGTCCGTACACGTGTCACAATCTGCAGGGTTCACCTCCTTTTATATATATCAGGGGAATGGTCTCAAGGGGGGGCTCTCACTCTCTCTTCTTTCCACCTTCAAGAAGACACGGCAGGCATGAGCCTTTTGCCTTTACTATTCCCTCTCCACCCCCTAAAGCGCTGACTTGGGCGTTGGAGGCTCCTCCCCGGAAAGTCACTATGGGGACCTCCTAACCCCTGTTTTCTGAGTGTTTCAAGCAGGTACTCCTGAAGAATCCCCTCAACGGGGCTCTCTCCCGTACCGGAAGTCCTTCTTGGCCTTGCCGTCTCACGTGACGAAGGCGTAGCCGGCCATCAAAATCTTTGGCAGTGCTATGTAGGACTGATCATGGTTCGGTTTGGTGTAGGTTGGTGGCGGAATCGAACCAAACCAAAAAACCTTTAGTTCCAAAAAATTTTAACCCAACTCGAGAACCGAGAACCACCAGAACCAGAACCATGGTTCTGGGTCCTCGGGTTTGATGGTTCTACATCAGATATATAGCTTTTAGTTCCACCTCATGGCCTGACTCTCTGATGAGCTAAACATTGGCTCACGGAGAATACAATTGTGTGGGAAATATATATGATACTGGAAGGAAGGCTCAAAGTGGAAAGCAGAAATCCGGTTATGTTTCAAAATGTACAAATAAGGTGGAAAGCATATATCTAGAATAACAAAGAGCAAGCAATAGATGGAAAAGTTTGATTGAAGAAGAAGAACAGAATGCACCAACACAAAAAATTGAATCAAACTTAAAACCCCAACAAATTAAACATTCACGGAGAATACGAAAAAAACCATTGTTCAAGTTAGAATCAATAATTTGAGAAGACAAGGGATTGAGTGGAAAATAAAGAAGAAATCCACACTGATTTGATCCACAATAAATTTAGAGAACACTCAACATGCTACAGATATAAATCCATATTTAAATGCAAAAGTTCCTAGTAGAATTTAAAGTTTGTTACATATTTTTTCAACAGCAACATAAACTACACATATTTTATCACCAGCACGGCAGCACCTAGTACACATTCTTTAGCCACCAACAGCACTCGAGAACCCTTTAACTACATGCAATTTCACCTGCAACTTCACCAGCACATCCAATTTAACTATAGTTTTAACTCATAAACAAGCAACCTCACTATTTTTATTTAATCAGCCCTAATTGGAAACTTTTACATCATATCATTGAAGAAAAGTAAAAAATAGTAAACAAAAGCATGCACTTAATTGTATAGCTGCCCCTAAGATGCAAGATTAGCCTCTGTGGTGATGCCTGACTCCATGTGCAAATCACACAAATCTAAAAGACAAGCATATCATCAATCAAAATAAGATCATACAAAAAAATAAATCAATAAATTAGTAACATTAGAACCAAACCATAATAATTACCTTTTTCAGTCATCTCTAAATCCTCAGGTTTTCTTCAGCCAAAATAGGTAGAGGGGAAGCACGAAGCCAATCTTGGCCATAAATGAGGGCCTGAACCACAGCAGGAGTTAAGGAACTCCGAAATGAGTCAAGAACTCTACCACCAACCGAGAAGGCCGATTCTAATGCAACAATGGAAATAGGTATGCTTAGCACATCTCTTGCAATCTTCAAAAGCAGTACATACCTTGATGAATTCACCTTCCACCAATTCAATATATCGAAATCAGTTACATCTTTTTCACTTTGTTCATCCAAATATTTTTCAACTCTGATTTGATATCTGCCGAATCTTCTTCTTCTAAGGCATCATTTAATTTTGATTTCAACAAAGAAAGATGGCTTTTTTCTCTACCATCAATGTCCATGAATTCATAAACTTTACCCCTATTCTTGTCCACTTTATTTGAAGGTGAAGAATCATAAAAATTAACCAAAAGAATCAATGTATCCTTCACTTTAGCTGCTAACTTCTCTACCTCATCTTTCTCATACACTTGGCTAAACATGGCCTTCCTGTACTTGAGCTTGTACCGGGGATCAAGGACCACTGCAACAAACAACAACATATTCATCTTGTACACATTCCCCCAGTATTTGCCAAATTTTTCTTTCATTTTCATAGTCATTAACTTCAAATTTTGATCATCACTTTTCATCTACTCATTGAATAGGCACAATATGGAACAAATCTCAAGCACAAAGTTATTTGAAGTGACATATAAAGAACCAGAGATTCGTAAAGTAACATCATAAAAGGCTTGCAAGAACTTGACTAAAACTTTGGCCTTCTCCCAATCATTCTCATTGGGTATCCCATTTTCCCCCAAGAGTTCAACTACATATTTGGAATCTATCTCCTCTAATCTCTCAAAGGCTTTCTGAAATTTAACAGCAGTTTCCAACATTAGGTAGGTTGAATTCCACCTAGTCACTACATCCAAACATAGGTGACTTTGAACCCTATTTTTTCATGCTTAACACATTCTTTAAATGTGTTAAGCCTTTGAGGAGAAGCCTTAACAAAATGGACAGCTTCACGAATCTTTGAAATAGTCAAATCTGATTCTTTTAAGCCATATTGCACAACAAGATTGAGAATGTAGGCAATACATCTCATATGAATAAAATCACAAGATAAAACAATTGAACTCCGATCCTTAAGCTTCCTCTTCAAATATGTAATGGCAGTATCATTAGAACTTGCATTATCAACTATTATTGTGAAAGCATTATCAAGCTTCCAATCATGCAAACACTTTTCAATCTCCCTACCAATGTCATCACCTTTGTGACTAGAGATTAGACAAGAGTTCAAAATTCTCTTATGCAGCTTCCAATCATTATCAATAAAGTGAATCGTGAGACACATGTAGTTAATATTTTGTAGAGAAGACCATGTATCAGTTGTCAAACAAACCCTTTGGGTATTATTTTCCAAGGCAGTTATTAACTTTTTTTTTTTCTCGTCTAAGTAAAGCCCCATGCAACCTTTAGCTATTGTAAAAAAGGAAGGCATGCGAAATCGAGGCTCACAAAGTTGAAGAAAATTACGGAAGCCTTCCTGTTCCACAAACTTAAAGGGTAATTCATCTACCATTATCATGTTGCACAACCCCTTCTTTAAAGCCTCTTGGTCTAACTTCACACTAACAACACTACAAGTATCCTAATCTCACAACTGAATAGCCAAACATTTTTGCTTCTTATTTTTACCCCCATTAGGATTCTTAATGCATTTATGATAATGTTTCCACAATGTGCCTGTACCATATGTACTTGGGCAAACATAAATCTTTCCATAATGCTTACATTTAGCTTTATATTTTTCTTCTTTCTATGGATCAGAAATCTTAACAAAAGCAGCCCAAATTTTAGAACCTATATTCTCCTCTGCTGCGTTTCCAGAACCAGTCCCCTCTGTGCCTAGAGCATTAGGTGCTGGGGCATTTGGAGCACTAGTAGCTCCTACACTTTGAGTGGATGTAGGTGCATCAGTGCTTATTTTAGTTGGAGGAGATGTATTTGACATCTATCATTTTTATATAAAAAATTATATTAGAATATTGAACTAAAATAAACCAGCATAAACAAACAAGCAGCACCAATAATAACAAAATTATGTTCCCTAATACCCACCAAACATGAAGATACAGAACTTGATATTTCCATCATGGTACAATAACAGAACACCATGTGAATCCTAACTTTCACCAAAATCAAATATTACTGATATATGATTAATTGAAAAAACTCCCCTTTCTAGTTGTTAGTTCAGTAGCTAGCAGGTATCATTATCAACACATTTTTTTTCCAATAAAATAATGTTGGGGAGAACAAATAACCTAAGATACAGAAGTGGAAGAAATTTATTACCTAGGTGTCGGGAAGAAACTTTGCTCCTTTTGCTGTAAAATGAGGGCTACGAAATAGATGAAGGAACCGAAACGGAAGAAGATTGCGAAACGAAAAAGAACAACCATATAAATCAATGCCAAGTTACAGCAAACAGTAACAAAAGAAAACAAACCCAAGTTACAGCAAACACAGTAGCCAAATAAACCCAAGTTACAGCAAACAATAGCCTAGAAGGGTTGTGAAGAGAATAAACCATAAGAGGGTTACGAAGAGAATAAACCCAACTTACAGCAAACAGTAGCAGAAAAAAAGTAGGAGTAATCAATATACCACTAACTTGTTTAAATCCAAATCTTCTTTGTAATTGAAAAGACAAACAAGCTTCAAACAATTCAATGAAAATGAAGAAAATTAGAGAAGGCTACCGGGGCATAATTTATTTATATTATATTTTCTAGAAAATTTTTAAAAACATAATAGTAGTATTTAGGAACTATAGGTCTCCCTTTATCATTTATTTATAAAAAAACTTACATCTATATACTAAATTATTAAAGATTAAAAATTATATATTAATTGGTGTGAATAGTAAATAGTCCAAAGAACTTGGGAAGAATGGAATGTTTGGTTAATAGATAAGACCTTAATGTCTAGAATTAGGTATACCTATTTTAGTAATCTGTTTTCTTAGGGGATATTACAAGGGCATAGGATTTTCTTCACAAAAAGAAGAGAACTATTTAGTAAGCTATTTAACAAGATGATTTTTAGAAAGGAATACTAATATAACATAGATATCAAAAGAGCATTATTATTGAAACTTCATTGTAATTCACCTTGTTTTCTTCTTAACACGTGTAAAACCTTTGCCAACACACTTCCGGCAATATTCAGAAATCACTTCACCATCTCCACCACAGTTTGGACATACAGAGACCTGGTATGAATTCAAGTATGTATTAGTGACAGTTAAAAACGTGATCCTTTTATTCTTATTGAACAACCAAAAAAAGAAAACAACAAAGAAAACTGGAATGTAACCAACAGACTACAAAAGCAAAGAATAAGAAAAGAAAACCATGTAATAATATCCATTACTAGACCTGCCCATGGAACCTCTGCTGCTCCATGGTTAGAGGACAGAACTAGGATAATTTACCAGGGTTCTCTTCCAACACCTTCTCATATTTTACTGATCATAAGGAAACCTAAAGTTATAGGATTATAGCTAATTCATTGTAAGTACAAGTTTAAGCATTCAGTATATGATAGTCTGAAATTAACATTAAGAACTTCATTTACATTATCTATATGCAAAGATATCATCGTTCCAGCGCATAGTTAGGACAAAACCAATTATGTGGGAACTTCACGAATCAGTCTGTTTATAGAAATCCTACAACTTGACTGGTTCACAATACTCAATCACATGGTTTTGATCTCTTATGAATAATAAGAGGCAACAAAAGGCAGGTCTCAAAACATTGGATAGTGGATACCAATTTATTTATTAAGCAGTTTCAAAGACCATTCACCGTTTAAAAACTTATATCAAGAACTTTTATATTGACAGACATGTATAACTTATACCTAGAAATTAACACTTATATGGAAGGGATACCTGGGCAGCTCAGGATCTTATGATAACATACTTTTATGTTATCTTTCTTCTTGTATATGCCACATGCATATTTGATCATTTGAATTCAACATGGATATAGGCATGCATAACATGTTATATAACATATCAAGATCAAATACATGTAGTGTTAAATAAATCCTAGCATGCTACTAAGAACATACATAAGAAATGAAACCTAACATGCTACTAAACCAAGAAAAGATGTGCACCTTTCTTCTTTGTTATCTTTGGCAAAAACTTGAGGAAGAACTTGATCTTAGAGGAGCACCTTGAAGCTTGAAATAGAGATGAACAATCTCTATGTAAATCCACCCACAATGCTCTCAAAAAGTGTTTAATATTTCGGCCTCTAAAGGAAATAGGAGGAGAATAATTTTCTCTCAAGAAAATGGAGCAAATGGAGTGCCAAATTCGTGCTTAAAATGGCCAGCCACTAAAGGCTATTTATAGATGACCAAAAGGCACACCTTTACACCAAGAAAGGTGTCTTTTAAGCCAAAGAACACTTCCTTTGGCTAAGGGTCATCTATGTGGCGAAAATACATGTCTCTTTGGCCAAGGAACACTTCCTTTGGCCTAAGATACATGTCTTTTGGCCAAGGAACACTTCCTTTGGCCTATAACCAACAATACCTTATGGCCGAAAATACATGTCTCTTTGGCCAAGGAACATGTCCTTTGGCCTATAACCACCCCATATACATGTCTCTTGATGTCAAAGGACATCATTCTTGGTGCAATAACCGCCCCAACCACCTCATGGCCGAATATACATGTCTCTTGAATAACCACCCCAACCACCTCATGGTATACATGTCTCTTGAAAAGGACATCATTCTTGGTGCAATAACCACCCCAACCACCTCATGGCCGAATATACATGTCTATTCACTCAAGGAACACTTCCTTTGGATGAAAGGACATGTTCTTTTAGCCAATAGTCATCTCTTTTGATGAAGAGACATACCTTTACACAAAAGATGTGTCTCTTGGTGGTTTTGAGCTAAAAGCAAGGTGAGCTGGCACAAAGCTAGCTCACTATACTACTTATGCACCATTGAGCTCCTTTGAGCTCCAACCAAGCACCATGAACTGAGGTCCAGCTCCTAGAGCTGACCTTGAGCTGGAGTTAGCTGCTCTCAGCTGAAGTGAACTGAAGTCCAGCTACACTTCAGCTACCAGAAGCTGAAGTGAGCTGACTTGAGCTGACTTGAGCTAACTTGAGCTGAAGTCCAGCTACTTTGAGCTACTTATAGCTGAAGTGAGCTGACTTGAGCTGAAGTCCAGCTACTTTGAGCTACTTATAGCTGAAGTGAGCTGACTTGAGCTGAGAGCTGAAGTCTACTTTGAGCTACTTATAGCTGAAGTGAGCTAACTTGAGCTGACTTGAGCTGAAGTCCAGCTACTCGGAGCTACTTATAGCTACAGTGAGCTGACATAAGCTAACTTGAGCTAAAGTCTAACTACTTTGAGCTACTAATAGCTTAAGTGAGCTGTAGCTTAAGTGAGCTGACTTGAGCTAAAGGGAGCTACTTCTAGCTGCCTTAGATAGCTGTTCAAGCTAGAGTTAGCTCAATGAGCTCAAATCCTACCTTAAAAGGATCTTGGTGCGCCAAGAATTCCAACAAACTCCCACTCGCACTAAGATGCTTTTAAACTTCCAGCTCCCACTCAAAACAAACTCCTTAATCCTTATAGCCGAAATAATCCAGACACTTCTACATATATAGAGTTGTGGGTGCGACCTCAGGCACACACACTAAGTCTCTTCCATTGAGGTTGTTAGACTCTCAATAGAAGATTGTCCTCTCCTCATAGTTTGAACTTCTTCAAACTTTCCTTTGAACACATCAAATTCAAGTGTGTTGCTTAAACACATCAAGCTTGCTTGAACACATCAAGTTATGCCTTTCAGACCCCAGACATATGATACACTTCTTAATCACAATCAGTCTCTTTCTTAGAATTTCAACTCCTTGAAATCCATGATTGTATTAAGCATTGAGTACTCATTTCAATCACTTGTCATTCAATCTAGCATACTACTCACAGTAATATGTGGGCCCAAGATTGAATTTAGTGAACGTGTATCATCTTAATGTCTTTCCTTTTAGCTTCAACTACTTAGGTCAATGAGTTAACATGATTACCCAAAAGGAGGATACTCCAGTCTCATTTCTCTAAGACCTTCGACAACCAATCAAAGTAATCATAATTAACTCAACTTCCTAATAGCAAGCCATAGTCACTAAGAGTCTGATTCGAAGAATCTCACACTAAGCAAGAATAGAGACAACTTGCTTAAATTCTTCTCTGGTCGTATTTCATGGTCATGGAACACTTGGAAACACATCCATTAAAGTTCCATAATACACTTCTAAGGTGTTTTACTCATGTCACTCCCACTTGGAGTGATCTCCATTCCAATTGAGGAGTGTGTCATTTCTCCCTCTTAAAACACCATGAAGTGTACTCCTCTTAACACATAAAAGGAGGACATGTCAATAACCATGAAATTTC
This sequence comes from Aquilaria sinensis, assembly GCA_005392925.1. Classification (NCBI taxonomy): domain Eukaryota; kingdom Viridiplantae; phylum Streptophyta; class Magnoliopsida; order Malvales; family Thymelaeaceae; genus Aquilaria; species Aquilaria sinensis. Next base: position 404,817 of record SMDT01002100.1, on the reverse strand, counting down.
TCCATGTAAGCCTTAGCTTACATTTAACATAGGCTAGGATGTATGAATGGTCATACAAACTGAATGCACCAAAGCATTGAATCTTGATTACTCATAATCAAGGCGACCATAAAAGCTAAAGTGTCATGTGTTGGAGCATGACTCCCACTTAAATGTATCATTCACTTAAGTTTCATTTAAGTCTTTAGCCAGTCTCATCCTTAATCTTACACAAAGATCAAGGGCGGATGACTTGTGTGAGAAAGTCATCCTCTGCCTATGTTTGACATGTTCATTTGTTCGTTGTGATTCATAAAATTGAACTGAGTATTTCATAAAATAATCTGTATTATTTCAAAGAAATACATAACATGTGTGACACCAAAGAGGTGAAGTACATCCAACATTTACATTCTTCTAAGACCCATTGCTCTAACATGTCGAGCAAATACAAGTGGTGGCAATGGCTTAGTGAGAGGATCTGCCACCATCAGGTCTGTAGAAATGTACTCAATCCTAACTTCACCCTCTTCAATTGCATCCCGCACAAAGTTATATTTCATGCTAATGTGCTTGGTTTTTCCATGGTATTTGGGGTCCTTGGTATAAGCCATGGCTGCCATACTATCACTGTAGATAGTAATAGGTTTCTCAATAGAAACCCTGGACTCCAAATTCTTAAGGAAATAACCTAGCCAAAGGGCTTCTTGTACAGCTGAGGCACATGAAACAAATTCAGCCTCCATTGTGGACAATGCTGTACAAGTTTGCTTCTTACTACACCAAGTAGTAGCCCCACCATTTAGCATGAAAAGATAACCAGATGTAGACTTGCTGGAGTCTCTATCTCCTCCCCAATCAGCATCAGAATAGCCACGTAAACCAAGGTCTTTACCTTGGTAACAAAGCCAATAATCCTTAGTACCCTTGAGGTACCTTAGGATCCTCTTGACACTCTTCCAATGCTCCAGACCAGGGTTGGAAGAATATCTTGCTAGAAGTCCAACCGCTTGGCTGATGTCTGGCCTTGTACATAACATGGCATACATCAAGCTACCAATGGCACTTAGGTAGGGGACCTGAGCCATCTCTTCCTTCTCCTTTGGAGTCTTAGGACACAAGTCCTCTCCAATCTTGCAACCATATGCAAGAGGTGTACTCATGGGCTTTGCGTTTGTTAAGTTGAACCTTGCAAGAATCTTATCAATATAAGGTTCTTGAGAAAGGGCCAACAACCTTGCCTTTCTATCCCTCAGGATTTTAACCCCTAGGATAAAGGCAGCCTCCCCCATGTCCTTCATGTCAAAGGTGGAAGATAACCATCTCTTGATGGTACTTAACAATGCAAGCCCATTACTTGCAATCAGTATATCATCTACATATAGAGTCAATACTGCAAAACTAGACCCAGAAGAGTACAAGTATACACAATGGTCTTCATGCATCATCACAAAGCCATAGCTTGTGATTGCATGGTGAAACTTCAAGTACCACTGTCTTGAAGCTTGCTTAAGACCATAGATAGACTTCTTTAGTCTACATACCTTGTCCTCTTGACCCTTTTGGACAAACCCCTCAGGTTGTCTCATATATATCTCCTCACTCAAATCACCATTGAGAAAGGCGGTCTTTACATCCATCTGATGTAACTCTAGGTCTAGATTTGCCACGATGGCAAGTAATATCCTGATGGAAGTGAATTTTACAACAGGAGAGAAGGTGTCTTTGAAATCAACACCCTCCTTCTGTGTAAAACCCTTGGCCACCAAACGGGCCTTGTATCTTTCGATACTTCCATCAGAGTTCACCTTGATCTTGAGAACCCACTTGTTCCCAATTGCCTTACGGCCTGGAGGAAGATCACTTAGCTCCCAAACCCCATTGAGATGCATTGAATGCAACTCATCCTTCATTGCATTTAGCCACTCTTCCCTCTGTGCACCCTCAAGAGCCTCCTTAATGTTACTTGGCTCATCTATCTCAGATGCAACCAAATTTGCCTCACTATCCAAGATCCACCATTCTTTAGGTGGTCCAAATTTCCTCATTGATCTTCTCAATGTAGGCTGAGATGGAGGCAACTCATGCTCCATCTCTTGAGGCTCAACATTTTGCTCTTGAGTATCCTCAACTCCCTCTTGAACAAAACCTTCCTCTTGGAGGTCTTGCTCATGTTGGTCCACAACAACAGGCATTTCTGGAGCCATTGCTCCATGTGGTTGAGGTACTCCCTCTAGAGTAGGTGCATGTGTCCCAGGTGTCCTTATGACACTTGGTTGATCCTCATCTAGGATCTGGCTTAATGAGGTTAAGTCACCACGCTCACCAACTTTGGGGAACTCATCCTCCACAAAGTTAGCATTCCTTGCATCAAAGATGTTCCCAGTTTTGTGACTTATATCCAAGAACACATAACCCCTAGATTGTTCAGCATAACCAAGGAAGGCACACCTCCTCCCTCTTGGACCCAACTTTCCCAAAGGATGGTCCGTTATGTGAACATAAGCCAAACAACCCCAAGGGCGTAAATAGCTTAGATTAGGAGTTTTCTTCTTCCATAACTCATATGGAGAAGAGTTCACATTCTTGGTGGGTACTCTATTAAGGACATGAACTGCACACAGCAGTGCATCACTCCAATAAGTGATGTCTAAGTTGGCCTTTGCCATCATGGAACGTACCATGTCCATAAGAGTTCTATTCTTCCTCTCAGACACTCCATTCTGTTGGGGTGTCCAAGGAAGAGTGAACTCCCTTTCAATACCCTTCAAGTCACAAAATGCCTTGAATGCATTTGATGTATACTCTCCACCCCTATCTGTCCTCAAGGACTTAACCTTCTTACCTACTTGGTTCTCAACCAAGTGTACATACTTCTCAAAGCATGCCAAGGCCTCTGCCTTGTTTCTTAGTAGGTAGATGTGGGTGAATCAAGTATAATCATCAGTGAATGTGATGAAGTACTTGAATCCATTTCTAGATTCAACCCTCATGGGCCCACATAGGTCAGAATGAACTAAACTTAGTGCCTCACCTCTCCTAGTTGCTTTGCCAAAAGGCTTTCTTGTGGCTTTGCCCTCTAGGCATGATTGGCAACTTGGAAGGACTACCTTGGTCAAAGAACCTAGCAAGCCACTTTTGGCTAGCTTGTCCATTCTATCTTGACCAATGTGACCCAACCTTTCATGCCATCTCATTTCATTTGTGACCTCTGTCACATAGCAACTAGGACTTGCAACAGAATGGTTAGTTGGCTTCAACTCATAAAGCCCATTATTAACTGAGCAAGTGCATACTATCTTATTATCTTTAATAATAGACACATTATTATTAAAGAAATTAAAGCAATAATTGTACTTCAACATACAACTTATAGAAATCAAATTTCTACAAATGTTTGGTACATACAATACATCTATTAGATACAAATATCCAATATCTATAGGAATTCTACATGTTCCTATGCCTTCCACTTCCAGCCTGGCATCATTTCCCACTGAAACGTGCTTAGCTCCTTTTGAGAGCTTCCTGTAGGCCACGAACCAGGACTTGTCCCGGGCTATGTGGTCTGTTGCTCCCGAGTCTACAATCCACAAAGAATTGCACTCAGTTAGTAATGTACATGACACAACATGTACAATGGAAGTAGAAGGGTATGTATGTACCTTGGGTGGACCCTTGCAATCTTTTGCAAAGTGTCCTTTATACCCACAGTTGAAGCACTTCAGCTTGCTTATGTCCCGCTTCTTCTTGAACTTTTTCTTGGAAGCAGGACCTTTTCCCTTGCCCTTCCCTGGCCCTCCTTTGCCACCATTCTTCTTCCATCCCTTCTGGATAGAGGATGAGGCAACATATGCCTTAGAATGGTCCTTGAGGGCCATCACCTCAGCCTCAAGTAGGAGGTGACGAGCAATGTCATCAAATGACATTATTTGAGGGTTATGGCGTAAGTTGACCTTCATCAACTGCCATTCCTCATCGGGCAGGGAACGGATTATTGCTTGCACTTGTTGCTCATCAGTGAGCACATGCCCTGCTGTCTTGAGTTGGTGGATCATGCGTGACATCTCACGCAAGTGAGCACTCATAGAGTGATCAGCACGCTTCACATAATTCTCAAACCTGAGAATCATTGAGCGTTGTTTCTCTACAGAAACATCTCCATACTTGGCCTTGACTGAGTCCCATATGGCCTTAGCCCCCTCAAGCATGGAGAATTCCACCATAATCTCATCCACCATAGTGGAGAGGAGAGTGACTCTACACATAGAGTTCTTCTTTAGGAATGCCTCATAGGCAGTCCTATCCTGTCCCTCAGCAGGAGGCATGATCTCTTGAGTGAGCACATCAAGAGTATCTTGCTCAGTTAAAATGAATTTGACCTTCTGTTGCCAAATTGAATAGTTTTCACCATCCAATTTGAGGTCACGGTTTAATTCTGCAACTATATTCTTACAAGCCATCTACATTGATGCAATTCACATGTTTTAGTTCAATTTACACAACAAGACTCAACAAAGCAACATGTGTATGAAACAACTTCTAACATGCTCATATATGGCAAAAGAGATGCATATAGCATTCAATCAGAAATACACAAACATGCCTTCATTGCTTCATACACATATCCTTCATTAGCCTTTATCAAAATCATACACATATGTATGATCCTAAATCATGCTTACTACATGCAACATATACATTTTCATGACCTAGGCTCTGATACCAATTGAAGATTTCAGGATCTTATGATAACATACTTTTATGTTATCTTTCTTCTTGTATATGCCACATGCATATTCGTTCATTTCAATTCAACATAAGCATGCATAACATGTTATATAACATATCAAGATCACATACATGTTGTGTTAAATAAATCCTAGCATGCTACTAAGAACATACATAAGAAATGAAACCTAACATGCTACTAAACCAAGAAAAGATGTGCACCTTTCTTCTTGGTTAGCTTTGGCAAAAACCTGAGGAAGAACTTGATCTTAAAAGAGCACCTTGAAGCTTGAAATAGAGATGAACAATCTCTATGTAAATCCAGCAACAATGCTCTCAAAAAGTGTTTAATATTTCGGCCTCTAAAGGAAATAGGAGGAGAAAAATTTTCTCTCAAGGAAATGGAGCAAATGGAGTGCCAAATTCGTGCATAAAATGGCCAGCCACTAAAGGCTATTTATAGATGACCAAAAGGCACACCTTTACACCAAGAAAGGTGTCTTTTAAGCCAAAGAACACTTCCTTTGGCTAAGGGTCATGTATGGTGGCGAAAATACATGTCTTTTAGCCAAGGAACACTTCCTTTGGCCTATAACCACCCCATAACTACCTTATGGGCGAAAATACATGTCTTTTAGCCAAGGAACACTTCCTTTGGCCTATAACCACCCCATAACTACCTTATGGGCGAAAATACATGTCTTTTAGGCCAAGGAACACTTCCTTTGGCCTATAACCACCCCATAACTACCTTATGGCCGAATATACATGTCTAAAACATCATACATCTTGGTGCAAAGGACCACCCCAACCACCTCATGGCCGAATATACATGTCTCTTGATGTCAAAGGACATCACTCTTGGTGCAATAACCACCCCAACCACCCCATGGCCGAATATACATGTCTATTCACTCAAGGAACACTTCCTTTGGATGAAAGGACATGTTCTTTTAGCCAATAGTCATCTCTTTTGATGAAGAGACATACCTTTACACAAAAGATGTGTCTCTTGGTGGTTTTGAGCTAAAAGCAAGGTGAGCTGGCACAAAGCTAGCTCACTATGCTACTTATGCACCATTGAGCTCCTTTGAGCTCCAACCAAGCACCATGAACTGAGGTCCAGCTCCTAGAGCTGACCTTGAGCTGGAGTTAGCTGCTCTCAGCTGAAGTGAACTGAAGTCCAGCTACACTCAGCTACCAAAAGCTGAAGTGAGCTGACTTGAGCTGACTTGAGCTAACTTGAGCTGAAGTCCACTTTGAGCTACTGACTTGAGCTTGAAGCTACTTTCAGCTACTTATAGCTGAAGTGAGCTGACTTGAGCTGACTTGAGCTAACTTGAGCTGAAGTCCAGCTACTTTGAGCTACTTATAGCTAAAGTGAGCTGACTTGAGCTGAAGTCCAGCTACTCTGAGCTACTTATAGCTGCAGTGAGCTAACATAAGCTAACTTGAGCTAAAAGGAGCTACTTCTAGTTGCCTTAGATAGCTGTTCAAGCTAGAGTTAGCTCAATGAGCTCAAATCCTACCTTAAAAGGATCTTGGTGCGCCAAGAATAGATAATATACATGTATTTATTGTAAAATAATCTCGGTTCGGTTCTCCTTCGATTTGGTTCCACATGAAACCTAAACCAACCCAAAAACCGATGGTTTTTTGACAGATGGAACCAACCCACGAATCATGATCAATTTTTACCAAACCCGACCCTACCCACCGCTATTGGGTTGGATAAACCCATGGTTCTACCTGACCCCGTGCTCACCCCTAGTGCTATGAGCCCAATGGTATTGTGGTTGCCCTCCACCTTGATCGGGCGTTGAATGATGGAGGCCTGGAAGGTGGCAATAAGAGGATGGAGGTCTTGATGGTGTACACTGATTAGCCTTAGGCGGGGCTCTGCTTCCCTCTCCACCCATTGGTGGAGCAATTCTACAATCACCATTAAGTGTTACCGTCATAGTTGACCCTGAACTCATTTGTGAATATCAATGAGTTCACCATTTATTACAAGTTGGTGATGATGGTCACCTTGCTGGAGGTATTCCTCTAGCTTTACATGCTAGACTTAAAAAAGGACTCCAGCTTCTTCCGTATTGCTCTAGTCAATTAAGGAAAGAACAAATCTTTTACCTTTGCCTCCTACAAGGACTAGTAGGCAAGATGGAAAGATTGTTTCTTTTTTACCCTAAAGGAATAGGTGTGGGGGTTCTCGTGTGAGTAGGCCAGCATGCCATAGTAGGTCCTCATCTAACGGTTGACCATATACAATGGTTCCGGGGCCCATCATGCTTACTTTAGGTTGGTGTCGTGGCTTGACTGAGTGGTAGGGAACAATAATTTTTTGGAGTTATTCCCCATCCATTATATTGACATTGGTGAGACCACTCTCTGGTGGGCGGGTATTAACAGAGCTCATTGGAGTTACTTGGACATTAATAATCCCTCCAACTGGGAGGAAGGTCAGGAAAGGAGGTTAGTAAAGGCATTTTGGGGATCACTTTTTGGGCTCAACGAGGCCCCCCGAATACAATAAGTTGTACTGCGAGTAGGTGTTTTATTTTCCTTAGTATCTATCCCTTTGACTTCTTCTAACCTTTTGTTTCTTTTTTTGCAGAAATGAGTAGGCGTGCCAATGAGTACATGAAGATGCACAAGAGCATTGTCAATGCCCTAGCCGATGCTCATAAGATTCCGATTCTTTTGGACTTGGCCACCCATGCCACGAAGGCAACCAAAAAAGTCTTTAGGGGCTCTGGCATCTAAGCTAGCCTTTGAAGTTGTGGAGTTATCTAAGTCTCGTCCAGAGGCATAGTTTGTACACAAGAGGTCTCGCCCTACACCCCTAGCAGGGCCCAATGCCTCCCAAGATGGTGGTAGTGGTAGGGCTTTTATTGAAAGCTTTTTCTTCCTCCATGTTGGTTTTATAGACTTGACGTTGTTTTGTTATAATTGTGGGTCTTTTCATTTAGCCCATCCAAAAAAACGCTTGAAGACCCCAGGCCCTCTTCTGGCATAAAGCGAAAGGCCTCAAAGATGTCTCAAAAGTAGAGGGTGGCTGGGGAGGTGGCCTAGAATAAGGTTACAGGGAAGCCATTGGCAAAGGTGCTCAGCTAAGTACCTCCCCGAGTGGTCAACCCAGGTCCCGGGAGGGGTTGTCTATGAGAAGGCACCCTCTGCTAGACAACGGCTTCCAAAGTTGGTTGTGGACAAGCATTTCCAGCCATGTGTCTTAATCACTGTGTGTGGTTAAGTGCAGAAACAGAACCTGCCACTAAAGAAAGTTGCGCCTGACCAAGTCTTCGATCGCCGTTGGGTGGCGAGAATCAGCAAGTTGATCCTTAAGGATCAAACGGACATTACCCACCAAATCTTTGAAGGGATGAAAACCCTCAGGGATTGACATTTCTTGGCGTACCTTCCCTGGTCGGACAGCGGCCACCTGATAATCATAAGCTGTAGCCTTCTTCAGGTACACTCATGGGTATTTGTTACTACTTAGAGACCCTATTTTAAATGGTTTTAATGAGTTTGGTTGTGTAGGAGGCCATCATGACCTATGACTTAGGGGAGCGATGTGCGATTGTGAGAAGGCCCTGTAGTCCCAAATTGAGGTCCTATGACGTGATGGGGACTCATTGAAGAAGGAGCTAAAAAGCGAGCACACTGCTCGGATAACCTGGCATGAGGCCTTAAGGTTATGAAAGAGGAGGAAATGGGGGAGGGCCATATTAAAGAGCTCAAGGAGGAGCTAAGGAAGTTGAAGGATGCCCTTAAGTCGTCCAAGGGAAATGAGGCAAAGGCTCTGAAGGAGTCCAATCACCAGGCATCCCTACTGAAGGCAGCAAAGTCTAAGAATGATGCTATTGAATAAATTCTACCGATGGATCTGTATGCGGTGTTGGCCCAAGAACGTCCAAGGTAAGGCCAACTCTAGCTCAATCACTGCTATAATTCCCTTTGTATAGCACATTGAGCCGGTCAGTTTTGTTGAGGGTGAGTGCCATATAATGTACCATCATTTTCGATCCTAGGCCAATGCTTATTTGAATGAGCTTTGTTCTTAGCTCCAAAAGGTGGAAAAGGGGCTTGGAAAGGATGCCTTTCTAGAGTTCAAGAAAAGCTTTCTTTCTTGCCATTTTCAGGTAGAGTGGGCTAAACAAGACCTAGATTTTTCATTTCTATCAACATACAAAGATTTGGGCTCAAATTATGCAGCTTGGCTGAAAGATAAGAAGCTAGGATTGCTCCCTTTAAGGAAGATGCTTTGGCGATGGACATGAGGCTTCTCTTCAAGATGAATTTTAGGAGGCTTTTATCGCTCATCCCCTTTTTCTTGAGCTCTTTATAATTTTTTACTTTTTTTTAATCCTCAATAAAAATTTGATTTTTGCTTCAACATTTCTATCAATGCAAGGCTTGAGTGTGATAGTTTTGGAGGCGTTCTCCCATATTTGTGTTTAAGTTTTTTTAGGAATTGTCTACTTTGAGGCCTTAGCTATTGCCTTTGTAGATAGCTACATCTTTTGATAATCAAGAAGCCTTCATATATCATTTTAGGTTAAAATCTTGTGTATTTTGTGAAAGTCATTGGGGAGGAGTGCTTTTATTTTTTTGTAAGGATAGGTGTAATCAGCATGTCATGCCAAAGAATGGAATAGGCCAAGGGTTGAACATAAAATAAATATAAATTCATGAAAATGATAGGAAAAAGTTAGTGAGGACAATGCAAATTGAAATTATTTAACCGAGTCTAAAGAAAGTGACACTACAAGTGTTAGTGTGCATATGTGTAGTGACGGAGCTAGCATATTAGCTGGAAGGGCCATGGCCCCCCAAATCTCCCTAAAATCTTTAGCATTTGATGTATATTTTAGTTAAATCATGATAAAAATCCTCAACTTTGATGCTATTTTCTTTTAGATCCCTAAAGATAAAAGGTAACCAACCTAATCAAATATTACAAACAACAGATAGCGAAAGGCAAAAGGGCAAAGATGACACATATTTTATGTGAAGAAGACAAATTACCAACCGTAGTATTTTTTAGGCGAATATGTCATTGATGTTTTTGAAATATGCAGATAACCCATTAATGTAATATATTGGGGCAAATTAGACACTAAAATGTGTTAATTATAAGGATTTCTCCTTGATGTAAGTTGACCTTCAAACATTCCAATTTGGTTTTAATTTTGCTTGTTTTGTCTTGAATTGAATAATTTTTTGATTAAAGTCTAACTCCAATATTAACATATTAAAATTACTTATGCATTAATTAAATGTTCTTAGTCAACAATTAGGGTGAGAAATGATAGGGCTTTTGCTCCCTATATATAATCTAAGTTGAGGGTATCAATTTTAGTACATACCTTTAATTTTAGCATTAATATCTTTGAGCATAATTTTTGCTTATTCCTTAATTATTTTTTTTTCTAAAAAAGTTCCTAGTTCATGGGAAAAAAATGGCGTTTTGTTGGCCTCCCCAATGAAGAAATTCTGGCTTCGCCATTGTATATGTGTGTTCATGCACATACAAGGTGTTAAGGTGGTAGTGCCTTAATGGAAATGTGAGGGCCTTGAAAGATTAAGCTTAAGTGAGGGCTAATGATCTGGAAAAAAATGAGTGAAATTGGCTTAAAAAGTCAATGGAAAGGAAGGTGCACAATCGAGTGCACGATGGTGCCAAAAATGACCTACGTGTAGCTTGTGATGTAAGTAACTATATGAAGCCTTAGATGGGCGAATTACTTAGTAAATGGGGGTTGAAATTTACAAGAAAATCAAGTTGCAATTGTTGACTTAAGGCCAAGAAAGAAAAATATGTGATTAAATAAAAGATAATGACCAAGACTAAGTCAAAATCAACCCTTGATCACCAAGTTTCCAATCGGTTGCATCATCTCACCTTTTGGGCAATTTCTTGAAAACTTCTTAGTAGCTTATTGAGGCTATAAAACCATGGAAACACCCATTCCCCTAACAAAGCAAGGACAAAGAGGAACTAGGCATCCATGGCAGGCTAAAAGGCAATAGGCCTAGGGTAGAGTGTACTAAATTGAAGCAGCTAGGAGGCCTTAGGAGCCAGATAGTGGAGAGGAGAATATAGGGAAGAAAGGATTAAAGAGGGAAGCATTTAAAGGTAAACTTTATGTTTGTGATAAGTTAATTTCTGCGCTTTATGATACTGGAACCTCCATATCCATTATTTTAGCTAGGTTGTTTATAGAATTAAATCTAAAATTAACAATCTTGTCTAAAATGTATATGGTCAAAATACCTGGTAATGAAATAATGTTTACATATCACATGGTTAAAAATTGTGATTAGGCTAAAAAAGCTAGAATTAAAGGCTAATTTGATCATATTAGAAACAACCAGATATGATATTATCTTAGGTATGAATTAGATATCAGAGAATAATGTGATGATAGATTGCCAAGCTAGGAGATCAATTTTTCCTGGATTATAAAAGTATTGCTTAATAGAATCATTAAGTTATGATAAGAATGAGCAAGTGGAATTGGTAGATTGCATACCCATAACTTTTAAGGAGGAATACATAGGATTAAATGAGGATGTAGATAAAGATGAACTTAATAAAATCCCTGTTATAAACAAATTCTTAGAAGTGTTTCCTACTAAATTGCCTAGGATACCAACCATGAGAGTAGAGTTTAAAATAATATTGGCTCCAAGAGCTGCACCCATCTCTACTGGCCCATAGTGGATGACAATACTAGAGATGAAGGGAATGAACTCCTTAAAAAAGGATGCATCAGGCCAAGTGTGTATCCATGAGGAGCACTAGTGTTGTTTGTGAAAAAGAAACATGGGCCCTTAAGATTACAAAAAGTTGAATGCTATGGCTATAAAGAACAAGAATCCTTTACCCAGAATTGATGACTTGTTTGATCAATTGAAGGGTGCTAGAATCTTTTCTAAGATTAATCTTAGATCTGGATACTTTCAAATGAGAATTAAAGAAGAAGCCATACTTAAAACAACATTTAAAAGTAGATATGGGCACTTTGAGTGCATAGTGATGCCATTTGAACTCACTAATGCACTAGCATTCTTTATAGACTTGATGAAAAGAATATTCAATCCATATTTAGACCACTTTGTAGTAGTCTTTATAGATGATATTTTGGTTTACTCGACTTGCTAAGAAAATATCAATTATATGGCAAGCTAAGTAATTGTCTTTTTTCGGCTAATCAAATTGAATTCTTAGGCCATGTCATAAATGGATAAGGACTAGCTATAGATCCATCTAAGATTGATTCAATCTTGCAATGGAAGCAACCCTAAAATGTAAGGAAAATAAGAAGCTTCTTAGGGTTGGCTGGCTAATATAGAAGATTTGTACTTAAATTCTCTGCAATAGTAGCTCCATTGACACAACTAACTAGAAAAAATTAAAAATTTGAATGGTCAAATGAGTGTGAGCAAAGCTTCCAAGAACTTAGAACAAAGCTCACTTTAGCACCTATCTTGATACTACCTGAACCTGTTAAATCTTTTGAGGTTTACATAGATGCATCCATAGTAGTGTTAGGATGTCTTTTAATGCAAGCTAGATGTTAGCATGTATTTTAATGCAAGCCAGACAAGCCATTGCTTATAGTTCTAGGCAATTGAGACCACATGAAAAGAATTATTTTATTCATAATTTGGAGTTAGTTGCTGTGGTCTTTGCCTTGAAGCAATTAAGACATTATGTACTGGGCAATAAATTCCAAGTCATTATTGATCATAAGAGCTTGAAGTATCTATTCATTTAAAAAGACTTGAATATGAGGCAAAAGAGGTGGCTGGAGTACCGTAAATATTTTGATTGTACAATTGAGTACACAAAAGGCAAAGCCAATGTAGTGGCTGATGCTTTCAGCAGAAAATATATTGGCATACTAAGTGCTAAAGGAAAAAAAGACAAGAACGATCTAAGTAGCGTAACTTTGTTAGCAAACAAGTGTTTAGAATGGAAGAAAGCTCAAATAGTTATGGTGACCATTCAACCAACTTAGAAAAAAGAAATATTAAGGGTACAACAACATGATGAAGAACTTGCTATAATATCTGGCCAGAGACATGGAAAGTTATTCTAAAGGTTCTTTTATAGGCAGAGATTGTTGTACTTCCAAAATAGGATTTATGTGGCCATGCGGCATGGGTTAAGAGAACGAATTATGACAGAGACTCATTGTAGTAAAATGAGCATACATCCTAGAATACAGAAAATTTATAAAGTATAAATGAACATTTTTTGTGGCCAAATATGAAGCAATAGATAAGAGTATTTGTGCCCAAATGCATAGTATGCCAACAAGTCAAGGTAGAACCGCAGAAACCAGGAGGTAAACTATAAAGTTTACCCATACCTAAAGGAAAATGGGGATCCATATCTACGGACTTCTTGTTAGGCATGACTATGACAAGAATGAGGCTTTACACCATTTGGGTAATTGTTGATAGACTCACCAAGTCTGCTAAAATAGTGCGGTTATATGGTATCCCAGATGATGTAGTTTCAAATAGAAACCCAAGGTTTATCTCTAAGTTTTGGAGGGTAGTGCACCAAGCATTGGGCACTCAGCTGAAACTAAGTTTAGCATATCATCCTTAAACATATGGACAAACAGAAAGAACAATACAGGTCATTGAGGATATGTTAAGGTGTTGTACCTTAGATTTCAAAAAAGAATGGGATCAACTCCTTTCTTTTGTGGAATTCTTCTACAATAATAGTTATCACACTGTGATAAAAATGGCACGTTATGAGGCATTGTATGGGAGGAAATGCATTACTCCCCATTGTTGGCCAGACCCTAAAGATAAAGTTGAAATAGGGCCAGACTTAATCTAGAAAACTACTAAAAAGATTAAGGTGATCCAAGAAAGGATCAAGGCTGCCAACAGCAAAGAAGAAGTCTATGCTAATCTAAAAAGAAGAAGAGATGTGGAATTTCAAGTGGTAGATTATGTGTGGTTAAAAATATCTCCAATGAAAGGGATTGTAAGATTTGGAGAAAGAGGCAAGCTAGCACCTAGATATGTTGGACTTTTCAAAGTGATTGCCAAAGTTGGCAATGTAGCTTATAAGTTATACTTACCCCTAGAACTTGGGCATGTACATGATATATTTCATGTAAGTATGCTAAAGAAGTACCTATCTAACCAAGTCAAGTAGTATCAGCTTCTAGCCTTACTTATGAAGATGAACCTATGAAATCCTAGCTAGAGACACATGGAAGCTAAGAAGCAAGTGGATAAGAATGGTAAAAGACCAATGGACTCACCAAGCAAAGAAAAAAGCAACATGCAAAGCTGAAGCTGAAATCCTTAAGAGATACCCAGAACTATTTCCTAAGTTACTAAATAATTTGGAGGATCAAATTTCTTAAGGAGGAAGGAATGTCAAGCCTGTGAATGGCATAGACCAAGGGCTATATGTAAAATGAATATAAATTCATGAACAAAAAGGAAAAGGTTATTAAGGACAATGTAAATTTAAATGATTTAACCGGGTTTAAAAAAAGTGACACTACAAGTGTTAGTGTGCATATCTATGTGTTTATGCACGTACAAGGTGTTATGGTGGTAGTGCCTTAATGGAAACTTGAGGGGCTTGAAAGGCTAAGATTAAATGAGGCCTAATAAGCTAGAAAAAAATTAGTGAACTTGGCTAAGAAAGTCAATGGGAAGGAAGGTGCTGAACCGAGTGCACTATAATGCCAAAAATGGCCTACGTGTAGCTTGTGATGTAAATAACTATATGAGGCCTTAGTGACTAAATTAATTTTCAAAATGATGCTAAAATTTACAAGGAAAACATGCTACAATTGTTGACTTAAGATCAAGAAAGAAAAATAGGTAGATTAAACAGAAGATAATGACCAAGGCCAAGTCAAAGTCAACCCTTGATCACCAAGTTTCCAATGAGTTGCATCATTTCACCTCTTGGGCAATTTCTTGACAACTTCTTAGCAGCTTCTTGAGACTATAAAATTGTGGAAACAAGGGCACAAAGCTTGCTCTAAATATAGTAAATACATAAGTAAAGTTAAGGTGAAACACCAAGAAAAGACCAAAGGTGGCTAAGCTTATAAGTCTTGGCATTCAAGGAGTTGTCTTTGCCGAAACCTTGGAGGCAATAAGCTTCAATTTGTTTTATCACTGGTAACAATTCTAAATATTTTATTTCTCTTGGATTCTAGATTTTATCCTGTGATTTCACGAGAAAGAAGTTGCCCTAGGTGATGACTTAAAGCCATGAGAACCTAGGTGCTATGTAGGGGCTATGTGTGCTAAAAGCACTATGGTTTTCTAGCTAGACTATGTTAAGGCAAGCATTAGAATCTTATTCAAGCTATGGCCAAGCTTGAATTAAGTTCTGTAGTTGTACATTTTTTAATCAAAGTGGCCGAATCAAATACATATAATGCTATGAATGCTTGCGATGCCTCATGCTTTAAAGCTGAGTGTTATGGTGTGTGTGTGTTTTGTATGCTTTGGTGATTGTTTGCGTGTGCTAACCATATTTTTTATAGTATATTATTTTGCATCTTGTGCCATTTTTTTTATCTTTGGATGTAGGTTTAGCTTAAGGGTGTGCTTATTATGTTAAACAATGCTTATAGCATTGTTGGCACTTTGTGCTGTATGTATTGCTCTGTTGTTGAGTACTAGTTACTCATGCCTTATTTGTTGACATTTAGGGAGGGACTCAAATGCTTGAGATTACGTTTAACCTCTTTAGGTTGTGCATGAATAGTAAGGTATGGTTCAAATGCCTTTGTTTTATGGTAAACCATTATGCTCAATAAGCAACCATGTGTTTGTGGCTATAGGCTTTAATGGCTGTTGTGGGATTAGCTGCCTATGATTCATTTTGGCTATACAAGAAGGCTAAGCAATATGCACACTATTAGGTGCCTACTTGGCATGTAAAATTTTAAGTTAGGTTGAGCCTAAGTCTAGGCAGTACCTAGATGGCATATGTATAAATCAATTGGGTGAAAATGGACCATATGTGCGCATAACTTAGGTCTAACTAGTAGGGCTCACTTTTGGGCATCAATTAATGTATGGTAACTTTTTAAGGCTTATAATATAAAGTTGATAGAGTGATGTAAGCTAATAGACTAATGAATAGCTTATATGGCCGAGACATGCATGTAAGAGCACAAGTGCACATAACTAAATTTTCAATGCCTAAACTTATCAAGAGTTGACTAGTTTGAACTATGCAATACGGTTTTATCTTGTTTGGTCAATAAAAGCCTTTTTAAATTAATTAAAAAATGGGTTTTTATGCAAAATGGAAAACCACTTGTGGGCTAACATAAGATTTTCATCCCTGCCTAACATTTACTAAACAAAAATTTCAATTCTAGCTAAGCATCTTGTGTGTTGTGACCCAAGCCAACCAAGAGTCCCAAATGGTCACATGAGTTACTGAATCATTGATCGTACAAAAGTGCGTAAGGTAGCAATGGTTTAGGTCATGACAAACATAGCATAATCTGGCAAAATGTGATCAACATCACCATGCAAAGTAAGGTAACAAGTCATTTGAATGATAATTCCTTGGCAGCTTCTTCCCATTGGGGGTGGATAACTAGTGAACTCCATCTCTAACCGTCTTGGAGAGTAAGTAGGGTCCATCCCAATTTAGCTTTAGCGCTCCATCCCTAGGGTTTCTTCCAATTAATTCTGCCTTAACGATGACCATACCCTCTACCTATACGTTGTTCTTTTTCACTTTTGTGCCATGGGCAAGAGAGGTTCCCTGCATGAAGGCTATCATGTGGACCTTCACATTTTTTCTTGATTCCTCCAGTAGGTTAAGGTTTCCCTTAAGTTCTTTTTTATTCTTACTCGGGTCGTAGAATTGGGTCTGTAATGTCGGATGGGCAATTTTCACTAGGATGATGGCAACGGTCCCGTAAACCATCATAAAATGAGACTCTCCTATTGGCTTTTGGGGAGGTCATTTGGTAGTCCCATAGGATGCTTGGCAACCCCTATACCCATTTGCCTTTGGTTTCCCTTAGCCCCTTCTTTAAGCCTTCTTTGATGGTTCTATTAGTTACTTTGACTTATCCATTTGACAAAGCGTGTGATACAGGTACAAAGTAGGGTCAGATACCTTTTGCTTCTACAAATTACTACACTCACTGATTGTTGAACTATTTACCATATTAGTAATTATGGCTTTGGGGCATCCAAATCAGTAAATAGTAGTTTTCCATAAGAACTTAATGACTTAGGAAGCTATGATGGAGGCTAGAAGGTCTACTTCCACCAACTTTATAAAGTAGTCAACTGCCACAATGAAGTATTTGACTTGCCCTGGGGCTGTGGGGAGTCCCCCAGTTAAGCCTAACTCCTATACAGTAAAGGGCCAGGGGTCCGCAGCTGTTGAGGCATCAGAGGAAAGCAACCTCTGGATTTGTGAATTGAGTTGGCAAGCATAGCATCACTAGACTAGTCTTTGGGCGTCCCCTTGGATTGTGGGTCAAAAGTATCCTGGTCTCAAGGATTTTATATGCCAGGTTGTTGGCACCAATATGCACTCCACAATCTTGTTGGTGGATTTCCTGGAAAATCTCCTGCCCTTCCTAGGGAGTTAGACATTGCTGTAAAGGGGAGGCAAGCCTTTGTTTGTAAAGTTCATTTCCAATGATAACAAACCTTCCGAATCAGATCCTGATCCTCCTTTTTTCTTCTAGCGTTCCTTTCAAAGCTCTGGTCTCTAAGTAAAGCTAGATTGGCTTCCTCCAGTCATCCTTGAGAATCATATACTTTATGAGGTGAAATGAAGGGTTTTGCAAGTTCTTCTGTCAAGGCTTCTTCTTAGCCTTTCGAAAGGGCATCAGCCCTTTCATTCTGAGCTCATTGGATCTTCTGAATCTGCACGTGGTCAAATATCCTAATTAAATGTTTTCCTATTTTTAGGTATTTGTAAAAAGTAAGTTCTTTTGACCCTGCCATTTTGGTGACTTGGTTTTCTATTAATTGTGAGTTGCTGTGTATTTGTAGGCGTCATACCCCAACCTAACCAGCCATCCGTGGCCTAGTTAAAAGGGCCTCGTATTTGGTGACATTGTTTGTGATGAGAAATTGGTATTTAATTCTAAGGGATGCTTCCATGCCCAGGGGTCCTTTTAGCATGATGCTTGCTCCTCCATTTTTGGTACCTAAGCCTCCATCTACGTACATTTTCTAGAGTGGAGTCTTTTTCATCTACTTTTCCTTACCCATTTCAGGGTTGTCATTTTAGCGACAAAGTATGCTAGAGCCTGTGCTTTAATGGCATTTCAAGGTTCATAGATAATGCCATATTCTACTAACTTGATGCACCATTTGGTGAATCTTCTAGACTTATCTGGCTTTTGTAGTATGTACCATAGGGGTAGCTCTGTGAGGACAATAATGTGGTGCATCTGAAAGTACGGGCATAGTTTTCAAGAAGCCATGACAAGGGGTAGGACTATTACTATTTTTTGGAGTGAAGGGTATCTAGATTCAACCCCAAGGGTTTTATTAACATAGTACAAGGGTCATTGCTCTGTCCTGTTTTCTCATAAGAGAACGGCAATGATAGAGCCTTTTGTCATGGCTATGTAAAGCACAAAGGGATCATTATAGGCTGCCTCAATGTGGGGAGGTGTCACAAGTATTCTTTGATCTATTTAAAAGTTTCATGGCATTCATTAGCCCATTAGAACATGAACTTTTTCTTTGAGTATTCTAAAGAAGGTTTGCAATGGTCTCCAAAGTGGGACACGAATTGTCTAAACATTGTCAAACCTCCCTGCCAACTTCTAAACTTTTTTTTTTATTCTAGGGGTTAGGCATCATGGGATGACCTTGATTTCATCTGGATTGGCATCAATCCCCTTATCAGAGATCATGTAGCCTAGAAATTTGTTAGCTCCTAGCCCAAAGGCGCATTTTTTGGGTGTTGAGCCTCATGTTGAATTAACGCATCTTCTGGAAGCTTTTATGAAGGTCATCAAAATGGTGCTCTATTGCTCGACTTTCAACGATCATGTCATCTACGTAGACTTCTATATTTTTCCTTAACTGTTCTACAAAGACCACGTTCATAAGTCTTTGATAGGTCACTCCAGCGTTCTTTAAGTCGAATGACATCCACTGATAATGATATACTGTCTCTCCAATTGTAAAGATGGTTTTCTCTTCATCTTCTAGGTGTATACAAAATTAGTGGTAGCCAATGGAGGCGTCCATAAAAGATAATATCTAGAATTCAAAGGTGGCATTGACTAGTTGGTCAATTAAAAGGAGCGAATATGGATCCTTTGGGCAAGCATTATTGCAACTGGTGTAATCAACACACATATGCTATTCGCCATTTTCTTTTTTTACGATGACAATGTTTGTAAGCCATTTGGGTTATCGCACCTCCTAGATGATGTCTGCTTTTAGTAGTCTTTCAACCTCTTTTCTGACAAAATCTCACCTTTCAGGTGCTATATTGCACATTTTCTTCTGTACTGGTCAAGCGGTGGGTTTTACTTATAGCCTGTGAATGATGATTTTTGGGTCTATTCTTGGTATTCCGCTAGGAAACCATGCGAAGACATCTAAATTGGCCCTTAAAAGTTGAATAAAGGACTGTCTTTCCTCTTGGGGGGAGATCTTTGCCCATTTTTAGGGCCTTGCTGGGGGATACCTCTACCAGCTCGACATCTTTAAATAGTGTTGTACTAACTTCATTCTCCTATGGGGCGAAGGCTTTTCTTCTTTGCCATCACTTGCTCGAGTTAGTTATCTTTTGGCCTCTACAAGGTGGCCATATAGTTTCATCGGACCAAGGCCTAGTTAATAAAAATGGTGGCACCCCTTACAGGGGTTGTGAAAAGCATTATTTTCGATCGAACATCGAATCAAATGTGAAATTGTACCTAGGTTCACCCTCCAAGTATAGCGTTGTAGGGTAAGAGGACATCTAGGACCATAAATTTTCTAGTATGTAAGTTGCAATTGACCCTCTCTTCTTTATCTGTGTCCATTAGTATAAAGGGTAGATTAATGGTTCTAAGAGTTAGGACATCCTCCCTCCCTACTTTAAAGGTCGGTTATAATGTGGGGACAAGGCCAACATCTTAATCTCTATTTTTTTCTAGCAATTCAGTCAAAAGGACGTTCACATTGGCCCTAATGTCTAAGTAGACTTTTTCCACATCAAAGTTGTTAATTTGGGCTCTAAATACTAACATATCCATATGTAGGACAAGCACCCTAGAGTCATAAGAACTGGTCAAGGCCTTGTTTGGATTAGCTACCTCTAGTTGAGCGACTTCTTGTTCATGTCACTTTCTTACCCACTGATGGCTCCACTTTGGTGATCATGTGGACTACTCCAGCTGGTGGCCCAGGGTTCCTATGGTCCCTGAGTGGGGATCACTACCTTTCCAGCCTTCATTCTTGATCTCAGTCATCATCATTTCTCTTGCAAAGCCTTTCTTCCTATTTCAACAAAGGCATGATTGTCTAAAAAGGTGCTCCTTTAGCTTCCTTGCTTGAATCATCTCCTCAAGAAGTTTTTTTTAGTTGCCAACATTGCTCGGTATCATGCCTCTTGTCCTTATGGTACCTACAATACTTCCGCATATCCCTCTTGCTCAAGGGTTGTATTGGCAATGGCCACCTAGAGGCTTGGTTTTCCCTTTCTAGAGTGTACAGAATATTTGACCTGGTTTATTTCAATGGTGGGAGAACTAGCTTTATTCTTGAGTATTCTTCTCCCTACTTCTCTTCTTGGACTCAGGCTCTCTTCCTCTTGGCTATTCCTTTGGTGCTTGGGGTATGTTAAGTTCCGCAGCATGCATGTATCAGGTAGCTCAATCAAGGAATCCCTCTATATCCTTTACAGGGTTCTTGTGAAGGTCCTAGGCTAGTCTTGAATCCCTTGCTAATCCCTGAGTGATGGTGACAAAGTGCAACTGTGGAGATAGTCCCTGTACTTGGATAGCCTTCACATTGAATATTTGGACGAAATCTCCTAAGGATTTATTGCAGTATTGTCATATTTTCAAAAGATAAGTCATCGTCTTAAGGGTGGGGCAACTCCCTAAAAAGTGGTGCAAAAATGCTTGAGAGAGATCCTTAAATAAGGCAAAATAGTGCCCTCGCTTGGTCTTGAACTAAAAGGCAGCGGTCCCCATCAGCGTTGAGCTAAAAGCTCTACACATGACTACATCTGAGGCTAGTTCTAACCTCATATAGGTTACATATTTCTGCAGATCTTTGACCAGGTTAGTAAAGCCATCATATATATCAATCTTGGGCATGTAGAATCCTTCGAGGTTAGGTGTGTTAATTATTTTGTCTGTAAAAGGCTAGAACCACATATATTCAACATTGATGCCTAGTCCCAAGCCCTTCACTAAAGGCTCAGGGGTTCACATGTGCTAATCCGTTTGATCGAGCCTTTGCAAGATGACGCTGATGTCGTTGCCTCTAGGATCGTCAGATGGGTCTAGGGATATGTTGGGTTTCGGGAGCCAAACAGCGTAGGGGAATTTAACTGAAACCCTCCAGGATCCAAGTGAAACGGGGTAAACCGGGTGTTTGAAAATTTTCATACCTACTTTTCGGTTAAGATCTCTCACTCAACTGTAGAGTCGAATCACAAAACCTAAACAGTTGACGTGTTCAAGCTCTCTATGGTATCCACACGAGCCTCTCAGGATCACCACGCTTCCACCACGTCCCGGCAGATGCGTTTCTCTTGCGCTCGCAGTGCTAGCTTATGTCCTCCAAGAAATTGCAAGAGAAAAATGTGGCTGTCCTTTTGGGAGGCTAGGGCAAGAAGCTACAAATTTCTCACTAAAAGTTATATTTATAGTGAGACTAAACTTCCAGGCCTAATGGGTTTCAAAGCCCTAATCCAATTAGGCTTCAATTTTGGGCTTAATAATGGCTCAACTTTTAGGCCCATTATTAATACGAAATTATTGTGAAACCATAACCCAAATAATTAGCCCATGCACTCTAATGATCCAAATAGCTCTATGTGTGCGACCCAATAGGCTCTTACCACGTTGGCAATGATCATAAATCACATTTATGATCATAAGCAATGAGCGGTGTCTAGCAACACATCATTGCTACCCAAGTGACAAGATTATCGTTGATTCAACTAAACCTTTATGATCATCATCGATATATGTCATTGTCCCTTTGTCCAAGATATCAAGACTAAGCACGAGACATGGAATGTGTCACTCTCGTATAGCCCAATCTTTGGTTTCTTAATTACCGAGTAGACCAACTTAAACTGATGACATTGATATCGTATATCAACTCATCCGAGCATGGCCATGCATTTTCTAAGTCTCACTCTATCAAGTGGCCCGAAGATATCACTCCCGTTACATAAGAGGGACAAATCCCATCTTGATCATACAAATCCCTCAACATGATATGTGACATACCCAATGACCTCCTTCAAGTTCACTCAATTACGAGCAACAAAGGAAAGTATCAAAGTATGTGACTCACATGTAGGGAACCTTGATGATCTTAGGTCGAAGGACTACATATACCATGATCACTATGAGAATCACTTATGACACTCATATAATGATCCATGTAGTGTTCTTATGGTAAGTCGGTCCAGTACACAAGTTCTCCAACTTCTACCCATAGGTAGACTATATATCTCATATTAGTCTCCACATATGCTAGTCGTTATGTATTATTGCAACCCGCTCCACAATAATACTAGACCAGGGACGTTTGAGAATATCATTATTCTAGGGTTACAATTATGTTTATTACGTTACGCAGAAACAAAACAACAAACATAATTGCTGGATTAATGCCTTAATAAAATATCATGGCTAAATGTGAAAAAATACAATCATCTCATGATTGGCTTTTTGGGCACAATACTAACAGGATATTGGGGGCTCAAGAGCCCTCTCCCTTAGGAGCGGTTCACAATGGGGGATTTGGCAAGGCTCCTTAGGCACCAAGTGGCTCTTAGTGGCCTTAGGCAGAGTTTTTTGAATTTCTTGCTACAATGTTGTTTTGAGTTGTTTGAATAAGGCGTGTTGTGATGGCTAGAATTGGTTATCTTCTAAAGGTGGAGGGCCTTTCCCTTTATGAGGGTCCCTTCAAGGGTACATGGCATCCTCAAGATTTATAACTTGGTGAATCTCCTTACCCACGGGCGCCACGGACCCAATAGGTCATCGACTCTCCTGCTTGTTATCGAGTTGGCCTTGGTTTTCCATGCGGCACCTAATAAATGTCAATTTACACGGTCAAAATTATTGACTTTTCAAAAATTTTGAGTGTCTTTTTCTATATCACCACATCACATTTTCTGTCATTTTCTACTTTGGACTTTGATTTTGTAGGGTGGAGAAGGGAATCGAAGCATCGAATCGGAATTAAAGTTTTTTTATATCACCACACCATATTTTCTGTCATTTTCTACTTTGGACTTTCATTTTGTAAGGTGGAAAAGGGAACCGAAGCATCGAATCAAAATAGAAGCGAGCGGAGCAAAAAACTAAAAGTTTGGACGAACAGTTCATTGGGGTTGCGGCCCCAAATGGGACTGCATCCTCATAGTTCAAAGATTCTGGAAGCTGAAATTGTGTCCTAGGTGCTACAGTGTCAGTGACCATTGAGCTTTGGGTGCTCTAACGCCAAATTGCTTCCTTGGGTGCCCCAGTAACCCTACACCCGGATGAAAATGGTCCTCCATCTCGAATTTGAATCTAGGCATGCTATTGGCTAGATGATTTTTTATCCAAATGGGTAAATGAAAGAAAAAAGACAACTCCAAGACTTAGAAAAATATGGAACCAAGCTTAGAGACATTCATTTTTCTTTAATATTCTCAAGTTAGAGCTAGGTTTTCTTCTTTATCTTTTCTCTCAACTTTCATCATCTTGTGGAGGCATTTATGGAAAGTTTCTTGGAGGATGCTTGGAGCTCTTGTGGATTTCTTGAAGACTTGAGGAGCTAAGCTCATTTAGTCCACTTTGGTTCCTTTTTTCCTTTTCCTTATAGCTAGACATGGATGTTGTTTTGTGTATTTTCATGTTTATGTTTAGTTTGATTATGGAGTAGTTTTATATATAATTTCTATGGTTGTAGCTACTTGAATTGGTTATGTTGGTTGGATTAATGGCTATTTGTCTTTGATTTTCCTTCTTTGCTTGTTTACTCTTCTCTTTGAGCTTATTGTTGTGTTGATTGACTAAGGGCCCTAGCCAATCACACCTTAGATTTCTTTTAAAATCTTGGAAAAGATTTAAAGGAATTGGAATTAGGAAAAGAGTGCAGTGGCCATGGGCTTGTTGGGAAACTAGTCTAGGATACTAGGTGAAGGCAAATTGAACTTGTAATACCCCTCTTGAACTAGCAATTCAGATGGGAGTCTATTATAGTGTAAGCTTGGGAGAGTGGCCCCTTTCACTTGGGAAAGTAAGGGCCCAATTAGTTAACTTCACCAACAAGTAGGAAAACCAAACCATTAGCCTTAATTCATTAGCTAACCATGTCAAATAGTGAAAACCATAGGAAGTATGTTTCATTAATTCACTAGAAAAACCCTAATTTGCATTATGTTTGTTGTTCTTGTTTAGTAGTAATTTAAGTAGAGTTGCAAACTTAGTTATTTTTATAGTGATTAAATAATCAATTGTTTTTTATTAAGGTAAAGTGAGTCTCAAGGTAGTGATAATTGGCAAACAATACAAATCAATTATCGTGGGAATGATTTCTTACTCACCCTACTTACACATATCCTATGCTAGTGGATTAGGGTTTTAAACTTACAATAGGACTTCTAAGTTTTCACCATGTTCCCATAAACAGTGCCAGATTGATAGCTGAAGGGATCATATGGGCTTAACCCAAAAGTTTGGTGAACTTCAGAAGTGGATCCTGCACACAATGACAAAGTCAAAGCCACATAAAGTTTTCTAGGAGGAAACCCTTTGACGACGTCAAGAGGAAAAGAGTCAGGTAATACTGAATTAAAATATCATACTTTGGGATTGGAGATTAGAGGGGTTTATATAGCTAGGAAAAGCCCGAATAAATAGCTCTCAAATAGAAATCCTTTAGCTAATCCTGTCATTTTGGGATTTGGTTTCCTACTGAAGTAGGAATCCTTTTACCAACTCACTATGCTTCTTCGTAGTGTACTTACCAATGATGTAGCCATTTTGGGCCTCATATTGGGCCTGTTTCCTACCAATTTGGTTCACTCCTTAATTTCTCTCAATGTAGATGCCCTAAATGGGTCCTAGTTATGGTCTTAATCTTTTCTTTATGAAGAACAGAAGATTGCGTCTGTGCAAGTAACAATAATTGCTTCTACTAAATTGGAATCTGCCATCTCTATGGGCTTAAAACTTGTTCTTTGAAGTTAGAACTCGAATGTGTTTAAATTATTGCTTCTTGTAACTATTTGAAAGCAAAAGTTTCCACTAATTTTCTTACAAAATTCCCTACTAAAAACATTTTCGGAATGTATTAAAGATTTCTAAAGGACCTTGAGATCTGCATGATAAAGACCTGCATGATTCATACAGCCAAAGATGGAGGATGACCAAATCAGCCCAAATGGCTTGTCATTGTGCCACATTACCTTGTCATATCAGTGATACAAAACACTAGAGTAACTCTGTCATTGCCATATCATTTTTCACATCAGCATAGGTATTCCAAAATTTCATTTTTGATCCCAAAATCTACATTTTGCTCTCCAAAACATGATCTCCATGAATGCTCATTTAAGTTAAAAAGAGGAAAAGTCCAACTTTTTCATTAGCCTTGTCCTCATAGAAAATTTGACTCCTAAACTTTTACACTTAATGAACCTTGACCTCTTCCTTAATTGGAAAATTTTTAGTAGTATTCCTTCACCCTTAACAATTTGGTAACTCAACTAAAAAACTTGCTCCATCATCAACCAAATCTTGTCATTGTCGTAGTTAAAATATTTACAGATGATCAAATTTGTAGATACCTATTATTCTAGTATGTCATCATCTTCACTTTAACAATGAAATTCAACTGCAATATCTCCTTTAGGGGATGCTTAAATTATTAGCAACACCTTCATTGTACTTTTTTTGCCTTCTATTGTTCCTTTATTTGTGTACTCCTTTGTCCAACCATTTTGTTGGTCCTTTGTTTTTCTTTTCTAGACTATTATCCTTTTGATTCATATCATTAACATCACTTGACCCAAATCTCATTGACCTCATATTTTGTTCTTAACATCTCATTCTTGATCTTATAACCATCAAAATCTAGATCACCCAACGCTTTTTCTCCATTGTTGTTTTGTCTTTCTCAACCACAGAGGCAAGGATGGCCACATCACCCTTTTTGTTGAAGTTGATCTTGTCCTAAAAGAATAAGCATTGCTCATTTTGATCCCATTCTTAGCAATTGACAAGAGCAAGTCCTGATGCTTAGCTTAGTTTTTTTGTTGAACTAATATATTGATTTTTTATCTAAATTATACATTTATTATTTTTTAATACTCAATTAAATTGCTTATTTATTTAAGCAATATATTTTAATAATTTATGGCTTTTAACACTACTAAAAAACAAAGAGTTAGTGATAGGCTTTAAAGACGGCTATCTTCCTAATCGCTAAGTCACTCACCACTAACTTTGTAGTGGCGGTTGTCATTACTAACTTGTGACAGTAGATTGTCATTAATAGGTTGGTCACAAGTTTTTTGACAATGGTTGCTACCAGTATGTTAATGACGGTAGGATGGTTTGCCGTTGCAAGTTATCACTGCCTAGAAATGGTCTGCCATCACTAGTTAGAGATGGCTAACAGTCACTAATTAGAGACAACTAGTCATCACTAGTTAGTGACGGCTGCCCATCTCTAACTAGTGACAACCGGCCATTACTATTGCTGCTAATTTAGCGACTGTAAGCCATCCCTAAGCTTTTTTTTTTCCCCCTCCATCTCATCCATCTTTCAATATTTCCTACTATTTGTTCCTAAAAAATCCAACAATAAAAACACTAATGCATTCATGAACACTAACTAGATCCATTAAGTTGATAAAATATCATAGTAGCACACCATCACAAGTAGAATATGTTACTACATCCATAAACATAAACATTAAAAAAAACAACACATCAAACATGTATAATGATGTCCTACAATAGTGTTATGATTCATTGACAGAACCACTTCTTGGTCGGGAGTAGTGAATACCTAATCTAAGGATCGTGCTAGTGATAGTGGACTCTTCCCCAGTGCTTGTCAAACACTAGCAAACTTGCCCTAATATTAGCGCTCCGTTTATGAACGTGGAAGGCAAGTTGGTCCTAATATCGGCGCTCTATTTGTGAACGCGGAAGGCAAGCTAGTCTTCATAGTGGCACTCTATCTGGGGAACACAATTAGTAAGCTGGTCCTCATAGCGGCCCTCTATCTACTCAAGCTGCCTATTCATGTCCACATTAACTAAGGTTTACAATTCTGCCACACGTTCATCCACACAACAATCAACTTTCTATCGGAACTATAAAGTTTGTGTGAATAGAATTACCATACCATCCGTCACCGTAGCAGTATCGGTGATGACCAATGACTTGAAAGTGCTCTGATCCCATTCCTAGCACCCGCCCTTTTTTTTCCTACCTATAACTTGGGTGAATAGCAGTGCTTCATTGAACTCGACTTCACCAACGGCACGTTGAGTAAAGTCCTCCACCCCTGCAAAATATGCCACCTTCATATTGATCAATATATTAGTAACACTGTAAGGAAAGTCAAGAATAATTAAAATAGGACAGAATAAATCAAATTTCTCCAGTTCCACCCCAACATTTTCCTTCTTCTTGTTCACCTTATTCCATATTTCTTGGTGTAATACACCTTCCATGTTTTGAAGACCCCAAGATCCTTCTTTTCAAGATTAGCTTCTTTCTGCATCAAGACAATTAATGACGTTAGTGTTATTTGTGCAATTAGTCATCATTAATCTCAAGATCATATTGAAGGCATAGTTTAACCACCTTTTGTATATGCCCTAAAAAACCATCACCCTCCTACATAATTTGCCTTCTCTTCACCAGTTGTTTCATGGACCTTACCTATTTTTTCCGACAAACTTTTGAACTCAATACTCTCCCACCATGCCTCTAGCTCTGCAAGCACCTTCACACTTATCCATTGGGATTAATCCTTTCATTTTCTGGATCCTTTTGTCTTTTAATTTTTTTCGTACAATCCCATGGGACATTTCTTCCCTAATTTTTTTCGTACACTCCCACGGATCCTAAACACATTTTTTCTTTATGTACATCTTAATTTAAATATATAAACATTTTGCATTATATGATCTCATGTAAAGAACACAATGGTTGAGAGAGTAAGTGAAATGCCCTAAACCATTACTTTACTACACCATCCCTACAAGCATCTTCCTATGTCCTATATTGTGCAAGATAGTGGCCTTTGATGCAAGGTGTAATATGATCTTGTGCCTTGTGTAGAATGAAGTTGTATGTGCTACACATAATATTCTCATAGATATTGAAACAGTTTCACTAAAATTCTAAAGTAATATTTGTAGGTGCTTAGTGACTTTCCAGGCTGTACCATATGATCATATCATCATGCGATTACTTATCTCCAGTCTGGCTGATGTAGGACCCTAGGCCGATGGTGTGTCCTTTGTCAGCCCTAGGTTCTGTGATGAATGTTGTGGTGATGTCCCAAATTGTCTGCCCCCATACGAGCCAGTGTGTGTCAAAGCATCATGGCCTCATGAAGAGTAAGATGATCCACTCTCTCCACCTTGTGACTTGAACATTGACTCTGGGACCACACTATCTACGAATGGCAATGGAACAGTAATGTGACAAGTAGAAGTGTTAACAGTGTAAGAACTAGAAGTCGTAACACCACTAGTGTGCCGTATTGTTTGCCCAGATGCTCTATCGAAGTCAAATGTATCTTTGGGTGATTACACAACACCTGCAAATCTTTGTGTGTTTTCACAGTTTCCATGCTTTTATTTTTTACATCCATAACAGTAGTGAATATATTCTCGAATATATTTTTGTCCATGTGCTTGATGTCAATATTATGTCAGATTGAGTTAGTCTTCCAATAAGGCAATTCTCAGAAGATGTTGCCCTTTGTCCAATTGTGAGTTTCACCCTATTTAGGAATTTTTCATGATATACCTATTTCAAAAACCAATGGCAAACGCTAAATTTGATCTATATTTGTTCATTGGAAAGACGACTTGGAAAAGTTGACAACTCTACTTTACCTTTCCTGAAGTTCACCATATTTCTTCTGTAGGGATGATCATTGTCTAAGAATTGGTGATGATATCCAAAGAATAAGACTTTTGTGTCATTATCAGGCTAAAAGGCCTTAGTTTTTTCCATGCATATTGGATAAGAAAGTTCACTGTGCATCATCCACCTTTGATATCATGTCATATGTAGGAAAGTCATTGATGGTCCACATGAGTGCCGCTCAAAGGTGGAAATTTTGTTTGCCATATACATCCCAAGTATCAACTTCGTCATCCCACAACATTTTCAACTCTTCAATTAGCGACTGCGCAAACACATCAATTTTCTTTTTCAAGCTATGTGGACTTGGGATCTTCAAGCTTAAGAACATGTAAGGATGCTTCATGCATATCCATAGCAGTAGATTTTATGGTGTAACTGGCACAGGTCAACATGAATACTGCCTACCCGAAGTTCCAAATGGATTGAATCCATCTGAACATAGACCGAATGAATCCATCTGAACATAGACCGAGTCAAAGATTTCGAGGTTTAGCAGCTAACCATGGGTAAGTGCACTCAAAATGTTTCCAAGCTTCACCATGGCATGGATGTTTTTATAATATTTGGGTTAGCTTCATGAACCTTATGCCATTGCATGTGCTCTGCTGTAGCCTGGGAAGCATATAGCCTTTGGAGGTGAGGTGTAAGAGGTAAATGATGCATTGTCTTGTATGGTCGGCCTTTACTAGTCTTACCACCTGACAGCTTATAATGTAGGGCTTGACAAAATTTGCATGTGCGAGCATCTTGGTCACTCCTCCAAAACAACATGTAATCATTTACACAGACATCAATTTTAATGTGTGAAAGACTAAGATGGGAGACCAACTTTTTGGTCTCATACCAACTACATGGCATCCTATTACCACCTGGTAGTGTTTTTTCATCAACTGTGCAATGCCATCATAACAACCAGCTATCATGTTATGTTCAGATTTTAGATTTATTAAACAAACAGTGGCTAACAATTCTAATTGTTGTTCATATCTATCCCATAAGGGTTTTGAAACCGCACTCAGCATGTTGCAGAAACGCTGAGCACTTGCATTTGGTTTCTACTTAATTTGTTCATTGATTGAAGGGTGTGATAGACCAACAACATCAAACACCATCCTTTCAAACGGGTTAACAGGGGAAGAATTATCATTGTGATGCTCATGAAATCAGTTTGAAGGTGCATCCTTCATAATATTCACCAATTCACCATGAGATGTCAAAGTATAATATAGTGGCATGCCCCCCCCCCCCCCCACTTGTACGAATGCACCTTCACCTCATCACACACTCTAAATTGAATGTTTCTCCACTTGCTACAAGGACACCAATGCTTTCTACGCTCATGAAACGAGGATTAGTAGGAGCAAAATTGATGAACTCTTCCACCCCTCGAATCCAATCATCTGAAAAATGGCCTTGTGCTCGTACATCCAATTCAAATCAGTTTCCATTGACCTGAACTCGATCATTACCAAGAATCAAATTGATAAAATAATAACTTATACACTAGTATGCATTGTATAAAATTAAGATGTTGAAATACTCATAAATTTTAGAGTCTTTGTTAACCACAAAATAAAATAATTGCAAAAAATGAAAAATTAAGAAATATCTAACAATTCCAAAATGCAATATGATTAATAAAATCATAAAAAATTCGGGTGACTATTCTAATGAACACTAAGCTTAAGAGCTAACACAATAACAACGACAAATTAATTAAAATCCTAAACTGTCATATATGATTAATGATATTTAACCAATTGCAAATAGTCAACCTAAATAAATTATGAACATTTTTCACAATTAAACAAAACAAAATATCAATTCAAAGAGGCAACAAAACCACAAAAAACATTGCATTCAGGGCTATTTTCATATTTTTAATTTTTCATAAATTAAAAATAAAATTATGAAAATAAAAATAAAACAAAAAGGCTACCAATTGCACATGCCCATTGCCGGAGGATTCATCCAAACATTTTCATTTATAATATATGTTACGACCATCACGACCATATAATTGAAATTAATACCACCTGATTAATGTTTTTTATTTTTCAGAAATTAAAAATTCCAAATGTATATTAAATTAATGAATATATATAAAATTAGACATACACGCTGAAAAAATTTTCATCCAATAGGTAGCAATCCTTATGACGATTATTCTAATTGAAACACAAACATAAATCGTGAAGGAAGACTTTGAAATTCAATTTTTTTTTCATAAAAAAAATTGCATGTGCTAATGAACAATTATTTACCTGTAAAGACCTTCAAGATATGCGGAATTGTAGTTCCAAGGAATGATTTTGATGGATTGACGAGGTTGCATCAGGTGAATTTGGTTACTGGAGTGGAAAGGGCGAAGGGGCAAAGCTGGTTGAGAGGAGAGGAGGGCTACTGATTCTACAGATGTCAAGCTGGGGGTGGGGAAGTGGTTACTTTTAATTAATTAGGGATAGCCTTTAGAGACAGGCAGGTTGCCGCTAGTGGTTTTAATGATTTGGGCCAAATCCAAACCAGAAGAATATAGGGACGGTCGGCTTATAGCTATACATGGGCCGAAAGTATAGACAGCTAGGCCATCTCTAGTATTTAGGCACAGCCACATTCAAGGCGTTCCTAGGGCCCATGGGCCAGATAGAGACACCAAGCATGTCGGTAAGGTTTATTGAATATTAGCGACGGGCCCATGATACAGGTAATTAATATATAATTTATATTATATGTTGCTAAAAAAATTATAGAATGTGTAGTTTTTTCAAGTGGTGAGAGCTAGCATTTAAAATAAAATGAGATTAGGTAAAACATAATTGTCCCTAAAGGATGATACTTCTTTATTTGAATTAACTGAAAAATGAATAAGATGTAAAATAATTAAATATTATTATTAATCACAAACATAAACTTGATTTAGAACATGTGAATATTTTACAAATTTAGAAATTATTAGTAAATTTATAAACTTAAGCATTTTTTGAGAAACAAAATATTTAGTAGAAATACATTAAATATTAAGGGAAAATTGGATTGGAGATTGCATGAGATGAATCTTGTGATTGATTTGCACGATTTTTAAACCTTATTACACAGTTTGAGCATTTAAGTCCATTAGCACAACAAACAAAGTGACAGAGAATACTATTAGAAGGAAAATTGTAGGGTTTAAAAAATAGAGCGGGCAAGTGTAAGTTAGACCAAACTTGCGTGATTTTTGTAACTTTCCCTTTTGTTCTCCGGTTCCCATTTTGAGATGTCCTAAACTCATTGTCTCATTTTCTAAAGTGGTAATATCTTCCCATTTATACTCCTAGTTTCCCATTTCTTAAAGTTTGTGTAGGAAAAAATAATTTTGTAAGGATAGAAAAGATACATACAATAAAAATGGGACGGCTTGCAGCCTCGGTCAGTTTGGTACAGCTTCCAGCCTGTTTTGCGCCAACTAGCGTTCGAGACATCCCAAGCCATTCCCGTAATACTTCAACCTAGTTGATTCTGAACAAATAATAAAAAAAGGGACAGGGGGAGTGTATTTTTCTGTTTCTTTTATTTTAATGAAATTTATTTTCTTTCGTTGATAACAATGATAATAGCACAAGCGGATCTTGAATTAATTTTCTCTCTGCAAATGGCTTGTTTAGATGTTGCAAGTGTTAATAATAATAATAATAATAATAATAAATTCTTGGCTATTGTTTGAACTTTGAAAGCACATTATCTGTTTTATTAACACTTTTTGCTAGCTATGGAAGATGGGTCTTCTAAACAGAATATGAAGTTGGACTTTTTGTTTTAGGCTAATAGACCACTATTGGGCTGGCTAAACAATTGAAGCCCAAATTTTCACCAAGACTCTGACTTGCTGAGTCTCTCTCTCTCTCTTACTTGACCAAATGATTCCAACAAGAAGCAATGTTTACATTTGATTAGCCTTGTGTTATTGGAGTTGCATGCTTTGGAGATGATTTCAATTAGTTCCTCCCAAGACACAACATCTGCAAGCTCAATCATCACTCTAAGCTTTGGAAGTCCATAACCTTTCAGATAACCCATATTTTATTAGCTTCCCAAAGTGTGACTAATCAAAGCTACACTAAACAATATAGGCTTTCGGTTCATGACCATATATACATTGCTCCATATATTTCCCTTGTCCTTATTAGCTGGCCACTGGTCCTTGTTTATTGCAAAAAAAAAAAACTCTTTTCTTTTCTTTGTATATAATAAGTACCAACTTTTCTCCACATCAATGAGGGAAAGAAAATGAATAATACTTCATTCATCTTAAGTTCTTTACACCATTTTAGTTTTTTGAATTAAGTTTATTTAGATTAATATTTGCTTAAAACTTTTTTTAAAAAAGTATGTTTAAAAACTACAAGACTTATAATTTTTATAAATAATTTTTCAAAGATATTTTAGCAAGTGTTAATATAAATAAACTTAAGTCAAATTTAAGTAAAAAAACTGAAATGGTATAAAAAAAATTTGGGACGTAGTACTTTTTAACTTACAAACCTAATGTGTGACAAATACTAAATATATTATGTATGCATATGGCTCATTTAATTTATAAATTTATTGTAGCTGTAGCATCACTCATATATAAGATGATAATAAGGAAGAACTCCACTTTTGAGTAATTAGAAATTATTATAATGATAGGCAAAGAAACAGCCAACCTGCTTATATCTTTTATATGTTCAAACTTTCTTTTTGTTTGAAAAATAAAAAAGGAACTATATTTTTTAATCCGCTAGGGATGGGATGGATACTTATGAGTTAAGCAAGCAATATACTTTACTTCAATTTTAAGATGATCTTTTTATCTTATTGTAAACAAGCATGCTTCAGTTTCATCACCTACATAGGATGCTCAATTGGTCATCATATTTGACTAGAGAATTTTTTTTTGGTAAACTTGAATATAAAATTGATCTGTAGATTACGCTATAAAATTTGAATTCTTTATTATCCCAGACAGAAAACGTTGGGAGATTGATACAAAATAGCGTTATTTTAAGGGAAACTATTTCTTGAAGAGAAGTAGAGAATCATAAATTAAATATAATAGCTATGAGAAATTAGATTAATATTTTTTTTTAAAAAAATAAAGCTAGAACTTTAAAATATTTACAAAACTATTATGGGAAACTGAAATTCAGGTGCTACATAATTTTGTACTTTGCAAAAGCTTACTTCTATTCACATCTAGCAAATTTTTTTTTTGGATATTTAACCCAAGACCCATAGAGTTTTAGAGCCAATATTTGTGTGGAAATGCAATTAGTGTTGGGTGAGGAAAAGCTGAGAGGTGATGAGTTGGTTAGGAAAGCCATTAAATTATTTGGAATCCCAGCCGCATCTGAATTATGTCTTTGACCAACAAATTTCACAGCGCTCCATCAATCATTCTCTTTGCTTCCTTGGCAT
This sequence comes from Aquilaria sinensis, assembly GCA_005392925.1. Taxonomy (NCBI): domain Eukaryota; kingdom Viridiplantae; phylum Streptophyta; class Magnoliopsida; order Malvales; family Thymelaeaceae; genus Aquilaria; species Aquilaria sinensis. The sequence continues at coordinate 370,306 of SMDT01002100.1, read as the reverse complement.
ATAAAGCAAGTAATTATGTTTGCTTCTCTTTGGTTTTAAATCGGAACATCATTTCTTGAACTAAATTATATACTAACTCCTTCACGATTGTTTGAAAGATTTGGATTTTAAGAAAAAAAGTGTGTTATTTTCACTTTTTATACATAGATCAAGAAAATAGAAAAAGTAAATATTTGAAATGGTAGTTTAAATAATAATATAATAAAATAATTTATTAAATTTAAAAACGCGTTAAAGATTGTTACCTGCTCAATCTCGATTTCTTTAAGCCAAGTTGCAATAATGAGGAATCACTTTCTTAAATTAATAGTGATTTGTTACTTTTTTTTTTGTCCATAAAAACTGATTTATAACGATTAGTTTTTTTTTTAGAGTAAAGTTTAGAAAATATTGGAAGGAAAATTTTTTTTTAGAACTTGAAAGCTCATGGGTCAAAGTAATTGGGAGGAATGGAGTAATAAGTAGATTTATAGAATAGAAAAATTGTCAGTTTATCACTATGATGGCAGGCCGGTTAAAATAATTCATTTGTTATAAGCCCAACTAAGATTTAGGATACACTATAAGAGAAATATAAAATTTTAATAAAAAATAGTAATAAAATTTTTTATCACCAATTGTTTGGTCACAGAAAATCATTTTGGGGTCATTAGTGACTAACTAATAACCTGCTCACTTGTCAATCGAAAATCATCTAATTACCAACAAACTAGTAACTAAATATTTTGATAATCAGTCATTCAGTCACAAATCAATCACCAAAAAATGAAACACCAAATTGATTAATAACCTAATCACAAGTTGAAACTTTTTACCCATTTTATAGTGAAAAATGCAGTAGATAGATGGCTAAGACCAGTCCATCACGATGATGGACCATAACTAAGTACAAACCATTATAAGAAAATTTTACTGATGTGACACGTACGCTGTTGATGTGACAAAGTCTAAATTGTAAGAAAAACTTTAACCATTATCAACACAACGAAATTAATATGAAATGCAATAGAAATTTTGGCAAAAGTACGCGTAGCAAATATTCTTTGCAATAATAAATATGAGCATGCAGAGGCATATTTATTTGCCGGTGGAATTTTGACTCGCGAGCACAAAAGTATGCAACGAGGATGAATGTAGACATTCCCGCCTCTTTTCGGTACCGCCAAAGAACATACAATTTCCATGCACCCATCAACCGCAGGCAATTGTCGTCAGGTAAGATATGCGTTGCATTAGCTTTACGTATCTTGTCCCCGCCTCCATACCGAAAAGGTCGAGGGACCCTCCGGCCTCCGGTGCGTTTGATGGGTTCGACTCCCGTCTCTTCACTTCGCTATATAATACTCTCTCCACATTAAATTATTTGTACCATTTACTTTTTAGTTATTAATTAGTAATTTTATATTTTTAATATTTTATTATATAAATAAAAAAAATATATATATAAATGATAAATCAAGGCTTATAGTTTTTAAATATATTTTTTAAAATTTTTTTAACAATTAATAATATAAATAAATTTAAGTTAAATTAGTCAAAAAAGTTAAATAGAGCAAAAAAATTGGGACGGATGGATTAATACATTAAAATGCAGGTTTGAGTAGATTTTCGGGTTAAAAAAAAAATCCTTGTTATCTATATTATATAATATTTCCAACCACATATATACTTATAATAATATTTCTGTGTGAAAGAAAAAAAAAATAGGTACTTTACCACCGAAAAGTCAAAGTTCAACAAGAAGGAGACAATTTTCATGCATGCATCGTAATCTTCTCAATAAAAAAAAAATCCAAAGAGTTTGATTGATGACAGATAGATTATGGTTTAGAAGATCTTATATTTATAGTTACTCTTGTATTTATAGTAGTTCCACGGACTGTATTCATTATACTAATGCTAATTAAAATTTAAAAAAAAAAAGTAGTTAAAATGAACCATACGTCTAAGAAATCACAGCCAAAATAATAAATACCTAACGGGAGAAACGAAAATTCACAACAAAAGAAATCTTTATATTTAAGGAGCGCTTAGTGCATGCCTCTTTGATTTTGTGATTTTCAAGCACTCGGTTCCCAATTTGCCTAGTGCATGCCTCTTTGATTTTGTGATTTTCTATCAGTTTTCCGGATTGGAAACCTCCAAATGCTAGAATTTGTCTTTATTACCGATTTCTAGTTGCTTCTCTTCAAGTTGCCTTCGGCCTGAGTTCAAATCCTGTTTTTCACTTGTCTGGTACAAATACATGTTGAATATTGCTCAATGAGAAACACACAAAATAATCTCTTATCCCTGATATAATATTATAGATTTGAGTACCAAAAAAGAAAACATTGCTTTCTCCAACATTTTTTCACTTGGCGTTGTTAACTAGCTAGGCAATTACCTCTCCATTATATATATATATGGTTTCAGTGACTCTATCTCAAAGTTGTATTCGAAGGATTATTTCTTATCAATAAAAGTTCCTTGTTAGGCGGATAAAAAGAGCTTGTCGATTGTCTACGTATTAACAAAGTTGAGGTCGTCAGTCTCCAAATGAGGCATGCACGTTAAGTTGCTCTCATCACAATAATGTAGGTTGGTTTGCCGACTTAAATGTACCAAAAATATATATTATTTTTCTTTGACTCCTTGTATGACCGAATGAACGTCGACGAAACATCAATTAGGTTAGGTCTATGTCATAGGCCAAATTCAAATATGCGATTTTAAGTTTCAATCACACCAAAAATTATTTAGATAATTAGGTTAATAATACTTTAGCAAAGATACTGCATCCATCAAGAAATTTTTAAAACATTTGATTTGATATGGAGATAAAGAAAGATGATAATGCTTATGTTTTATTTTCAATTGTCCCTTTAAATTTCCACATGTAAATCAAAACTGGAAAGGTTAAATTTTAAAATGATAGTTTCAAATGTGTAAAATTGCCCAAAGTAAATATATGAATAAATTTTTTGAGACAGATGGAGTATTTTAGTCAAAAAGTGAAAAAGGTGAATGTGTGCGTGTGTAGTAAGTAAAAATTTATTTAAGTTTTTAAATATTAAAAATACACGAAAAATTGTAATTCAAGGTTAAGGACCCCATAAATCTAACTTTTATTTTGGTTTCATGTTGAATATATTAGCTATCCTCACTAATTCAAGGTTAAGGATCCCATATAATTTACCTTTACTCTTTTTGTAATAAATTATTTTAATATTTGAAGTAGTAATTTCCCCCAAAAAACAATGAATTTTTCAAATTATATGTATGATTTTCTTTTTCCTTTCTATTATAGTTTCCCAAACACACTTATTGGCAATATAAATTTTATTCTCTTTAAATGGTGAACGCACCCCTAATACTAATATGAATCTAATTAAGTTGATGAGATATGAACCATAACATGATGGACAAAAGGTGCTAAAGGCAAAAAGAATCATGAGGGGCTTGAAGCCTGAGCTAAGACAAAACTAAGGAGCCATATGGATTAGGGACTACTATAAAGTGGTGTAGAATGCCATGTCCCTAGAACAAAAATTCAAGGAGTAGGAATTGTTCAAGTCTAGGCCTGAAGAATCCATTGGAACACATAAGTTAAATAAGAAGAGGTTGAGAAAGGGAACCACATAGAATCAGTCTAAGTAAGATGCTTCCAGGAGATGGGTACCCCTAACCTATGGCCTAAGGTGTGAAAAGTGTGAGAAGTTCCATGGGGATAAGACTTGCAGATGAAGGACCATCCAGCTTAAAGACTCCCAAGACATCCAAGGATCCATTGAAGATTGGTTATGGACCTCTTACATGGAGAAAAGCCAAGGAAACCCAAGAAGCACTCCAAGAGCTCATTTTGGCACATTTGGAGCCCGCCATGGAGCCCTTACATGCCATTTCAAAATCCACTCGTTCATGATCTAAAGTTTCAGAACTCTAAGTCATACCATATAATGAAGATTCAAGACGAAGAAACTTAAGAAACCTTGACAGAACTAGGAGGCCCAAGCCAAAAACCCTAAGTGAACCCGAGAGCCTTCTAGGAGCCCTTCTAGGCTATTTTGAATGCCTGAGTATTTTTGCTCAATTTTTTTTAATTAGCTTGTTTTGCCCACTTGTTATTTAGCTAATTAGCAATTTGGAACACATGGGAAACATGCCATGCGGATTTGGTGAAAAAAAGTGTTCAAACCGTATTTTCCAAAACTAGTTTGACTAAGATTACTTCTTTGGCTAGGTTTGGGGTCTTTCTTGCCTCTAAACTTTGTTTGGCTAGAAATCCTAGCTTTCCAAACTATAAATAGGTTATGAATTTTGTATTTTTACAAGCAGATTCATGAGATCAAAGTTGCATAATACAGTAGTTATCTTTCTTTTTCTTTCTCAACTTCTTGGTACACTTGAGCAATAAGTCCTCTTCCAATCAAATTTCTTCTAATTTTCCTTCTTCAATTCTACTTCTCACCCTTACTTCTATTTCTAACTTCTTTTTTTTCCTCCCTCAATCAATTTATTCTTCTTGGACCATGTTTGGTAGAGTTATTTCGGGTTAGCTTTGGAACAAGTATCTTGGGCATCACGCAATGCATCAAGTGGTATCAGAGCCAAATTTCCATAAGCATGACCTATCTATCCTATCTTTTATGTTATTTACCTTTATTTCATTGTTTTCTTGCATTATTTCGTTGTCCTAATTCATTTTTGTCCTTGTGTTTTTTTTTCAGATATCTTCATTTATGTTCTTAGTGCCTTCAACCAAGCCCTCATTTATTCTTATCATTCAAATTCATCCATGTCTTGTTTTCATTCAATGTCTTTGTGTTTCTGCATCCAAAATATCTAGAAAAATACCAAAAATATTTCATTTCATTTGTTTCAATTACATCCATGTTCATCAAGTTTCTTTCTTATAATTCAAGTTACATTCTCTCTCTTGTTGCAAGTTATTGATTCCATCATTTTCTCTTGCAGCAAAAGGTTATCCAAAGTTTGAAAGGCCAAGTCCAACAAGAAAAATCAAAAGTATCAAACAGACAAAGGTTGGAAAAGAGTTTGAAAGAACAACAGGCTTTGGTTTTCAACAAAAACCTTAATTGCCCAAAACCTTAATCTTAAAAACCCTAGTTTTCTCTCGCTTTCTCTCTCTCTTGTTCTTTCAATCTTTCATTGGGAGAGCATCCTATTATTGCCTTGTCTTATCTTTTCAAATTGCTTTCTAATTTATTTTCTTTCTTTCAAGAAGGATTTAAAGTGTTTGTATGCTTTAAGTGAGTTGTTTTAGAACTTAGGAGCTTTGATTGTTTAAGCAACTTTCCACTAGCAAATTGAGAGAAAATAGTGTTTGTGAGGATCTTTGATTTCAAATTCAATGTCTAAGGAAATTGGCTGAGACATCAAAGAGGAGATGAAGGCTTCTCCCATGCAAGCCATCCTTGATCTACATTCCAAACTCCAATCCATGATGGAGAGGGTGGAGAAGTTAGAGCAAGGTACTTCCAAAACACCTTAAAGAGGCATCATAGGCCGCTGACCTGAGGTGCCCTTGAAGAGAGATCCATTTACAAGTTATGAAATCACCAACTATAAAGATGAGGACCTTAAGAGTGTGCCACCACTAGCACCACCACCTAGAAGATGAGTGAGGGACCAGTCAAGGGAGGGTCTAAACCTCAGTGCAATCAAGTTACAAATCCTACCATTCAAGGGAATAAGTGACCCTAAGGCATTCCTTGAATGGGTGGGCAAAGTGAAGATGATCTTTGAGTGCTATTGTTACCCTGAGGACAAGAAGGTAAAGCTGGCCACTTTGAGTTTACTGATTAGGCTCTTACTTAATGGACTCAGGCTATCAACTCCAGACAAAAAAACTATAAAGGGCCCATGCAAACATGACAAGAGTTGAAGTCCATGATGAGGAGGAAGTTTGTCTTGAGCTAGTACCAAATGGAGCTACACCAAAGGCTTCAAAGGCTCACACAAGGAGTGAAGTCTGTGTAGGATTATTTCAAGGTGTTAAAGGTGATCATGTTAAGAGCCAACATAGAGGAGGATCAAGAGGCAACCATGGCTAGATTCTTGCATGGGTTTACCTTGGACATTGCCATTTTAGTAGAGTTGCACCCTTGTATGGAGCTTGATGAGATGTTGCATGCAGCCATTCGGGTATAAAAACAACTCAAAAAAAAAAAAGGGCAGCAAGGTTTTCCAAAAAACCAAACCGTAATCTAAGGCTAATATGGAGCAATGATGGAAGGAAGAAGGAGCCAATGAAGAGGGACTTCAAGCCTAAACCATCTAAACCTGAGGCATCCTTCAAAGGCTAACTCCAAAGGCCTCAAGAAGGTAGTTCCAATTCTAAAGTTGGATTTAGAAACCATAACCAAGTTTATTTTAAGTTCCAAGGCAAGGCGTATCTAGTAAGAGATTGTATGAATCAAATGACCATGGCACTCAATGATGTTGGATAGATAGTCATAGATGAAAGTGAAGGAAAAAAGCATAAAGTACCAACTATGGAGGAAATGCCCCATATAGACTTTGTGGAAGAAAGAGCCATATTGGTAGCAAGGAGAGCCTTGAATACTCACATCAAGGAGGACCACAACCAATAGGAGAACATCTTTCACACTAGGTGCTACATGGGATGTAAAGTGTGTAGGATGATTATAAACGGATGAAGTTGCATCAATGTTGCTAGTACTATTTTAGTTGAGATGTTACAGCTTTCTACAATTAAATACTGAAGACCCTACAAGCTTTAATGGGTCAACAATAAAGTTGAGGTAAAGGTAACAAATCAAGCCTTGGTAGCTTTCAAGATTGGAAGATATAAATATGAAGTGCTTTGTGATGTTGTTCCTATAGAGGCAAGCCATATTCTCTTGGGAAAGCCATAGTAATAAGATAGAAGGCTCACACATGATGGTTTCAAGAATAGATATTTCTTTCAATTTAAACACAAGACCATCATATTGGCGCCAATATCACTGTAAAATATAGACATCTCGTTCCTATACTAGATGATATGCTTGATGAGTTGCATAGTTTCATTATATTTTCTAAATTTAATTTTAAATTTTGTTATCATCAAATTTGGATGAAAGAAGATGATGAGTAGAAGACTGTTTTGAAGACTAAATTTGGGTTATATAAGTGGTTAGTCATGTCATTTGGTTTATATAATTCTCCTAGCACTTTTATTAGGCTTATGAATCATGTTTTAAGGGAGTTCATTGGGAAATTTATGGTTCTTTACTTTAATAACATCCTAGTCTATAGTAAGGATTTACATGAGCATGTTTATCTTCTTAGGCATGTGTGAGAAACTTTAAGGGCACAAAATTTGTATGCTAATCTAAAGAAGTGTTCTTTTCATACTAACGGAGTTATCTTTCTTGGATTTTTGTGAGTTCAAAAGGTTTGAAGGTTGATCAAGAAAATGTGAGGGCTATTCAAGAGCGGCCAACTCCTAAGAATGTTTCAGAGGTGAGATCTTTTCATGGCCTAGCTAGTTTTATAGGAGGTTTGTGAAAGATTTCTCAAGTATTGCTGCACCTTTGAATAAAGTAATAAAGAAAACTCTAAGTTTGAAGTGCAAAAAGGCACAAAAAGATGCATTTAAAGAGCTTAAGCATAGGTTGAGTAATGCACCCGTGTTAGCATTGCCTGATTTTTATAAGACTTTCAAGGTTGAATGTGATGCATGTGGGCATGGTACTGGAACTATTTTGATGCAAGAAAGAAGGCCAACAATGTACTTTAGTGAGAAGCTAAATGGAGCAGCTTTAAACAATCCAATTTATGACAAGGAAATGTATGTTTTGGTGAAAGCCTTTAAGACATGGCAGCATTACTTATGGCCGAAAGAGTTCATTATCCACACAGACCACCAATCCTTGAAGTACTTAAAGGGCTAAGGAAAGTTGAATAGAATACATATAAAATGGGTTGAATTCATGGAAACCTTTCCATACTACATCTAATACAAGCAAGGTAAGGAAAATATTGTGGCCGATGCATTGCCAAAGAGTTATGCCCTTTTTATTTCTTTAGATGCTAAAGTTCTTGTTTTTGAGTACTTAAAAAACTTATATGTAAGTGATTCTGAATTTAGTAAGATATATGCCAAGTGCTTGCATTATGGTTTTGATAAGTACCATAGAAATAATGGTTTCTTTTCAAGCAAGATAAGTTGTGCATTCTTAAGCATTCTTTGAGAAACTTGCTAGTCTAGGAAGGTCATGGATAAGGTTTAATGGGACATTTTAGTGTTACAAAGACCATAAGTGTGTTCAAAGAGAAGTTTATTAGCCGAGAATGATAATAGATGTTGAAAGACTATGAGCTAGTTATCTTGAGTGTAAAAGGGCTAAGTCAAAACTAAACCCTTATGGTCTTTATTCTATATTGCCTATTCTTATTCAACTATGGATTGATATTTCTATGGATTTTGTTGTAGGATTCCTTTGAACAAAGAATGGCAAAGATTCAATCTTTGTGATTGTGAACAGATTCTCAAAGACAACACATTTTATTCCATGTCACAAAATGGATGATGTTGTGCATATTGCCAATCTTTTCTTCAAAGAGGTTATGAGATTGCATGGAATCCCAAGAACAATTGTAAATAACAAAAATGGGAAGTTCCTTAACCACTTTTGAGGAGTTTTGTAGAGCAAGTTAGGTACTAAACTCATGTTTTATACTTCTTGTCACCTATAAACTGATGGCTAAACCGAGGTAACAAATAGGACTTTGGTCACTATCTTGAGAGCCATCATTCAAAAAAATTTACAAACGTAGAAAAAAGTTTTACCACATGTTAGGTTTGCATATAATAGAGTTGTGCATCACTATCTTAAGAGCCATCATTCAAAAGAATTTACAAAATTAGAAAAATGTTTTACCATATGTTAAGTTTGCATATAATCGAGTTATGTATAGTACAACTAGGTATTTAGCTTTTGAAGTTATTTATGGCTTTAATCCACTAACTCTTATGGACTTGATGCCTTTGCCTTTAAACCAACTTTTTAATGTAGATGGAGCAAAGAAAGCTGAGATGGTTAAAACACTACATGAGAAAGTGAAGCGGCAAATTGATAAGAAGACCCAACAATATGTACACAAAGGCAACAAAAGATGTAAGAAAGTTACTTTTGAACATGAAGATTGGGTTTGGATTCACATGAGGAAAGAAAGGTTTTCTAATCAAAGGAAGTTTAAGCTTTAACCTCAAGGAGAAGGTTCATATCAAGTGTTGAAAAAGATCAATGATAATGACTATAAATTGGACTTAAGAGGTGAGCACAATGTTATGTTACTTTCAATGTTTTTGACCTATCCTTGTTTGATGTAGGTGATGATTTGAAGGCAAATTCTTTTGAGGAATGGGGAGATGATGAAGGACCATATAGCCTAGAGACTCCTAAGACATCCAAGGATTAAAGATTAGTTCTAGACCTCTTACAAGGAAAAAAGCCAAGGAAATCGAGAAGCACTCTAAGAGCTCATCTTGGCACACTTTTAGCCCACCATGGAGCCCTTACATACCATTTCAAAATCCATTTAGGCATTTCACAAGCTAAAGCTTCATAACTTGAAGTCATACTATATAATGAAGATTGAAGTTGAAAAAACTCTAAAACCTCAATGGAACTAGGAGGCCCAAGCCAAAACCCCAAGTGAACTCGATGGTGCACCTGAGAGCCTCCTAAGTATCCCTCTGGGCTATTTTGTATGCCTAAGTATTTTTGTTCAATTTTTTAGTTAGTTTGTTTTCCCTACATGTTATTTAGCTAATTAGCAAGTTTCAACACATGGGAAATATGCCATATGGATTTGGTGAAAAGAAGTGTTCAACCCATGTTTTTTAAACCTAGTTTGACTAGGATTACTTCTTTTGCTAGTTTTGGGTCTTTATTGCCTTTAAACTTTGTAAGGCCAAAAACCATAGCTTTGTATTTAGTGTTTTTACAAGCAGATTAATAAGATCCAAGTTGCATCAAGCAATACTTATCTCTTTTGTTCTTTCCCAACTTCTTGGTGCACTTATGCAACAAGTTCTTTTCTTCCAATCAAATTTCTTATAATTTCCCTTCTTCAATTTTGCTTCTCACCCTTGCTTTTACTTTTAACTTTTTTCATACCTCCATCAATCAACTTCTTCTTCTTGGACCAAGTTTGGTGGAGTAATTTCCGGGTTAGCTTTAGAACAAGTATCTTAGGCATTATGCAATGCATCAATTGTTATATGGACTTAAATGCATGTTTGAGATGTGGCTTACAAAAACATTAGGTGAGGGATTGTCCACTTAAGAAAATGGTGAATGAAATGAAAAGAAAATGAGGAAGGCTAAAGAAAAGGCCAAGGTTTCAAGATCAGAGAAGAGGAGTTCCACTTTAGATAGGCAAATTGCTGAATGTGGCATGAAGGCCACAAGGTCAGGCACAATAGTTGCTGGAAGGCAAGCACAGCAGGCTACAATAGGACATGCAAAATAAGCTACTAGAAAACTTATAGCATCAGATTGAAGGTCAGGATAGGCTGCACCGAGAAGCCCTAAAAGGTAAATTTTACTTAAATGGTAGACTTGTATATGTGTTGTTTGACACTGGCCTTTAGTTTCCATTATATCTAATAGAGTAGTTTAAGAAATAAATTTGAGGGTAAATGCCGCCTATCATCCCTAAATTATGGCCCATGTTGCACGGACATCCTAAAACTATAAATTGTTAACTATAGATAGAGGAATTATGTGGTAGCTGATGTAGCCTTTGGCGGGAATAATTAGGGATGGGAAGAGACTAATCACGTCTATTGAACAAGTTAGGGAACCCTAACTCTTGTTTCCACTATTAAGGTCTGATTAACAAAAGAATGAAGAGAGGTGTGGTGAGGTTATGGCTTAAGAATTGATTCATTGATTGCACCGAGTTCTGATTCCTGAAATAGCGACATTTGAAGTAAGACAATCATGGTGATCAATTGGGTCATTCGGAACAAATGAAAGAAAAATTAGCCAAACTATGGTAAGTTGTAATCTTTTTAGTTATAAGCTCTTGCCTATTTTGATGCTTGATAGTGTGGGGAACTTGTATGGTTATTGGTAGATAGTGGTCAGAAAAAATGAAACATTGTGCAAGGGACTACATGGTCAAATTGTTTCAAAATGAATCAATGAAAACAGGGGTTTAGGTTTGTGAAACAAAGCTGAATAGGGAGGAGGTATATAGTGCATGATGCAAGTTATTACGTGGTAGGAAATAGGCATGACAGAATTTCTTGTCCATTTGCAGCAACAAATAGTAAGGCGCAATAATATATTCAAAATTGATAAACTTAGTTTATTTAAAAAAAGGGATTGAATAAATAGATGGTGAAGTTGTAGTGTATGTTTAATTTATTGTTTGTTGTATTGTTGAAAGTTGTTATTGACTTCTATTACATAATATAGGTGAGAATTTGAAGTTATTTTCCACTGAATTTTATCATGGAGGATATTTTTTTTACCCATTAAATGAGAGTCCAGAAATTGAGTATTCAGGTTAGGGAATTGAACATATGGATTGGTGTGATAGGGATAAGTTGTCAATGCTAGATATTGATCATATGGTGTTGGACTGGGATAGTGAAGTGGGTGATGGTAAGTAGTATTATTTCTAGCGGAAGCATGGTGAATTCTTGCGTGGTGGGTTAACACAATTCTCAATAGATGCTGAAGTGCTTGAGATGTTGGAGCACATTCCCCCAAATAAAAAAAATAGAGGCATACCTACAAAAAAAAAGTCATTGGTTGATGTGTATATGGAGTGTTGTCAGAAGGACATAGGAAGGAAATCAAGCATGGGAGCAGGAAGTGATAAGGAGGATGAGAGTGAGAAAAGAATTAATGATGGTGGAGAAGAGTCAGAATTCAAGAATGGTGAGTATGATGTTAATGATGATGATGAGATATATGATTTGGTTGTTGAATTTGGGGTTGATATGGGCAAGTGTCAAAGAAAGAAAAGACAACAGGAAGATCAAAGAGGTCCTCATGAAGAGTTGGCTAATGGAAATGAAAGTGAGTATACACTATCTAAAGACTTACAAAGCTTGTCTGATAATGATGAAGAGGAGAGCTCACAGAAATTTCCAGAAATTAATGAGGTAACTGATATGAAAAACCCACAATTGCTATTTGCTATGAAATTTAGGTCAAAGGAACAGTTTAAAGAAGTTGTTCAAATGTATTCAGTATTGAACAACTATGACAATATTTGGTTTAAAAAGAATGATAAGATTAGAATGAAAGCAATTTATAGGGATGACTGTGCATTTTACATTTACTGTTTTTCTATGCAAGATCAGCGTACATGGTAATTAAAATCTTGAAGTTAGAACACAATTGTATCAAGGGCCATAAGAATCACTATGCAAAATATCCATGTATAGTAGATAAATATATAGAGATATTCAGATCAGATCCAACATGGTCAGTTTCTGATGTTGTAGTAAGTGTTAGAAAGGATTACAAAGTTAACATAAATAGATACAAAGCATGGAGACTAAAGATGCTTGTAAACAAAAAGTTGGAAGGAGAAGAAAAAGAGCAGTATAAAAATGTGAGGAGATATAGGTTTGAGGTGTAGAAACAAAACCCAGACACAACTTTCAAACTAAAGTTGGACATGCAAATCTTTAGGAGGATGTATTTTTGTTTCAAACCATTGAAGAAGGGATTCTTGGCAGGTTGTAGGTTCATAATCAGTCTAGATGGCTACTTTATTAAGACAAAGTATGGTGGGGCCAACAATGGGTATTAATGCAAATGATTGCATTTACCCAATTGCTTAGGCTATTGTGGAGTCAGAATGCAAAGATTCTTAAGGATGGTTTTTAACACTGCATGCTAAATATCTAAGTATTGTGAATAACTACCACTGGTGCTTAATGTCAGATAGGCAAAAGGTCATTTCTTAACTATTTCTTTGTTGGCTTTTTTGTGGCAAATTATACATTGTTTAGCTATCTTTAACTTAATTTTGCTCACTGCCTATAGGGCCTAGTACTTGTGTTGGTTGAATTATTCCCATGGGTAGAGCACCATTTATATGTAAGGCATATGTAAATAACTTCAAGGCTGCAAGACACATTGGTAAGACTCTTAAAGACTTCGTATGGAATGTAATAAGACTAACTTATTTGCAATAGTTTTAGAAGTGGATGAGTGTTATTGCAAGTGAAAGTAAGAGTGCATATGAGTGGTTAAGTGGAAAGGATCCTAGGAATTGGTCTAAGCCACATTTTAATATAGCTGTGAAGATTATTTTGGTTGCTATGGACAAATCTATTCTAAGTGTCTAAGTGTTTTAAGAAGATTATTTTGGCTGCTAGGGACAAATCTATTCTAACTTGCATGGAAATGATAGGGTGAAGTTAATGAGAATGACACAGATCACAAAGGGCAGTATAAAGGGGCATAACAGTCTTATATGTCCTAAGATCTTGAAAATATTAGACAAAATTAAACATGATGCATTGTTTTGTTCTATTGTCTGGTCTAGGAGTAGGGGTGTTCACTATTTGGATAAAACTAAATAATCTAAATGGATTATTTGGATTAGACAAAATGGTTCGGTTATTTGGTTATTTGGTTTGGATTGGATCAAAACCAAATTTCTTATTTGGTTATTGGATCGGTCAATGGTTCATAAGGTTAAAACCAAACAAACCGAATAAATTGAAAAGTAATATGTATTTTATAACTATACCCATCAATTCCACATATGTAAGGTCATTTTTTTTTTAATTTTGGGCTATATGTTATGAATCAAATCTTAAGTTTAGGTATAAATCGAATATTATCAAAATTTATCATATCTTTTTTAAGTTTTATTTTACTTTTTCAATTACCTTGTGCTTAATTCTAATAAAAAAGAATTGAATTATAAAAATTAGATTAATTGAATTACAATTTGAATGGTTCTGATAAAAACCAGAAAAACAAAAAAAAATGAATTATAGTTCGAATGGTTCTAACCGTTTTAATATGCAATTCGGAGGTTTGGATTAAATTTACAAAAACTGAAAATTAATTGGATTATTCTATTTGGATCGATTCTAAACTAATCCAACTAAATGAACACCCTTATTTGTGAGTTATAAGTTCCAAGTAACTTGTTCTGAGGACATGTTAGCTGTTGATTTGAAAAAGCATTCTTGTGCTTGTAGAAGGTGGGATCTATATGGGATTCCATATCCTCATGCAATTTCATATATGAGAAATTTGAACCTAGAACCAAAGAGTTATATGGATGATTGCTATAAGGTTAAAGCCTACACAAGAATTTATGAACATACCATAAACCCTATAAATGGAACTTTTTAATGGCCACAAGATCCTATGAATGAAGTATTCTTTCCTTTCATTTGTCGACCTAAGGCTGGAAGACCAAAAAAACAAGGAGGAAAGATAGAGAAAAGATTCAGTCAACCAAAAGTGAGGGGAAATTGTCCAAAAAAAGGGGTTAAGATGCATTATAGGGCATCTGGCTGTGGAGATCGTAATGCGAGGTTTCATAAGAAGCAAAATCAAGCAAACTTAACATGAGGTACAAATCAGAATAGTCAAGAGGTCAAAACCCTTAATCACTTAAATTAAGATCTTGTGTGTTATTTTAACCTAATCCATAGTAACTAGGACACATTTTTTTTATTATAGTTCACACAGAGTATTGGTGGAGAAAGAAGGTCTACCTTTTTAACAAACTTGGCAAAGAGGAGCAAGCTTACTCTAAGTGCCTGTTGTGGTTTTTTGTTCAGGCTAACGCATTCATAAACCCACTAATATCTTAATTTTATTGGGCAGGTCAAACATAGTAGATTGGCCAGATAGGTAATGACAAAAAATTGAGCTAGTTCAGATACAGTTTTTTTATGCAGCATAAGTAAAAAAGATAGGATTTTTTTGTTATTAGTAATGACTGATTGAAAATAAAAGCAATTTTTTTTGTAAACCTATTTTTAAAGTTATCAGGATGTTTTGGTATAGTTGGTTAAATGTTCAGGATGTTTTTTGTATAGCTATTAAAGTGTACTGGACACACTAGACAATACGTTATTTTGTATAGTCAATGCAACATGCTAAGTTAGAGTTCTTAGAAGAACTGTTGCTGCTTTTGTGCAAGTTCTCATAAGAACTTTGATTTTTATTGCTTCTGAATAGACATGTCATAGCATAAATGGAAAGAAAGCTATTTGGTTTATATGCCTATGTTACTGTCATTTCCTTTTTGTATCTTAATGGAATAAAGCAGTCATGGCTATGCATATTTAGTCTTTCTAATGCAGGGAAAAAAACACACATTTAAAGCACCCTTGCAAACACAATTTTGTGACCAAAGAGGAACCCTATTTCATTCATCTCAATTAATACTGAATACACTATTTTTGAGACATTATCACAAATCCAATAAGAGTAATTGCACTAAAAAACATGCATATAAAAACCACTATCTTATCCTCACCAACACACCTTCAAGCCTAACTAAGACACCTTCTAACGGTTCTAACATCACAAGGGATCTACGTATAGCAACCATAACTTTTAAGTGTTCTACAACATTAGGAGTACTAAAAACACCCTTTATAGCTTCATTTCTTCCTAAACTTTGTCTCATTTTTTGCATCTTGTGAATTGGCACACACCATCCCCAAAATCCATATTTTTTTTCTGTACAAGCATAATATAACTTGTTTGGATTCTTATGTGACTTTGAAATCTTCACCAATGCTCAATGACCATATCCACACCACTTGTTCTCATAGCTTAAACCATCAACTTCAAGGTGATTCACACTGCTTGTTAAGATTTTGTAGAGGAAATTTTTTTTATTTCTTTAACAATATGCCATAAATTCTTTCATTAATAGACTAAATGTGAAGGAAAAAATGTGAAATCATTACCTTACTACATGCTTTCTTCTATGTTTATTTCATCTAGAACCCATAATGGCTAATGAGCTACTAGATGAAATCACCTTTTTCCCTTCCAATTCAACAAACCCTAAACTCTCATCATCTCCCCAATTGCAGCAAACCATAAAATTCCCAATTCGAAGACCACTACCCTATTTAAACAACTCTACCCAATTGATTATCCAAAAGAAACTGAATAATACAAAAAAAAAGGTCACATCAGCTTCTACCTAATTCTATCTGTAGTTAATCTCTTATACTAACATCAGGATGAGATTACAACACATTAAAAATTTGCAGGACATATTCTATAACAATTTGTAGTTTCAAGCTGTCCGTGCCACATGGGCCATAGTTCAAGGATAATGAGTGACATTTACCTTAAATTTGATCGAGTGACAACTATCTAAGGTTTACTTTATAAGAGCTGCTAGCTCACAAGTTTTGTTAAGAAATCACATGGTTAAGGACTTTTTTGTTAGACTTGGTGATTTTGAAATGAAGCCTAACTTAATTGTGCTAGAAAGCAAGTATACTTTGATCTTAGGGATGAACTAGTTAGCTAATAATCAAGTCTTCCATGACTATAAGGGTAGAAAGTTGGTGATACTTGGATTCTAGGAGGACAGTTTGACTAGTTCTAAAGAACTAGGGGAAATCATGCCAAGCATACAAGTGGAGGTAGTGGACCAAATTCTTCTACTGACAAAAGAAGAGTTCATATCTTTGAATAGAGGAAAAATGGAAAAGAGTTAAGGAAGATACTTCTGGTTAAGGAATATCCAGAAGTATTTCTATATGATTTACCAGGGCTTTCTCCTTTGGGAAAAGTTGAATTTGAAATCAAATGTTTGGGGTAGCATTTGTTTTAATCTCTCTATATAAAATGTCTACACCAAAGATCTCGAAACTTAGAAAGCAACTTAATGTCTTATTAGAAAAGGGTTTCATTAGGCTAAGTGTCTCTCCTTGAAAAGCACTAATGTTGTTTATGAAGAAGAATGATAGAACCCTTAGGCTATGCATTGACTATAGATAGCTCAATGCATTAATTATGGAGAACAAGTATCCTTTCCATAAGATTAAGAGCTTGTTTAATCAATTGAAATGTGCAAAGGTTTTCTCAAATATAGACTTAAAATATGGATACTTTCAATTGAGAGTAAAGGAAGAACTAAGAAGAAATTCTAAATACAACTTTAAGAACAAGATATGGACACTTTGAGTATACAGTGATGCCATTTGGGTTAACTAATGTTCCTGATTCTTTATGGATCTAATGCAGAGAGTGTTTACACAATATTTGGATTACTTTGTAGTGTATAGTATACTCAAAAAGTAAAGAAGAACATGAGCAACATTTAAGAGTTGTATTGCAAACTTTGAAAAATCATAAACTATATGGGAAATTGAGCAAATGCCATTTTTGGAAGGCTAAAATATCCTTCCTAGGACATATAATCATTAGCCAAAGACTGGCTATAAACTTTAAAAAGGTCAAGACAATTCCTGAATGGGGCAAGTGTCAAAATGTAAAACAAATGAGAAGTTTTTTAGGAATGGCTAGTTAGTATAGAAGGTTTGTATGTAAATTTTCAATGATTGCCTCCCACTAGCTTAATTGATCAGGAAGGACAAGAAATTTGAATGACATGAAGGGTGTGAGTTTAGCTTTTAAAACTTTAACAATAAGCTAACTATTGCCCCAGTCTTAACTCTTCTTGATCCATTTGAACCTTTTACGATGTACATGGACGCTTTTGTGTTAGGCTTAGGCTGTGTGCTTATGCAAGAGAAGCAAGTTATAGCTTATGACATAAGGCAATTTATCCTATATGAGAAGAACTATCCTGCCTATAATTGGCTACTGTGATATTTGCCTTGAAACAATAGAGGCCCTAATTGCTAAGGGGTAAATTTCATATATATACAAGCTACAAAAACCTGAAGTACCTATTCACATAAAAGGAATTGAACATGAGGTAGAGAAGGTGGCAAAAATACATGAAAGATTTTAACTATGTCATTGAGTACACTGGAATAATAAAGGCAAGTGATGCATCTACAAAGAATAAGGCCAGTAGTTTAGATATATTAGCCGATCAATGGAAAAATGGGAAGAACAACAGGTTTTTGTGCTTACCATTCAATCTATATGGTTAGATAAAGTATATAAACCACAACAAGATGACCCAAACCTAGCTAGGATCTCTAGAATAACTCAAGGGAAAATGTTTCAAGGATATGAAATAAGGCATGAGTTGTTGTATTATCAAAACAAACTCTATGTTCCTAGTAAAAGGGGACTAAGAGAGTAGATTTAAGTGAGGATCACAACAGTAAGTTGAGTACACATGATGGCAAAGACAAGATGTATATGGATCTTAAACCAAATTTTTGGTGGCCATGAATGATAGGGGACTAAGCTGACTGTGTAAGCACTTTTTGACTTATCAAAGGATCAAAGTAGAGCATCAAAAGGAAGAAGGAACACTTCAACCATTACCCATACTAGATAGGAAATAGAGTTCAATTTTTATAGACTTTCTTACTAAATTACTTTTGACAATTAAGAAACATGATATAATCTGGGTAATAGTGGACAAATTAACCAAGTTTGCCCCCATTTTTTTCGCAATTAAGCTTACAGACTCAATTGATAGGCTAGCAATGTCGTATATTCAAGAGATAGTAAGGTTACATGGAATACTTGATGACATTGCATTTAATAGAGACCTAAGGTTTGTCTTTAGATTTTGGCAATCATTCCAGCAAGCAATGAAACCTAAGTGAAGTTGAGTTTAGCTTATTACCCCAAAATAAATAGGCAAACAAAAAGAATCATTCAAATTTTGGAGGATTTGTTAAGAAGCTGTGACATGGATTTTCAAGGGGATTGGGGACGAGGATTTGTTAAAAAGCTGTGACATGGATTTTCAAGGGGATTGGGGACGAGGATTTGTTAAGAAGCTGTGGCAAGGATTTTCAAGGGGATTGGGACAATCATTTCATCTAATTAAGTTCTCTTATAATAATAGTTATCAAGCAATGATAAAAAATGGCACCTTATGAAGCACTATATGAACGAAGATACATGACACCCCGCTGTTGGTTTGACAGGAGAGAAAAATTAAAGCTTGGACTAGAATTGGTACAAGAGACCATTGAAAAGGTTAAGAAAATACAAGAAAGATCAAAACTACAAATCAGAGGTCAAAAACAGAAGAGTTCTAGAATTCTAAGAAAGAGTTTTGGTATGGCTTAAAGTATCACCTATGAAAGGTGTTGTGAGGTTTGGGAAGAAAAGCACATTTTCTGCTAGATATGTTGGACCTTTTGAGATTCTAAAGAGGTTTGGTAAAGTAGCTTATAAGCTTACTTTGCCACCAAACTTAGGGCATGTACATAATGTCTTACTATGAGCATGCTCAAGAAATACTTGCCTGACCCTAGGCATACGATTATTATCGAAGAAATGCCTTTAGCTTCTAAATTAAGTAATGAGGAGCACATTTCAGGATATTGGAAAAGGATAAAATAAAATTGAGAAGCAAACACATAACCTTCCAAAGCATGTAAGCAAGCATCTTCACTTAAATCTACTTGAATTTCACTAGAAACCTACCAAGTAACGTGATGTGAACCCCGATGGTATAAAGACCAAGAAACGCGCCCAAGATGTTTTTCAAGCTCCACAAGACATCAAAGAGACTGGATTTGAAGAACCCCACCCCTAATCAACCTGTGACTAGAAACGAGAAGTATAAGAACACCAAGAACACAAGCACACTTGTGCACCAAGGTAGTCCACAAAGAACAAAAGAGAAATTCTCTCCAAAGTAGCAATATTATTTCATGTCAAGGCTGTTTTTTTACAACCATAATATGTGCCTATTTATAGTCCTAAACTAGGGTAAAAATCTGGGCAAAATTCGCAGCCCAAGTCACCTAGGAAACCTAGTTACAAAGGACTCAAGAAAACCTAGTCAAACTAGGATTCCTACACCCTTTTAACACATGTTTAAGGTGTGCAGCGAATTCCATTTATCCTAAGTGACCTAAATCACTTCCATGGCCTAAATAACATCCTAAATAATGTAAATAAAGAGGAAACTAAAATAAAATATGTTACAACAAAAGATTGGCCATAAAAATCCCAAAATAGTCTTCTCAGGTGGTTCCTGCTTGTATCTTCAACTTCAAACTGAACTTCGAACTTGATGTAGCCATGATTTCTCAAAATACAAACCATGAAAGTTGTAGATCTCTTTCTTAGATTTGAAATGACACCTGAACCACACAAAACGGACATCTAAAGCCAAAGATATGCCCGAAATACTGCAACTGCTTCCGAACCAGCGATGACTCACAAATCGAAACTTTAAAGCTAAATTGGACCCCCTTAACGTGCAAAATGGGTTTCATGGTCTTATATTATTTGTACCTCTAGAAGTTAGCTTTCCAATGAATCAAGAATCACTCAATTCGGATCTATTTAGCTCAAGATATGATTTTTCTACCAGAACATCGCCAATCTGTCAAAATCCAAACTTGGGCATCATCTCCATATGACTCCTTGCATGTTTTAGCAGCTCCTTAGCCTTCTTCCTTGTCAATTGTCCACTAGTTATCTTCAATGGATTCTTGCTATCCTTGGTTGTGCCTTCTTTGATTGTATCAGCTCCTCCTTCCTTAGAAGGATTCATCCTCGAATCAAAACCTACATTAGAAAAGGGAATTGAATCAATAACAATTAAAGAATGAACACATAAGCACTTACCTTTCACATAAGCACCAATAGCATGGAATTCTTGTGTATGGAGCTTTAATCTTGTGAAAAACCTGAACCAATATCCAAATGCAATGATACCTCCAGAGTCAAAAACAAAGTTTGAAACAATTAGCACAAAAAATCTGAATGTTTGCACAATTTTCATCTTAACTCTAGGCAACACTTTCATTGCCTTTGCCATCTCAAAAACATCACTCTCACAACAAGTAAAAGTGTAGGAAAAATTTACCTTAGGGATGCTGTATGCACTCAAAACAAATGGACCTAAACTCACACAAGTGTTATGGTTATGAAAAACACAAGTTATGCATGTCAAAACAATAGTTTGCATAGGTCATTCAAGCAAACAAGAATTGAACACAATGTGGCTTAAACCAATAACAAAACTAGGATGCACGAATTTCACAAAAATCCTAAGCATTTTAAATGAAACAAGATTGGAGTAGATAGGATTAAGTGAAACCAATTCAGTAGCAAACTTATTTTTGCATGTATAAGCACAACAATGCATGAAATTTGTGAATGGGATGTGACATAAAACAAAGGACTCAACATACCTCCTTAAAAGGCTGAATTTAAAACCAGAATTTTGACTCAAAATAAAAACTTTTAAGTTCGGACATAAAGCAAAAATATCAAGGCTTAAAAGCTTGTGTAATGCATGTGTCCAGATAAAGAAATGCTTGCTGGAAATTAAAGATTGACTCACAAAAATGGACTGAACATGAATGTGAATAAAAGAAGTATGTAATGCATGTGTAAGAACAAATTTATACGTGAAAAATTTCAAAAAAGTAGATTTAACTTGAGACAAAACAAAACAATGTGAAATGGATGCAAAACAAACAAATTCAAAAACAAAAGACACCAAAACAGATTTTTCTTTAGAGAAACTCAAGCAATTCAAAAGAGGATTTGACAAAACCAAAGAATTAGAAGCTTTAAAACCATATTTTGTCAAATTCTCATGCTTACTTCCTTCTCTTAATCTAGTTTCATGAAAACCATTTGTCAAAATAACATTGCAAGCAAACACATATTTTTTGAGATTTTCATGCAAAATCACATCAAATCTAGGTGTTAGGAAGAAATACATTACAGTGGTTAGACTTAGTCTCCAAGTATCTTCCTTTGGTTTAGGAACCCCTATGGTATAATGACCATGAAATGCGCCCAAGATGTGATTCAAGCTCCACAAGACATCAAAAGACTAGGTTTGAAACCCCCATCCCTAATCAACCTGTGATTAGAAACGAGAAGTATAGAACTCCAAGAACACAAGCACACTTGTGCACCAAGGCAGTCCACAAATAACCAAAGAGAAAACCTCTCCAAAGAGCAATATTATTTCGGCATTAATCTGTCAACATCCAAGCTTGGCCATCATCTCCATATGATTCCTTGCATGTTCCAGCAGTTCCTTAGCCTTCTTCCTTGTCAATTGTCCACTAGTTATCTTCAATGGGTCCTTGCCTTCCTTGATTATGCCTTCTTGGATCATATCAGCTCCCCCCTCCTTAGAAGGATTCGTCCTCGAATCAAAACCTGCATTAGAAAAGGGAATTGAATCAATAATAATGAAATAATCAACACATAAGCACTTACCTTTCACATAAGCACCAATAGCATGGAATGCTTGTGTATGAAGCTTTAATGTTGTGAAAAACCTGAACTAATATGCAAATGCAATGATACCTCCAGGTTCAAAAACAAAGTTAGAATCAATTATCACAAAAAATCTGAAAATTTGCACAATTTTCATCTTAACTCTAGGCATAACTTTCATTGCCTTTGCCATCTCAAAAACATTATTCCCATAACTAGGAAAGGTGTTGGAAGAATTTACCTTAAGGATACTGTATGCACTCAAAACAAATGGACCTAAACTCACACAAGTATTATGGTTATAAAAAGAACAAGTTATGCATGTCAAGACAATAGTTTGCATAAGCTATTCAAATAAGCAAGAATTGAACACAATGTGGCCTATAAAAATAACAAAACTAGGATGCACCAATTCCACAAAAATCCTAAGCAGTTTAAATGAAACAAGATTGGAGTAGATAGGATTAAGTGAAACCAATTCAGTAGCAAACTTATTTTTGCATGTATATGCACAACAATGCATGAAATTTGTGAATGAACTGTGACACAAAACAAAGGACTCAACATACCTCCTTAAAAGGCTAAATTTAAAACCAGAATTTTCACTCAAAATAAAAAATTTCAGGTTTAGACAAAAAGCAAAAAGATCAATGCTGAAAAATTTGTGTAATGCATGTGTCATGACAAAAGAATGCCTGCTAGAAATTAAAGATTGACACACAAAAATGGGCTGAACATGAATGGCAATCAAAGAAGTATGTAATGTATGTGTATGAGCTAATTTATGCATGAAAAATTTCAAAGATGTAGATTTAACTTGAGGCAAAACAAAATAATATGAGATGGATGCAAAACAAACAAATTCAAAAACAAAAGACTCCAAAACAGATTTTTCTTTAGAGAAACTCAAGCAATTCCAAAGAAGATTTGACAAAACCAAAGAATTAGAAGCTTTAAAATCATATTTTGTCAAAGTTTCATGCTTACTTCCTTCTCTTAATCTAGTTTCATAAAAACCATTCTTCAAAATAACATTGCAAGCAAACACACATTGATTGAGATTTTCATGCAAAACCACATCATATCTAAGTGTAAGGAAGAAATACATTACAGTGGTTGGACTTAGTATCCAAGTATCTTCCTTTGGTGTAGGAACCACAAAATTTTCACGTTTGCACTCAATGACTTTGGATGGAGTTGCAACATTGTCTTCCCCTTGAACCATAGAGTAAGAAACAATGTTAGGCATACTTTTGCAATTGAAATCACTAGGACTTACCACAAATTGTTCCTTTTCAACCTCTTTCATTGGTTTGATGCATGGGACATGGCTTAGAATATTAGGAACACCAACTTCTTCAATGGGTAGCAACTCACTTGATTCTTGTAGTTTATCTCCACTTAAGTCCTGAAAAGAAGACAACACAACACTAGAAAAAGACTTTGTTATGTTAGATGAAAGTATGGCTTTTCTGTAGGTCTTTCTCTCTTCACTCGGCTTGGGTTCATTGCACTCTTGTCTTCTCTCAACTTCGCACTCAATTTCTTCTCTCGGGAACTCTCCACTCTTCTTCCCCTCATGTTCACTCTTCTTACTTAATCTCTCGGTTGTTCTCTCAGCTTTCCCCTCATCACTCTTGCCCTCAACTTTCCTCTTTTTTTCTTTTCTCTCAACCTCACTTTGAATTTTTCTTTGATTCTCCAAGACTTGTTGTGGTGAAAGTGGTACAAGCATGATTGACTTTTCTTCTTGAGGCCGAGACAAGCCTCATTTTATGGCCTCCACTTTTGGCTTGGATGCTTTTCTTGCATCCTTGCTCCATGCTCCTCTCTATGTGGAAATTCCTCCTTGAGACATCTTGGATGCCTTAGACCTTTTGATGATCCTCTCAGCCTTAGTGGCATAATGAAGTAAATCCTCCATGTTGACATAAGGCACCATCTCCACTTTGTTGGCAATCTCAGGATTGAGACCATTAATGAATCTAGCAATGGTGGTCTCCTCATCCTCCATGATGTTGGTTCGGGTCAAGGTCATTTCCAAGTCTTTATGGTAGTCCTCCACACTCATTTGGCCTTGCACTAGCTTTTGAAGCTTGAGGCGTTGATCTTTAGTGTAGTGGCTAGGAACAAATTTCCTCCTCATCAAGGCTTTAAGGGCTCTCCATGTGTGTATGGGCTCTTCCTCATTCCTTCTCCTAGAAATAACATCCTGATTCCACCATGCAAGAGCATAATTAGTGAACTTTATGGTAGCCAATTTAACTTTCTTTTCCTCGGAGTAATGATGGCAATTAAACACCATCTCAATCTTTTGCTCCCACTCCCAATATGCATCAGGATCACTCCTCCCTTGGAAAGATGGAATGGTAAGTTTGATGGAGTTAAGGTTATTGTCCTTCCTTGGCTCCCCCCTCCTTGGAAGTCCATGGTCATACAAAATTCCTTATCCCTCGGGTTCTTCTCTCATTAGACCTATCCTTGGTTGCAAGATGGGGTTAGGTCTCCTTGGCAACCTCAAGTCTATGTCCTCAATCCTCCCCACAAGTCTATTGAGAGTTTCTTGAAGCTCTCTCATGGTTGGCTCCTCATTGTTTCTCATTTCCATCCTCCTATCCCTCTGGCCCTCCATACTCCTGAAAACAAAGATCCTCACAAACACTCACTTCATGTGTTTCACTCAAAAGATGAACACTCAAACACTCAATTTGTTAGTGAGATATTGCTATTCAAAAAGTCCTCAAAAGTTCTAAGAAAACTGTCCTCAAAGCACACAAGAAAACTTGAATTCTTGAAAACAATTTTGACTCCAAAAGAGGTGGGCTAAACAAGCTTTAACAGACTCTAGGAAGCTCTTGCAATTGATGATCACAAGAACCACAAAGAAAGCTTTTTGGCTAAAAAACAATGGGATAGGGTTTTGGGGCTCAAAACTTTCAACACTTTGAGAAAACTTATTTTTGTAATCTCTTTTCTTTTTTTTTCTTCTTTTCTCTTTCTTCTTCTTGTTTTTTTTTTTGGCTTGCTGTTTTGATGCTAAAACAACTTTCTCCTTGAAGTTCCTTGCTGCCAAAGACAAAAAGTCAGTTTTCTATTCGGCCAAAACAAGAAACTATTGAAATTTGCACAATTTGAAACAACTTTTGTTGTACCGAAACTTCCTCAATTTGGATCATTCTTTTTTTTGGTGTTTTGTTGACTCTAAGATGCTGGAAACAATGAAAACAATGAAGATTAATAGGGCTGGACACGAAACAGAAAGATAAGAATCAAACAAGAACAATTAAACTGAAACTTAGAACACTAGACAACACAGATTGACATCTTTTTGTTGTTTTTGTGATTTTTGGACTTGAACAAGTATAGAATAAAAAGGGCAGACCTGAAACAAGAAGAAAAAGGATTAAAACAGAGGATTAAAACATGAAATTACTAGGAAAAAATTGAAAGAAAACTGAACATAAACAAGAACAGAAAGATATGTCCTTTAATGGAACTTGTGGCTCTGATACCAACTGATGCGAACCTCGATGGTATAAAGACCATGAAACGTGCCCAAGATGTTTTTCAAGCTCCACAAGACATCAAAGAGACTGGATTTGAACACCCCCACCCCTAATCAACCTGTGACTAGAAATGAGAAGTATAAGAACACCAAGAACACAAGCACACTTGTGCACCAAGGTAGTCAACAAAGAACAAAAGAGAAATTCTCTCCAAAGTAGCAATATTATTTCATGTCAAGGCTGTTTTTCTACAACCATAATATGTGCCTATTTATAGGCCTAAACTAGGGTAAAAATCTGCATCCCAAGTCACCTAGGAAACCTAGTTACAAAGGACTCAAGAAAACCTAGTCAAACTAGGATTCCTACACCCTTTTAACACATGTTTAAGGTGTGCAGCGAATTCCATTTATCCTAAGTGACCTAAATCACTTCCATGGCCTAAATAACATCCTAAATAATGTAAATAAAGAGGAAACTAAAATAAAATACGTTACAACACAAGATTGGCCATAAAAATCCCAAAATAGTCTTCTCAGGTGGTTCCTGCTTGTATCTTCAACTTCAAGCTGAAATTCGAACTTGATTTAGCCATGATTTCTCAAAATACAAACCATGAAAGTTGTAGATCTCTTTCTTAGATTTGAAATGACACCTGAACCAAACAAAACGGACATCTAAAGCCAAAGATATGCCCGAAATACTGCAACTGCTTCCGAACCAGCGATGACTCACAAATCGAAACTTTAAAGCTAAATTGGACCCCCTTAACGTGCAAAATGGGTTTCATGGTCTTATATTATTTGTACCTCTAGAAGTTAGCTTTCCAATGAATCAAGAATCACTCAATTCGGATCTATTTAGCTCAAGATATGATTTTTCTACCAGAACATCGCCAATCTGTCAGAATCCAAACTTGGGCATCATCTCCATATGATTCCTTGCATGTTTCAGTAGCTCCTTAGCCTTCTTTCTTATCAATTGTCCACTAGTTATCTTCAATGGATCCTTGGTATTCTTGGTTGTGCCTTCTTTGATCATATCATAACGGTTATGGAAGTTTTGTTACTCTAAAAAACTTAACTTTGACACTTCAGCTAGAAATATGGCTGAAGGGAAGGGAAGAAGATAGCTTAAATGTCACATACAATAAGTGGCATACGAATCCTACTTGACTCCCCATTTTCCTAGTTTTTTTCAATTCTTCCCTCAAGTTCTCTTGTTTGTCACCCAATACCAATATCTCTTACATTTATCTATTGTTCTCCTAATCATTGTTTACACTATCAACTTCCTAATTTTGTTAAATTGAGTCCCTAAATTTATTGAAGAGCAAGATATTCTCTCATATATGCCTATTTTCAATATTTTACAAAAGAAGTCATTGACCTCTTTTACTTCTAAAACCTTTAACCTAATAACAAAATAACCAACAAAAGGATTACATTAAAAGTGGGAATTTTTTGAAATTGATGTAAATTCAAATAGGGCCTAAAAGCCTTAATCACTAACAATTTGTAAATACCCTAAGGGAAAAAATCTAGGCTAATGTAAAGAACAAAAATGCCTAGCATCATTCAAAATAGAAGAATCTATAGAGTAGTTGTGTGAGGAGTAATTAATTAAAATATATAACAAAGTCACATGAAGAGAACTGATGTTCAAGCCTATACATAGGCTAATGATAACATTAATCCTCCAAATTATATACAACTAAATTTGGAGCTTTTTTTCTGAAAAATACCTAAAAAATATTATATCAATAAGACCCAGCAGTATTAAGATGCTAGATAGTAAAGAGATTATAGTTACATGCAATCGAATATGGGATGAACATTACTTGCACCCCTTGTTTCCCTATGGTAGGTCATCAAAACCGTCAAAAATAATTCTGGTATCCCTAACAATTCAGAATAAATAAATTTATAGTCTAGCAGTGAAAACCAGGTCAAATCCCAAAAGACATTTTTTTTTTATTACTGAAAGCTTCCTGTCAGAAAACTAAAATAAAAGATTGGAGGGGGTTTCTTCAATTAAAACCTGAAATAAATTAACTGTAGAATCAAAACGAAATTAACCAATACTAAAAACGCTCAGTTCAAGGTTGATTATCCATTCCAATCATGCAGTTGATTATCGAAAGAAAATATTTCTTCAATTCAAGGAAATAAACAGGACTCTCTTTAAAGCTAAAAAGAACCCTAAGAATTCAGCAGTAAAATTAACCAGAAAAAGCATTAAGATCAATGAACCAAAAAGTTTATTCCAGGCAACAATCAAAAAGCTTGAACAATTTAATCTGTCTTACTTCTTCGTATGAACTAACCAGAAATAAAAGAATCCTCCAATCAATTCATTTGCTTCTAATTGAATTCTTCACCTAAGCGGTTAAAAGAAAATCAAGCAGATTTGCAATTGCATAACCAATTCAACAAGCGAGAACAGGAAAATTAATTGCAATAAATCTGAACAACAAAGAAGTAAATACTTGAAATTAAAGAAAGTTTAAACAAGAAAAATCAATCCTCACAACCGGTGTTAGCGATGGAAATCGTTCCTAGAACTGAACCAAAAAATTACTCGGCCATCATCGAAAGAAAAGCAAAGAAAAATAAAAGAAACTAAAACTAGAAAATAAAATCCGAGAGCTCCTCGTGTGCGGTAGCTTTTAAAAACCAAAGAAACCTAAAACCTATAGCTAAACTCATAAAAACTCTATAAACTTTCTATATTATTACAAAAGTACCCCAAACAAATAAAAAGATTCAAAATAACTATAAGGTTTCAAAGTTGTCAGCCAAGCAATGCTCCAGAACAGCAATAGCAACTTCAAGCTGATATTCAACCTTGATTCAGCCATTATTTCTCAAAACTCAAAGCATAAAAGTTGTAGATATCTTTCTTATATTCGAAACGACACCTGAATCACGTAAAACGGACATCTACAGCCAAAGATATACCCAAAATACCGCAACTGTTTCTGAACCGGCGGTGACTCGTAAATCGCGACTTTGAAGCTGAATTTGACCCTCTTAACGTGCAAACTAGGTTTCATGGTCTAAATGTGATTTGTAGCTCCAGATGTTAGCTTTTCAATGAATCAAGAATCACTTCATTCCGATCTCTGTAGCTCAAGATATAATTTTTCTACCAGAACATCACCAATCTGTCAACATCCTGAAAGAGCACAACCAAATTAAATCTTGTAAAATGGCAAATTCACTTTCAATCAATTAAGTCCAGATATGCTCTAAGCTACAAAACATACTCAAAATATATATTTAAGGTTCAAAACATATTAAAACATACTAAATATGAGAGAAATAAATATAATAAATATAGGCTTATCAAATTCCCCCACACTTAACTTTTGCTCGTCCCGGGCAAAACTCAAAATAGAAACATACTTTTGAGCTAAAATAAGTAAGATAATTTTATATCCAAGGGTCTCGAAAAACTTAGCAAGAGGAATTAAGTACGCAATCTAATCGGCAATAGCAACTCAAAACTAAATTCGTTTTTGAAAACAATTTCTTCTCAAGCTAGCAACAATCACCGTTAAAAATCTGAGAAAAACATCAAACTTTTACACGAAGTAAAGAGAACAAACCAGGTAGATAAGAACTCAAAAAGCACTACCGGTCTTACCACAAACCCATGAAAAATAAGAGATCAAATGAGAATTTACTTTTTTTATTTGACTTGATTTTTTCACTTTTTTTTTTGTTGTCTTTTTCTTGTGTTCTGCCGTTTAGTGAGTGTATAATAAGGGCTCTACCATACCCAAGCTACTAACTCGATACAACTCCAAAGTGGTCTTTGACCATACTCATATTCCTAGTACCTTTTCGAGCAATAATCGACTCTTGCCTTAGGAGAAAACCCTAACCTACTTCAATACCTAGAACAGCGGAGTAGCAATTTTTTTTTTTTTTGCAGAATGCAACAAGTCAAACAATTTTTATTTTTATTTATTTATTTATTTTTTCTCAAGTGATTCAAATCATCCATCAACCTAACAAATTGCATATTCAACTTAATAAGCTCATATCTCACAAGGTTTAAATCAATGTACTAAGTACACAAATTTGATGGAAAAATCAGCTTTTTAAGATAACCATCAACTAGCTTGATAAAAAATTGCAACAACAACAATTTAAAAATAAAATTTGGGAGTTATATAAAGACTAATAAATTACTAACTCAACACTCAAGCTAAGCATTCAAGAACCAAAAAGGTGAAATCATCTAAAAATTCAGATCGATGCTCAAAAGTATGAATAAAAAAAAATTTAGTTCAAAATTTTGACAACAGAAAATTATGGCTCAAGCTACCCACTCCCCCACACTTAAATCAAACATTATCCTCAATGTTTACAATAAAAGCACAGATAGGGAAAAGAAAATGTACCGCCCTGAAATGTGATTTCACAATGATCTATTGCCCAAAATTTGACTTCAACTTGCTGCCCCATATGGTTCAGTTCACCTCCAGCTTGAAAGAGATATTGCCTGACCAAGAAAATTAGTTGTGAGAATAAATAAACCTAAAAAAATAAAAGCTGAAAAATAAAAATAAAAGAAAAAAAATCCTAATTGTTCGTGGCACAAAACCACGCTTGAGTTGCCTCTCAAAAGCGCCTTTCTTTATTGTCTTTGGCTAGACAGTTTCTTCCTGCATCAACTAGGGTGCTTTGAAAATCCCTCATGAAAAGGCTTCAACTTATGCATCTCAGTGTTGAACACTTTATCCGTTTTCAAACTTTTAAGCTCAACTGCACCATGAGTAGAAATATCAGTAATAACGAATGGTCCAATCCAATTCAGCTCAGACTTACCAGATAACTCTTTGCATCTTTTTCTGTGTTTGCGAAACACCTTTTGTCCAACCACAAATGACACCTTATGTTCTTGGTGCAACTTTACATTTTTTTTTCTTACCTTTTTGTGCAAAACTTGCTTGGTTTTCAACTTTTGTTCCTGATTTATTCTGCACCAAAGTATCAATTTTTCCAACAAAAGAAACAGAATTATCTTTGTTAGTTTCCTTTAATGTGTCAAAAATATTAAACTCTGCAATTTTTTTATCAAATTCCATTGTGAGAGTGTCAATGTCCACATCAATCTTGGTCTTAGATGCCTTTAAAAATGGTCTTCCTAACAAAATAGGAGCAGTTAGGTCATCATTTTCCATATCAAGCACATAAAAATCAGCAGAAAAAATTAAATCATTTACTTGCACAAGAACATCCTTAACCATGCCCCTAGGATAGACATTGGATTTATCAGCTAGTTGAATCACAACACTAGTTTCATTCAAAGGTCCAAGTTTCAAAGAAGCATATATTGAATATGGCATGACATTCATTGAGGCTCCCAAATCTAACATAGCTTTTTTCACATTAAAATTGCCTATTACACATGGTATAGTAAACATACCAGGGTCCTTACACTTCTCAGGCAACTTTCTTTGGATTATTACTGACACATTCTCCCCAACTTTGATTGTCTCATCAACTTTCAGCTTCTTTTTATTGGTGCACAACTCCTTCAGAAACTTGGCATACCGGGGCACCTGCTTAATTGCATCCAGCAAGGGTATGTTGATTTCGACCTTCCTAAGAGTTTCAAGAATGTCCTGCTCGGTCTCATCTTTCTTTGATTTAGCCAACCTGCCAGGAAAAGGAGGTGGGATTATAATTTTTGATTTTTAAAAAATTGGCTTGTTGCTTACCTCCTCAGTTTGTGCATCAGAAGTTAATGGTTTTAGGCTATCTTGTTCCTTTTTAAGTGCTGTCATTTTTTATGTGGTGGTTTGCACCTCTTTGCCACTTTGAAAGGTCACGGCATTAACATGCTTTCTTGGGTTGATTTCAGCTTGAGATGGCAGCCTCCCTTTTTCAGCCTCAGTTTTGTTCAATGAGGCTGCCAGTTGTGAAATTTGGTTCCCCAAGTCTTTAATGCTAGCCTTTGTTTCCTGTTGAAACATTTGAGTGTTAGTGGCTAAAGCTTTCACAATATCTTCTAAAGCCATACCTGAATTTGGTGCTTGGTTCTGTGATGGAGGAGCTGGTTTGTTATAACCGGCAGATGGATACGGTGGCTGATTGTTTGGCTGCCCATATCTCATATTCGGGTGGTCTCTCCAACCAGGGTTGTATTGATTGACATATGGGTCATACATTCTTGGTTGGTTAACAAACCCACTTGCTGCATTCACTTGAAGTGTTGTATCCTCTTGCAGTTGTGGGCACGAGTCAGTAAAGTGTCCTTGAATAGAGCAAATGCCACAAACTCTAGAATTTTGGACCTGTCCCAAGACAACTTGTCTAACAAGATAGGTTAGTTCAAAAAGTTGAGCTTCAATATTCGAAGTTCCTACCTCATTTATCTTCTTCGGCACATGATCTACTCGTGTCCCAAATTGTTGTGAGTTGGCTGCCATTTTAGAAATCAAGTCTTTTTCTTCTTCAAGCGTCTTTTCTACAAATGCTCCCCCACTTGCAGCATCTAACATACATCGATCCATGAATAGTAGCCCTTCGCAGAAGTACTGCAGGAATAGTTGATCAGAAATCTGGTGATGTGGGCAGCTCATACATAGCTGGTTGAACCTCTCCAGTACTCATATAGGCTTTCTCCGCTGTACTGACGAATCCCGCTGATTTCCTTCCAAATTGTCCCAGCCCTTGAAGCTGGAAAGAATTTCTCCAAAAATTTTCTCTTCAAGTCATTCCAAGTTCTGATCGAACCGGAGGGAAGGTAGTACAGCCAATCTTTTACCTTGTCCGCCAATGAGAACAGGAAGGCTCTCAGTTTAATCTGTTCTTCTGTAACTCCTTGTGGTTTCATGGTCGAGCAGACAACATAAAATTCCTTTAAGTGTTTGTGGGGGTCCTCACCTGCAAGACCACGAAAAGTAGGTAATAAGTGAATTAATCCAGATTTTAATTCAAATGCAACCTCAATATCAAGGAAATCGATGCACAGGGGTTGCTGGACAACATCAGGAGTTGTCAACTCCCTTAGTGTTCTTTGGGCTGCTATCTCTACAATAACAACTGGTTCTCCTTCACTTTCTGAGTTGCTGTTCGCAGAAGTTGAAGCTGAAAAATTGACTGCTTGTCTTTTCACTTTCTTGTTTGCCTTTGCTGTCTTCTCAATCTCTGGATCAAACACTAATTCACCTGTACAAGAAGATCAGGGCATAAGTTAGTTAACTGAGAAAGAAAGAAAATAAAGAAAATAAATAAATAAATGAAAAAGGAAAGTTTAACAGAGAAAAAAAAAGCATCTCCTCGGCAACGGCGCCAAATTTTTGATCGGTCGTCGAAACCGCAAAAAATAATTCTGGTATCCCTAACAACTCAGAATAAATAATTTTATAGTCTAGCAGTGAAAACTAGGTAGAATCCCAAAGGAGATTTTTTTTTTATTACTTAAAGTTTCCTGTCAGAAAACTAAAATAAAAGATTGGGGGGTTTCTTCAATTAAAAGCTGAAATAAATTAACTGTAGAATCAAAACGAAATTAACCAATACTAAAACCGCTCAGTTCAGGGTTGATTATCCATTCCAATCACGCAGTTGATCATCGAAAGAAAATATTTCTTCAATTCAAGCAAATAAACAGGACACTCTTTAAAGCTAAAAAGAACCATAAGAATTCAGCAGTAAAATTAACCAGAAAAAGCTTCAGATTAATTCTTAATTTTGATTAACCAGATATTGAAAAGAAATTTGTAATTATCTCAAAATCAGCATTAATATCAATGAACCAAAAAGTTTATTACAGGCAACAATCCAAAAGCTTGAACAATTTAACCTGTCTTACTTCTTCGTATGAACTAACCAGAAATAAAAGCAATTTCCAATCAATTCATTTGCTTCTAATTTAATTCTTTACCTAAGCGATTGAAAGAAAATCAAGCAGATTTACAATTGCAGAACCAATTCAACAAGCGAGAACAGGAAAATTAATTGCAATAAATCTGAATAATAAAGAAGTAAATACTTGAAATTAAAGAAAGTTTAAGCAAGAAAAATCAATCCTCACAACCGGTGTTGACGATGAAAATCGTCCCTATAACTGAACCAGAAAATTACTCGGCCATCATCAAAAGAAAAACAAAGAAAAATAAAAGAAACTAAAACTAGAAAATAAAATCCGAGAGCTCCTCGTGTGCGGTAGCTTTTAAAAACCAAAGAAACCTAAAATCTATGGCTAAACTCATAAAAACTCCCTAAAATTTCTATATTATTACAAAAGTATCCCAAACAAATAAAAAGATTCAAAATAACTATAAGGTTTCAAAATTGTCAGCGAAATAATGCTCCAGAACAGCAATAGCAACTTCAAGCTGATATTCGACCTTGATTCAGCCATTATTTCTCAAAAATCAAGGCATAAAAGTTGTAGATCTATTTCTTATATTCGAAACGACACCTAAATCGCGTAAATCGGATATCTACAGCCAAAGATATACCCAAAATACCGCAACTGCTTCTGAACCGGCGGTGACTCGTAAATCGCGACTTTGAAGCTGAATTTGACCCTCTTAACGTGCAAACTGGGTTTCATGGTCTAAATGTGATTTGTAGCTCCAGATGTTAGCTTTTCAATGAATCAAGAATCACTTTATTCCGATCTCTGTAGCTTAAGATATAATTTTTCTACCGGAACATCACCAATCTGTCAACATCCTGAAAGAGCACAACCAAATTAAAACTTGTAAAATGGCAAATTCACTTTCAATCAATTAAGTCCAGATATGCTCTAAGCTACAAAACATACTCAAAATATATATTTAAGGTTCAAAACATATTAAAACATACTAAATATGAGAGAAATAAATATAATAAATATAGACTTCTCACCCTAGCATAATTATTCCCTTGTTTCCCTAGCATAATTATTCTAATAACCAATTAATATATGCTAACATAGGATTTGCTACCCATTCATTCATAGACAGTTGTAACACCATACTTCTCTTGATGTACAAATGAGAAAAAGCATGGATCCGCTACTAAATTTGGATTCATTATACTTTATTCTAATTACTATGAGGTTAGTACTATTTCATGAACAATAAACTACAATATCCTTCCAATTTTGAAGGTTGTTTTTTGGTTGTTGGGTTGATGTGCCTTTCAAGTTTTAGGCTAATTTATTTGCGTGATGGGTTGGGCTTTATATTTGGAAGTTGTTTTGTTATGTTGTTGTTCTTTTTTTTTTTTTTCCCTCTTTTTCATTCTTTTGGAGGCCATTGCTTCATTTAGAAGCTTGATTAACTTTTTTAAAAATAATAGCTTTTTGAGGGCCTGTATCACTAGTTTTCCACTTTTATTTTGTTTTTACCTTTTTGGTGAAAACATGTTTCAGCCCTTGAATTGTTTCTATTTCCCATCTTAGTATCTTTGGTCGGTCCCTTTTACATTTTGGTCCCTTAATATACTTAGCTATAGTCTTTTTATTTGTTCTTTTGGTCCCCAATTTTTTTTTATTTCCTATCTTTTAAAGTAAAATATTGATCACCATTGTTTGTTTGTTTTTGAGCAAAATATTTCTCCCTTTTCTGTTCAATCCTTAATAGCTAGAGTTTTTCCATTTTCTCTCTTGGTCTCCAAATTATTTTTGTTGCTTATGATTTATCCACTAGGTATGGTTCTAATTCATTTAACTTTAATCAATTTATTTCTTTTCTTTTCTTTTTGGTTGATTAGGTTAATGGTTGAAACTTAAATTGTTAATAAACCCAATTTTGTGTTTTGTTCATATCTTTTTGTCATTGATAATTGAGTTTTGTAACTTGAATCATTTACTTCAAAAACTCTATGGTTTAATAAAGCAATTTAGTCTATAATTGTTAAAATTGAAATCAAGCTATTCAAACGAATTCTTCCTCAGCATTAAGAATTAAAATATGAGTTGATGAGAGATGAAATTTTTTCATTGAATTATTTTTTAATTACAAAAAAATATACATGCTTTCAAAGAAAGTATGATTTGATTTTTAATAGTTTTACATGCTGATTATAACCATTAATTTTAATGATAAGAACATAACATCAAACTTAAAAATGAAATAAAATAATATTTTAGTTGATTAACATAAATATATGAGTAAAAAATTTTAATTACTATTTATTATTCGTATTTCTTTTTAATGCTAAATTTATTATGAAAAATAGACGCCAAGTACAAGCTGCCATGACCTTGTAAAACACTAAATTGCTCCTTCAATTGTGACATCAAAGTCAACTGTGAAAATTTTAACATAATCAAAGTGTCATAAAAAAGCAGAAAGTCAGAGGGAGCCTCAAACGGAGAGCATCCTCAGTTAACCTTACTGGTATGTACATACATCAAATGAATGACCAGAGTAATGGATCTTTGTTATTTCCATTTAAGATGTTTTTAAAGAGTTAGGGATCAAAATAATGCAAACTAGAGGTGAAGTGCGAAAATCAAAAGCGGAAAAGTAAAGGTTGGGGATGACAAGGGTATTTTACCCATCAATGTGTAACCGATTATAACCGAGTTCTTTGGGCTGATTATAACGGAATTTGTGGAAACACACACGGGAATTGGATTATCCATAGTCGGTGAGATGGAAGACAACAAGAAAAGGTCAAAAGTACTAACCGACTAAATAGACCGTTATGATTTTACATAAGGATATGAAATATGAATGGAATAGTTGGAGTGATGGAAGGAATTGTTGTGGCGGGACAAGGAGGGATTTGATGTGCGCCAACTTTTCAGGGACCGGTTTACAAGAAAGGGCTCCCAAAACTTTTCATGTCACGCACCCCATTGGGCAATTGGTGGACCATCCTGTGTCCACTGTCCATACAGATTGTCCAAGTCAAAAGTGAAGATGGAGAAAGCTTTCCTAATATACACGTCACCTGACTCTAGCTGTTTTTCTTTCTCTTAATAAGAAGAATCTATATAAGATATAGGGTTAAAGATACTCACATGTAATTGAGTAGGGAATACCCCCCTTTTTTTTACTCAGAGCATATGAATTAATATAAAAATTTTATATGAAGAGTAGGGAGGTCCGAACTCGAATACCCTAAACTCGTCCAAATCCCTATAACCTCTTAGCGATTATAGCCCAAAAGACTGGAGATCACACTACCTGACTCAAATATTGTGAATGGATAAGTAGACTTTGGAACAGCTGGGCAGGATGTATGTGAGAGGGTTTTGGATAGAAAAGAAGTTGGCCAAATTTCAAGTGCAATTAGTTTTTCAATCTTAATAACCACTCAATTGCTAACAAGGAAAAAAAAAGGAAGAAGAAAGTTATTAAGATTGTATAAATCTCCTTGTGAGTTTTCGAATTTTTGAAAAATTAAGCTCTCGGTGCCTGACTAGATTTTTAACTTTAAGGTACCGAATAATCTAATGGACACAACTTATAATGTTTTATCCGTCACAAAATGTAGTTTGATGGGCTGATGATAAATTGATCACAAAAATGGCTTTTTCCATTCATAGTTATAACACCAATAAAGATGTTTTTAAATTACTAAAACATGTATAACCTAAAACTAATTACAATATATGACCCATCAACATAAAACCTTAACCAACCCATTGATTTAATTATTTAAAATTTTTATCACTTAATAGCCTGCAGTACCTTTAAATGATTGACATATTCATAAAATTTTTCTTTTGACTTTAATGTAAATAGATATCGAAAATATAACGGTGGCTTGTATAGGAGAAAAGACAAGAATGGTGGCATACATCGCTAGGTTGCTTAGGGTTCAATTTTAGTCCCAGCTGAGATGTATGGGTTCCAAGTGAAAAGAATCATCCAGATAATAGTCATTTCAGAATTCCGAAAGGCAAAAAAGCACCCTATGCGCCTTGGTGATTGGTTAATTTCTCGGTTATAAAGCCTAAGGGCCTTAGTCCTCTAGTTATTATACTATAAAGCGATGTCTAATTAGACATACCAAGTCATTTCTAATTTTCATATATATAACCAACAACTCATTCCAAAATTTAACTAATTTGTCATTGGACTAAAACTTATTCTCACCCTCTAGAAACTCTACCTTGCTACAATCACCGCTTTCGCTCCTGCCGGGTTGCCTCAAATGAACCGTCATCATCCTGATATCTTGCCGCCCTCAATCACCTCTGGATCTCATAGCCACTCACCTTCGGACCTCATCAACACCAGCCTCCAAATCTTGCCACCCCTCGCCCCAATATCTTGCTTCTAGATTGCATTGCCTTGCTTCCAAATCGCTTCTCCGCACCTCGCCTCTAGATCATTGCTCTCCTCCATGATTGGATCCTCGCCCTTAACTTCGCCTTCGGATCGTTGCCTATCTCCACAAATCTTATGTGATAATTGTTAGCCTCCGGATCGCATTGTCATTGCTTATCTCTAAATCTACCAACTATTACCTTCAAATCATGCCAGTTATCACCTTCGGTCTTTGCCTCAATCACCACCACCAACGATAAATGTGCAAAAACAAATTGAAAAAGTATCAAAGACAAGATGGAGTAATGTCTAAATCATTTGGTTAAAGTGTCTGGAAAAAAAAATGTAAAAGTGTATAGCACAATATATAAATATTTTGATTTCTTCTGATAATATGTAAAGTATAAAAGTGTCTGAAAGAATATTTAAAAGTGTCTAAATAAGTATATAAAAGTGTATGACACAATCTATAGACATTTTGTTTCTTTAGACAATATGTAAAGTGCAAAAGTATTTGAAGAAATATGTAAAAGTATCTGAAGTAATAAGTAAAAAACGTATGAAGCAATATACAGAAATTTTACTCCATCCAAAAATAAAAGTGTATGAAGTAATAAGTATAAATGTTTGAATTAATGTGTAAAAGTGTTTAAAATAATATGTAAAAATGGTTAACATAATAAGTGAAAGTGTATGGAATAATATGCACATAATTTATTATTTTGAGAAAAGATAAAACTTTCTGAAGTAATAAATAAAAATGTTCAAATAAATATCTAAAGTTTCTAAAAAAATCTAAATGCAAACAATTGTTCTCTTCAGAAATAAATTAAGTGTCTGAAATAATAATTAAGACCCGGTTCATTTCCATTTAACTGATCTGATTTAACATGCTCTAGGCTTCTAGCTTAGTTGCGTGTTAGGCCGGGTTTATATTTGGCCCTAAAATTCAACTTAATTTACACTCATGCCACTCCTTAAAATTTGGACAACTTCTTTCCCACTTTACTCAGTCCACTTTCCTTAAAGTTCAGTTTTATGTGTGTTTTCTCAAAGCTTTGTTCCATTTGTGCTTTCTCTGCCTTCCTATATATTTTTCTTTTGGCTGGAGTAAATCTTGGGGTTCTATGAAACATGTTTGCTACAAATTTTTTTATTCTGTTTACAATGGAGCTAGAATTGTAAGGAGATTGGTACAATTTCAAAGATAGAAGTAGGTGCAATTAGTGTGCATTGATAGAGGAGATCTCGTCCATCACTTTGTGCTAGAAGAATGGACATATGAAGTCGATAAGGAAAAATGTTGGTCAACTAGAGCTCACTATTCACCAGTAGGTGATGTCAAAGAATATGGATCAAGGTTTTGTTGAAGAAAGGTGATAGTGCATTTCATCATCGCTAAGCAAGGGAAAGCAAAGTTGAGCAAAGTATAGTGAATTGTTCATCAAACCAAGGGTACTAAAATGAAAGTGGAACTAGGATAGACTTCTACCATGTCCAAGGAAGGGAATGAAAATAGGTGGTGTTAATGGAGTCTTACATGTAAACTAACATGCGATGTTAAGTGAAGAAGGTAGAAAAAGTTATTAAGCTCAAGCACAGGGATAAATTAGTCACACCACTTCCAAATTACAATGTTAAATAGTTAAAAACAATTTAATGCTACCAAATAAATTTTTGCCGAACTGCCTGTAAATGTGTCTGAATGAACATGTAAAAGTGTCTGAATGAACATGTAAAAGTGTCTATATAAATACTTACACATGTCTAAAAAAATATTTAAAACTGTTTAAAGTAATATGCAAATAATTTATTTTTCCTCATAAATAAAAATAAGTGAACTGATGAGTAAAAGTGTCTAAATAAATATCTAAAAGTATCTAAACCAATACATAAAAGTGTCTAAAATAATATATAAAGTTTGTATTTTATGCACAACAAATTATCTTTGAATTTAACTGCCACTACACGCATCTAGGTTGCATCTTTGCATCTAGCCTTCAGATTTTCCCGCTGCCACCGCTCGCCTCTACATCACACTACTCATTTCTAGATCGTATTGCTCATTGGTCACCTCTGGGATCTCATTGTCACGACTAATGTCTAGTCACCAGCATAGCTTGATCTAACGTCATCTTGTCTTTCCGACTTTGATATTTCATCGGCATCATCATATCATCTTATTATCATCCCCATCATCATCTTCTTCTCTCATCTCGTCTTTTTTAGTTGTCACAGGGTGGATCATGGGAGGAAGAGAAAGAAAAGTAGTTGTTAAAGTGCATGAAAAATTGTAGCGGCGCTAAGATCTAGATGCGGTGGCTAGCAGTTTCGAAAGACAAAATGTGATTTAGGGTAAGTGGTGTGATGGATATTACCTAGGATAATAAGGGGTAAATTTGAAAAATCATTCTCTATGTTTAATTAGACATATGTTCATAGTATCCATAGTATTTATCCTATAGCTGAATTTCTAAAACTCCCTTAATATTTTGGTGAAAAACAATTTGCAAATCACATTCTAGAAATCTATGTTTGGCTCCTACATGTACCACCATCACTATAAGATGGAAGCTAAAAAATGACTGTAGTGACAGTTATATTCAATCACAATGTATGACTGGAATTAAACTAAACAGGTTAGTCGCACAAACTATAGTCACTCGAATAAAACCAATTGATTTTCTACTACTACTAGTCATTGATTTATTTAGTTGCTCCC
This sequence comes from Aquilaria sinensis, assembly GCA_005392925.1. Lineage (NCBI taxonomy): Eukaryota > Viridiplantae > Streptophyta > Magnoliopsida > Malvales > Thymelaeaceae > Aquilaria > Aquilaria sinensis. The sequence continues at coordinate 329,497 of SMDT01002100.1, read as the reverse complement.
CTACTGACACAATTTTATTGGAGCGACCATTAGCGATTAATCATTCGGTCACTAGATTGATGCAATTCTTTTCCTTATATATTAATTAAAATCTATAATATTAAATTAAGAATAATTATTATAATGATTTAAAATGATTTTTTATACTTGAAATAAAAATTGGGAAAAGAAATAATATATTATTAATATAAAAATTCAATTTAATACAATTTAATTACTCTAAAACCTAGATAACAAAACGATTAAACCCATCAAATAGTAAATTAGCGGTGTCCTGATAAGCCTGACCATCACTTTAATTGGCTAGATGATCTTGAGTCTACTACTCCCCCTCAGCCTGGTGGTCACTAAGGATCTTCTGTGTTGGTACTTAACTCCCGAGCTGAGTTGGGTCAGGATTAGTTAGCCACATCATGTCAGGAAACTAATCTCCTAGCTGATGCTATAGTGTCTGCAATGCCAGTGAAGGCCAACATGATGCTAGTTAAGGCTGATAAAATGTTGTCAATGGCTGCTGTTGAAAACCCGACATCATAGCTAGCCCACTCGATGCGGGAAGATAATGATAAAATAGCAGCACTTGTTAAGATCCTATTTTTAGTGTTGTGCTCAAAAGCCAATCATGAGATGATTGTATTTTTGCACATTGAGTCATGATATTTTATTAAGGCATTAATCCAACAATTATGTTTGTTGTTTTGTTTCTGCGTAACTTAATAAACATAATCGTAACCCTAGAATAATGATATTCTTAAACGTCCCTGGTCTAGTATTATTGTGGAGCGGGTTGCAATAATACATAACGACTAGCATATGTGGAGACTAATATGAGATATGTAGTCGACATATGGGTACAAGTTGGAGAACTTGTGTACTGGACCGACCCACCATGAGAACACTACATGGATCGTTATATGAGTGTCATAAGTGATTCTCATAGTGATCATGGTATATGTAGTCTTTCAACCTAAGATCATCAAGGTTCTCTGCATGTGAGTCACATACTTTGATACTTTCCTTTGTTGCTCGTAACTGAGTGAACTTGAAGGAGGTCATTGGGTATGTCACATATCATGCGGAGGGATTTGTATGATCAAGATGGGATTTGTCCCTCCTATGTAACGGGAGTGATATCTTCGGGCCCCTTGATAGAGTGAGACTTAGAAAATGCATGGCCATGCTCGGATGAGTTGATATATGATATCAATGTCATCAGTTTAAGTTGGTCTACTCGGTAATCAAGAAACCAAAGATTGGGCTATACGAGAGTGACACATTCCATGTCTCGTGCTTAGTCTTGATATCTTGGACAAAGGGACAATGGCATATATCGGTGATGATCATAAAGGTTTAGTCGAATCATCGACAATCTTGTCACTTGGGTAGCAATGATGTGTTGCTAGACACCGCTCATTGCTTATGATCATAAATGTGATTTATGATCATTGCCAACGTGGCAAGAGCCTATTGGGTCGCACACATAGAGCTATTTGGATCATTAGAGTGCATGGGCTAATTATTTGGGTTATGGTTTCACTTTAATTTCATATTAATAATGGGCCAAAGAGTTGAGCCATTATTAAGCCCGAAATTAAATCCTAATTGGATTAGGGCTTTGAAACCCATTAGGCCTGGAAGTTGAGTCTCACTATAAATACAACTTCTAGTGAGAAATTCGCAGGTCTCCTTGCCCTAGCCTCCCAAAAAGGACAGCCACACTCTTCTCTTGCAATTCCTTGGAGGACGCAAGCTAGCACTGCGAGCGCAAGAGAAACGCATCTGTCGGGACGTGGTGGAAGCGTGGTGATCCCGAGAGGCTCGTGTGGATACCATAGAGAGCCTGAACACGTCAACTGTTTAGGTTTTGTGATTCAACTCTACAGTTGAGTGAGAGATCTCAACCGAAAATTAGGTATGAAAATTTTCGAACACCCGGTTTACCCCGTTTCACTTGGATCCTGGAGGGTTTCGGTTAAATTCCACTGCGCTGTTTGGCTCCCGAAACCCAACAGTGGTATCAGAGCTACTGGTGAAACCCTAAATCGGGATTGATGTTGAATCGCATGATGTTATGTGTTCGGTTGCTTTTCGGCCATGATTAATTAGATTGATTCATGATGCATGAAACCGGAACTCGTAATGAACATATGACATATATGAAGAAACGACACTAATTGGTTAATGAGATTAACCCGAAATTGATTGGTATGAGATACCTATATGGATTAGGATTCTTGCAATAGTTGCAAAAACCCTAGCTTGGTTCGGATTCGACCTGTTCGGGCACCGAAAGTAAGGTATTTTTGGTGGCTCGAATGGAGGAGTCTCGGGTGCCTACTTGCTCGAAATAGAAGATTTCGGGCTAAGCAATTGTAAGACAATTTTTTGCGCCGGGGGGCGCTGCCCCCCACGCCCCCCGCAAGGGCGGCTCCCCTTGACCCCGTCTGCTGACCGGTCAGCGGAACCACCGCCCGCTGACCGGCCAGCGGGACCGCCGTATGCGAAGCGCCACATAAATAAAAACTGGTTAATCAACGCACGAAAATTGGCATGCATCTTTGTTGAATGAGATTTGACATGATATGCTGATTGGTGTTTGAAGCATGGTGCATGGTTATAGCCCTTGATTGGTTGTACTTGTAAATACGGCCTGCGAGTCGTGCCTTCTCTTGTTACTCTCATTGTACATTCTCTTCTCACCTTACTCCCCTCGAATGTAACTCGAGGTTTCTATTATTGATGTAATGGTACATTATGGGATCATCCAAGGTGGTATGTCCAAGGATCATCCAAGGTGGTATGTCCAAGGAGGTGACAACAAAAGGGCAACCAAGAAAGGAAGAGAAGGAGCTTGTGAAGACCCTTTTCTTTTCTTAGGCTTTTATGATATTCTCATTGGCTTGAGAATATCGCATAGTTTGGGCTATAACCATGTCATGTTTATTTCTTGTAAGCATGAGATGCATGTTTTATATTTGTATGTGATGCATGTATAAGACAACCGGAGATAACAAATTGGTGAGATCAAACAAAAAAAAATCCCTCAAACAAATATTAAGTCATTAAATGTGATGCCTTCCAAATGTTGGCACTCGTCAAGACTTTGATCAACATTAGGTGGGTTTGCCAAAGCAAAGCACCTATGTTCATCTTGGTAAGGCGCGATGGGATAATAGTGATATCCAAATTGCTAACTTTGGGTCCGACTTAACTAAGTCATCCTAATAGGATTAGGGACTTAGAGGCATAGAGTTGGGCTTAAGCTCATGAGATGAGCTTGGACAAGTGTTGTTCACCCAACTATCCAAGAGTTGCATAAGATGCAATTGGCAAGGAGTTGCCTACCTAAATAGCTGTAACTTGAGAGAAAAGCCAAAGCTGACTCAGGTTGTGGTCAAATATGGATCTTGGCCCACTAGAATACCTTAGCGCCGAGGTGTTCCGAAATAATATCGAGGGTTATTATTTTGAGGAAAATAGTGGGAGTATCGTTTAATAAAAGTCCTTATTAAATGAATTAAAATACATGACTCTTACACTGCATATTTACTGTTGTAGATAACCATGGCACAAAACACATCGACACTTTCGTTGCGATCGATCCTTGAGAAGGAAAAACTGAATGGGACCAACTTTCTCAAATGGTACCGAAACTTGAGGATAGTCCTCAAACAAGAGAGAAAGGCTTATGTCCTAGAGCAGCCCATTCCGAATGAGCCTGCTGCCACTGCTCCAAGAGCTGAAAGGGATGCTCACAAGAGGCATTCTGATGATGCTTTGGATGTTGCATGCCTCATGCTTATTACCATGGAATCTGAGCTTCAGAAGCAACATGAGAACATGGGGGCGTTCGATATGATCGAACATCTCAAAATGCTTTTCCAAGAGCAAGCTAGGCATGAGAGGTTTGAGACCTCTAAGGCATTGTTTCAGTGCAAGATGTCTGAGGGAAGTCCCGTGGGTCCTCATGTGCTCAAGATGATTGGGTACATTGAGAATCTTGAGAATTTGGGATTTGCTCTTCAGAAAGAGTTGGCTATTGATGTAGTCTTGCAATCGTTGCCTGAAAGCTACAGTCAGTTTGTCATGAACTATAACATGAACGACCTTGACAAGTCCCTCCCTGAATTGCTCAACATGTTGAGAACTGCTGAGCAAAACCTTAAGAAGGCTAAGCCCATTTTGATGGTTCAAAAGGGCAAGGGAAAGGGAAAAGCCAACAAGAAGAAGGATAAAGCTAATGGAAAGTCCAATGCCAATTCTTCTTCAGCTGCACTGAAACCAAAGGGTGGTGTGGCAAAGGAAGGGGAGTGCTTCCATTGTAATTGTAAGCAACCTGGACACTGGAAGCGCAATTGCAAGCTCTATCTTGAAGAACTTGCTAAGGAAAAGGGAAGTAAGACTTCCACTTCAGGTATTTTTGTTATAGAGGCTAACTTTTCTACTTCCTCATCTTGGGTATTGGATACTGGATGTGGATCTCACATTTGTGCAAATGTGCAGGATCTAAGTAGAAGTAGAAGTAGAAGATTGGCCCGAGGTGAAGTGGACCTACGTGTTGGAAATGGAGCAAGGGTTGCTGCCTTAGCCGTAGGGACTTATGTTCTCACTTTACCTAGTGGATTAGTTTTAGAATTAGACAACTGCTACTTTGTGCCTACTATTAGTAGAAATTTGATTTCTGTTTCTTGTTTGGACAAGAAAGGTTTTTCATTTATAATAAAGGACAAATGTTGTTCTATTTATTTGAATGAAATCTTTTATGGTAGTGCTCAACTTAGCAATGGGTTGTATGTTCTAGACCTCGAAGATCCAATCTATAATGTGAATACCAAGAAGGTCAGATTAAATGATTCAAACCTGACCTATCTCTGGCACTGTCGCTTGGGCCATATAAATGAGACCCGCATATCCAAGCTCCATAAGGATGGACTCTTGGACTCATTTGATTTTGAATCATATGAGACATGTGAGTCATGTTTGTTGGGCAAGATGACCAAAGCCCCATTCATAGGGCAAAGTGAAAGGGCTAATGACTTACTAGGACTCATACATAGTGATGTATGTGGCCCTATGTCTACACAAGCTAGAGGAGGTTTCCAATACTTCATTACTTTCACTGATGACTTCAGCAGATATGGCTATGTGTATCTTATGAGACACAAGTCAGAATCCTTTGAAAAGTTCAAAGAATTCAAGAATGAAGTAGAGAATCAACTCGGGAAGAGTATCAAAGTGCTTCAATCAGATCGAGGTGGAGAGTACTTGGATCGAGAATTCCTTGACTATCTGAAGGAGTGTGGTATAGTATCACAACTCACTCCACCAGGTACACCTCAATGGAATGGTGTATCTGAAAGGAGAAATCGAACTCTGTTAGACATGGTTCGCTCTATGATGAGTCAAGCTGACCTTCCAAACTCCTTTTGGGGACATGCTCTAGAGACAGCCGCTTTTACACTAAACCGAGTTCCATCTAAATCGGTTCAAAAGACACCATATGAGATATGGAGTGGGAGGCGTCCCAATTTGTCTTTTATGAAGATTTGGGGCTGTGACGCTTATGTGAAACGTCAATCCTCTGACAAACTAGGGCCCAAATCTTAAAAATGCCTTTTTGTTGGGTATCCCAAAGAAACAAAGGGTTACTATTTCTACAATCCTTCTGAGCAAAAAGTGTTTGTTGCTCGAACTGGTGTCTTTTTAGAGAAAGAGTTTATCTCTAAAGGAACTAGTGGGAGGAAAGTAGAACTTGAAGAAATTCAAGAACAACAAGGAGACATCGAACCTGAAATGGAACCTGAACAGACACCACAAGATGTTGTGGTTCAAGAGTCTGTTCCTGTAGCACAGAGCCCACGTAGGTCTGGTAGGATTCGGCGTGAGCCTGAGAGATATGGATTTCTCGTGACTCACACTGGTGATGTGATGCTCATGGATCAGGATGAGCCCACAACCTACCAACAAGCTATGTCGGGGCCTGACTCTGAGAAGTGGCTAGTGGCCATGAAATCCGAGATGGAATCCATGTATGAAAACCAAGTATGGACTTTGGTTGACCCACCTGAAGGGGTAAAACCCATAGGGTGCAAATGGGTTTTCAAGAAGAAAACTGACATGGATGGTAATGTGATTACCTTTAAGGGACGATTGGTTGCAAAAGGTTTCAAGCAAATTCATGGTATTGACTATGATGAAACTTTTTCACCAGTTGCTATGCTTAAATCCATCCGAATTTTGTTTGCTATTGCTGCACACTATGATTATGAGATATGGCAAATGGATGTCAAAACTGCATTCCTAAATGGAAAGCTACTTGAGGATGTGTACATGACACAACCTGAGGGTTTTGTCACTCCTGAGAATGCCAATAAAGTGTGCAAGTTGCAAAGGTCCATTTATGGACTGAAGCAAGCTTCTCGAAGTTGGAATCTTCATTTTGATGATGCAATCAAAGAGTTTGGTTTTATCAAAAATGAAGATGAACCTTGTGTCTACAAGAAGGTTAGTGGGAGCGCTATTGTCTTCTTGGTGTTGTATGTAGATGACATACTACTCATCGGGAATGACATTCCTGAGCTACAGTCTGTGAAGACTTGGCTAGGGAAATGTTTCTCTATGAAGGACTTGGGTGAAGCAGCCTATGTGTTAGGCATCAGGATCTATAGAGATAGATCTAGAAAGCTTCTTGGCCTAAGTCAAAGTACATATATTGACAAGGTGCTAAAGAGGTTTAGCATGCAAGATTCCAAGAAAGGATTCTTGCCCATGTCACATGGTATCACTCTTTCTAGATCTCAGTGTCCGAGTACACCCGAGGAGAGAGAGCGCATGAGTAAGATTCCATATGCCTCAGCAATTGGATCTATCATGTATGCCATGATATGTACTCATCCCGATGTCTCATATGCTTTGAGCATGACGAGTAGGTACCAATCGAACCCCGGTGAGAGTCACTGGACAGCTGTTAAGAACATCCTTAAGTACTTATGAAGGACTAAGGATGCATTCTTGGTCTTTGGAGGTGAAGATGAGCTCGTTGTAAGGGGTTACACCGATGCAAGCTTCCAATCTGATAAGGATGATTTTAGATCGCAATCTGGTTATGTGTTTTGTATTGGTGGTGGTGCTGTGAGCTGGAAGAGTTCAAAGCAAGAGACAGTAGCTGACTCTACAACAGAATCTGAGTACATTGCCGCCTCTGATGCTGCGAAGGAGGCAGTTTGGATCAAGAAGTTCATCACTGAACTTGGAGTGGTTCCAAGCATTACCGACCCGATAGAGCTCTATTGTGACAACAATGGAGCAATCGCACAGGCTAAGGAACCTCGATCTCACCAGCGATCCAAACACATACTCCGACGCTATCATCTCATCAGGGAGATCATCGAGAGGGGTGATGTAAGGATATGCAGGACTTCGACAGATAGCAACATTGCTGATCCGCTGACAAAGCCCCTTACGCAGCAAAAGCATGATAGCCATTCTAGGTCCATCGGTATTAGATACATGGATGATTGGCTTTTAGTGCAAGTGGGAGATTGTTAGTGTTGTGCCCAAAAGGCCAATCATGAGATGATTGTATTTTTGCACATTGAGTCATGATATTTTATTAAGGCATTAATCCAGCAATTATGTTTGTTGTTTTGTTTCTGCGTAACTTAACAAACATAATTGTAACCCTAGAATAATGATATTCTTAAACGTCCCTGGTCTAGTATTATTGTGGAGCGGGTTGCAATAATACATAACAACTAGCATATGTGGAGACTAATATGAGATATGTAGTCTACATATGGGTACAAGTTGGAGAACTTGTGTACTGGACCGACCCACCATGAGAACACTACATGGATCGTTATATGAGTGTCATAAGTGATTCTCATAGTGATCATGGTATATGTAGTCTTTCAACCTAAGATCATCAAGGTTCTCTGCATGTGAGTCACATACTTTGATACTTTCCTTTGTTGCTCGTAACTGAGTTAACTTGAAGGAGGTCATTGCGTATGTCACATATCATGCGGAGGGATTTGTATGATCAAGATGGGATTTGTCCCTCCTATGTAACGGGAGTGATATCTTCGGGCCCCTTGATAGAGTGAGACTTAGAAAATGCATGGCCATGCTCGGATGAGTTGATATATGATATCAATGTCATCAGTTTAAGTTGGTCTACTCGGTAATCAAGAAACCAAAGATTGGGCTATACGAGAGTGACACATTCCATGTCTCGTGCTTAGTTTTGATATCTTGGACAAAGGGACAATGACATATATCAATGATGGTCATAAAAGTTTAGTCGAATCATCGACAATCTTGTCACTTGGGTAGCAATGATGTGTTGCTAGACACCGCTCATTGCTTATGATCATAAATGTGGTTTATGATCATTGCCAACGTAGCAAGAGCCTATTGGGTCGCACACATAGAGCTATTTGGATCATTAGAGTGCATCAGCTAATTATTTGGGTTATGGTTTCACTTTAATTTCGTATTAATAATGGGCCAAAGAGTTGAGCCATTATTAAGTCCGAAATTAAATCCTAATTGGATTAGGACTTTGAAACCCATTAGGCCTGGAAGTTGAGTCTCACTATAAATACAACTTTTAGTGAGAAATTCGCAGGTCTCCTTGCCCTAGCCTTCCAAAAGGACAGCCACACTCTCCTCTTGCAATTCCTTGGAGGACGCAAGCTAGCACTACGAGCGCAAGAGAAACGCATCTGCTGGGACGTGGTGGAAGCGTAGTGATCCTGAGGGGCTCGTGTGGATAAAGAGCCTGAACACGTCAACTGTTCAGGTTTAGTGATTTGACTCTACAGTTGAGTGAGAGATCTCAATCGAAAATTAGGTATGAAAATTTTTGAACACCCGGTTTACCCCGTTTCACTTGGATCCTGGAGGGTTTCGGTTAAATTCCGCTGCGCTGTTTGGCTCCCGAAACCCATCACCTATTACCCAGGGATTCAATGTAGAAGGATTAGGATTTGGATCCTAACATCCCTTAATAATGTCCCAGAAGGATCGGGGTGTGAGATCCTCTCCACCTGGCCTTCTTGAAATGAGGCCAAGATCAACACCGGGGGGCAGATCCCCTGACCTTGCGTTCAGCTGAAACTCACTATAGCAGCAGCCATGAACTGGTACCAAACTTGCGGACCCTGCATCCTAATGAAGGTTAAAAGTAAGGCCTTGACCCCACATCATTTGGTTAGACTGTGGCTGCTAGGTTCACTGAGTTGCAACCTCCGTCTGAACAGCGGCAACCTGTGGCTAGAGTTCTACATTATCCAAACCCATTTGATAATAACGATTGTCCTCGTAGCCCTAAAGTTTTTAATGGTTAAGATATAGTTAATATAAAAATTTATATGAAAATTTAATGGTTTAAAAGACCATCTCTGACCGTAGACTGCCTCTGATCATAAACGGTGGTAACGATCAGGGAATGCCACCACCCGTGGGACACTTGTCTACACCCCATTTGAGCTTGCCCAATTGCCTTCTTACAGCACTTTGGATAGAAGGTGGGATGTTTTGACATATCTGAGCTATACTTAGCAATGAGCTCCATTTCATACTTGGCGTAATTGAGCATAAAATATTAAAAAAATTTAAAAAATGTAATATTATTAATATATTAAATATTTTAGCTTGTTATTACTTGCTACATTATCAACATTGTGAGATTCCTCATTTTATCAAGTAATTAATTTATTTTATTTACATGATTTTTGATTATATTACACTTGTAAGCTAAGTTAAGCCAAGTTAATGAGTCAATAAGCCTTGGAATTTATAGGAATAAAATCTAAAGTAAATTGACCATAAGAGCAATTAGGGGTAAAGTGATAATTTGGCAATTCAAAGGTCAAAATATAGCAAAGAGATATAGAATTGAGCTTCTAGAGGTGAAATAAACATCTCAATAAAATTTAAACTCAATTTGACCAAAGATTAGTTTTTTCTTGCTAAGGAAATAAGAAAGGGCAAAATGATTATCTATAGGTCAAAAATTGTCAAAATGGGTTTGAGAAGGTGAAAAATGGTGTTTGAGATCACTTGATGGAGTTTGGTAAAGTTTGGAGTTAAATTGACGAAGTTGGAGACTTTTCTTGCAAAAGAAGCTAATGAGGACATTTTGGTAACTTTTTTTTTTGTCAAACCTAGTCAAACCTAAGCCAAGGGGGTCAAATATGGGTCAACCATGATCAATGGCAGTTTAGGACATGGCTAGCTTTGGAGGGAAGCCAAATGGTATTTAATTTTTAAAGGAAACCAATTAAAATGGTTTTATAAAGGTTACATCCTTTTAACCAAGGGTTATAATTTAACCAAGGGTTATGAGACCTAAAAGACTCTTTAAACCAAAGCACCTCTTGGAAAATTTAGGGGATGAAGCGGTCTGAATGGAGAATATTTTTCAACCTAAAAAATGTGGAGGTTGCCCTATATCCCTTAGATAAGTGTCCTAAACCATTAAGTACCATGTAAAGCCCTTATCCATCACTACTTTAGTCCTTCATCCCCCCTTCAACCATTTTCACACCCTCAAACAGCTCCAACTCTAAAAAATCATCCTTTTTTTAAACCATTTCATCCTCTCATCCAAAACACCTCAAACCATTCAATCGTCACTAAAAATCCAAGGAAAATCAAGAAAATGAGGCCTTTAAGTGGTAAATCGAAGGAAAGATGGACATGTTGCAATGGAGAGCTTTGAAGCCTTGATTTTGCTTCATTGGGGCATGATTTTAGGTAGTTTATTGAGGTGAGAAACTTTATTTTACTAGACCTGGGTTTTCTTTTTTTTAAATGAAAACCTTATGCTCATAAAAACCTTTGATTGTTGAGGTTAAGCTTGGTAAGAAGAAGAAGAACCGTGGAGCTTTAGAAAGGAGTTTTGGTTTGAGATATTTTACTAATGTGAGGAGGTCATTTTGGTTTGTTTATGTGTAGTAAAAAATGTTGCCCATAGGCTAAGAAATATTGATTTTTCAAGTGGTTATTTTAGTATGTGGTTAAAGGACTCTAAGAGGACTAGAAAAGGACTTGTGGTACTTGAAACTTGGGCTTCCAAAGTGATGATTTATACAAGGGCAATATGTTCTAGCTTTCCTCTTTTTCAAAATCTTTGGCCATGTTTTATCTTGGTGAAAGCTAGGGCAAATAGTAGGGAAAAAGGGCATGGGGTGGCCAATAGAGCAAAAGAGGGCTCAAGAGACACTAAAGCTGAACCTAGCTATTAATTTGGGCAATAGGTGGTGTCCTTGGTGCATGAGTTATAGAATGGTAGATGGACCAAGCCTTGGTTGCTTGGTAAATATGTGTGGTTGAAGTTTTAAGGTTTGCTAAGCATAAGAGAAGTGTGCCTCATTTTAGGTGTGTACGTATGTTGTGACCTAGCTTAAGGGCTTAGTATGTGTATGTGCATGTGTTTGTGTAGCATGGGCTCATAGGTGCATGAGGATTTTGGAATGTATAGGAGCATGGTGAGTTGGGTATGCCAAGCTGCACATGGCTTTGCCCATGGGGGCATGTAGCCATGTTTGGCCAAAGGGCACTCGAGGGAGGGCCCAAGGGTGCACGTGTGCATGCTCCTGCAGGTTCATGACCATGCACACCTAGGTGGCCGTATGGGCACACCCTAGGAGCTGGGTTTCTATACGGGCCTTGAATTATGCTATTCCAACAATTAATCAGATTATACTAATGATCAGGCAAGATGTAAGTAGAACATTTAGAAAAGAAGTGGCGGTAGTCATTATCAGTCAAGACCTCATCTGGCTTGTACTTGATGATGGATGTCCTCAAATTGTTCAGCTTATTCTTGTATTAAACCCTCAATGCATGCAAATTTGCATTCCTAATCAAGTACTCATCAGCCACGTCCCAGCTGTAATGTTGCTAAAACAAAATGGATAACAACAGTTGTAAATTCATCAATCCCATTAATATTGTGACATATTTCCAATTTTTGAAAGACCAATATAGATTGTTTAATTACCTATAGCTTTGAAAAGTACTCGTCTCCCCTTGCGTGCTTAACCTCTTTCCACATTGGCTCCTTTCCCTGAAAAGCTTATAGTAGATGCTGCCAATAGTGTCGATAACCTTCAAGTCATAGACAATGCTACAATTTGTGTGGAAATGAATATTAATAATGTAACAACTTGAACAATCATTATAAAATATAATTAAAAACTAATTAATAAAATCACTTACGAATCAGGCTCAATGATCCTTTTGATCGGAGGGTCCTATTACTGTAGGGGATTTTATAGTAGGGCCTCTTACTTAGCTGAATGATGTAGGTTGTGCCTATTGGCCTAGTTGGTTGACTACTGGTTCTTTGAGCCAAACTCAAATACGCATAATGGTAAACTGGAGTATGCAGGCAAGAAATCCATGGTTGGCCTAAACGTTATGTGCCCACAACCACCTTTATGCTGTATGGAAGCTCAATAGATGTACCGACCCTCAGATCCTCTGCCTAGGTGCAACCTCCACTGAGAGCTAGAGGAAAAGGTGGACTAACCACAATGGGAAGGGTCAACATGCCCAATGGTAAACTGGAGTATGCGGGCAAAAAATCCTCTGTTGGCCTAAACGGTACATGCCCACAACCACCCCTATGTTGTGTGGAAGCCTAATAAATGTATTGGCCTTTGGATCCTCTGCCTAGGTGCAAACTCCATCAGGAGTTAAACAAAAAGGAAGACTAACCACAATGGGAACCACAACCCCCTGAATTACGCAAACCATGATCATCATGGTCCATAGCTGAAAATTTACACAATTAATATTTAAATAAAACTAAATTAACAGTAAATAACTGTTTCAGTTGGTCAAAGATTGTTAGGTGCCGCAATAACTTTTTTGGAATTGGTTTTTTGTTACCTTTATCCATGGTCCCTTCCTTATATCCACACTGTCCACAAATTGTGCAATGTGTTAACTGTAAGTTGTCATCGTCAAATAACATACAATTGTTTGGACACACATATACTTTTACATAAGGGAGACCCAAACCCTTCATCATTTGTTTTGACTTATACAACATCTATGATAATTGATTTTCCTCTAGAACAAATTCTTTTACGAGTGATAAAATGTCACTAAAGTAATTTTTAGTCATATTGTGCTTACTTTTCTCGCTTAACAACTAAGATACTGCTGACAACTTCGTGTGTTTGGTACATTCATCAAACAATGATGTTGATACATCATTGAGTAGTTTGTAAAACTTCTCCACACTTGGATTAGGCAATTTGTTTCCAATTTTTGCTAAATTAAACACTTGGCCCATGTCATTATCATTTTCTTGCTCACAGATGTCATCATCCTTAGCAATATTCACTTCTTGATTATCATCATCATTTTCATAAGTTTCAATTTTTTTGATTATGGTGAACATTTACTGAAATCAAATTAATAACCATTTGGTGATATCCAGATTTACTATTATAATCGCTATCTCTATCATAAATAGTTCTTGATGATGATAGATTTGATGTTTCATCAATATAAAAATTATGAAACTGCATATCATATCATTCACCATGACAACACCAAATATAATATTTATCCACAAATTCATATTAATATAAATGCATTCCAACCTTATTTTAGTCTTAATAAAGTCTATTTTGGCATCGTTGACATAGACATTTTTTTAGTTCAATTGCACTACTACATACAGTTTTGATAAAATTTTCTACACCATCTAAAAAAATATGGATTCATATATCCATCCATCATTAAACACTTGTACATCCATTTACGTATCATTGCCACGCTCTTGTATATTTCCCACAATTGAAATTCACATATATTCAATTCCAAAAAACAAACATTATAACTCAACAACTTTTAAACTATAATTTTCACTAAAATTGGTATGCTATGAGTGTCCACCTATACCTTAATCATCAATTCCTACAGGGAATGATCCTAGCCTCTTCATAAATGAAAAATATGGCCCATACATTTTCATTTATCTTAATAGTCTGAACAAATTTCTATAGTATCTCACATTAGTTTCCTGGAATTCACCATTGATTTGAGATAAAAATCTCAAATATGACTTATGAGGAACGAGTTGGAATTTATCTACAATTAAAATAAATAACAAACAGTAAAGTACGATGCTGATTTTCTTATTTCTGAAGTATCCAATAAAGGTGAAAGAAAATGACCCTAAACTGAAACCCGATCCGAAATCCGACCCTATATGTCTGGTTAGGGTCTGAGCAATGCTTGGAATAAATGAGATTTAGGTTAACCAAGACAGAGCCATTTCAAAGAAGCAAAAAACTGGTTTCCAAGTTGAATCAATCCGATTTAACCCAAAAATTTAAGCCTACCCCTACTTAAGCCCAACCCAACCCACAACTATCTCAGCCTAACTCTCTCTACAAACTATCCCTAACCTTAACCTACAGCATATATGTCCTTATTCTTGCATCACTCACTCTCACACCGTCCTTCACCCACTGTTTCTATTTGAACATTCCACCAGGCATCAACAAGCAACAAATCCACCACTCATGCTGCCTTCGCCTTCATCACATTACTTATACCATCGTTTGTCGCTTTACCATTCCCCTACTTCTGTCGTTTTGTCCTCATTGCCACTGGGATGCCACTCAACTAGCCTCCCTCTCATGCAATGGCCTAATACCTCTATTGTTCTGCTTCACAGTGGCTTCATCGTTCGTTCAGATTGTCTGTGGTGGAGGAAGAGAGAACGATGAAGGAACGGAGATAGAATGACGAAGGATAAGAGTTGGTGGTAGTAGCAATAGGGGTAAGGTTACACTGACCCAACTTGACTTAATCCTAACCCAATATGTTCGGGTTAAGGGTCAGTCCAAGTTGGTACCTATTTCAATTAAGGTTCGGTCCAAGAAATGTCAACTATTTACTAGCTAAAAAAAATCTAGTTTAGGCCCAAACCTATCCCAAAACCTAAAACTTACACCCCTACTATTAAACTTGGACAATCAATGATTTTCAAACAGACATATTATGTATATATAGTAATTACAGATACTTACAGTTTCCAAATACTCATAGTATTTCTTAATGTATTAAGAATTGCTGATAGACACTCTATAGTTTATCTATATACATATGTATATAAAACTACTAATAACATTTATCATTTACGAAAAAAAAACCTTGAATACAAATACTAGTTACCTTTACACTGATAATTATAAAAGAGAATGATGCAGTTTAAAGATCGTGGAGCTTGAGCCACTAAGAGAAGGAGGAAGCAGATAATTAGTGCAAAGGAGGAGAAATCGGAGGAGGAGGAAAAATGAGGAAAAAAATGGGGGGAGTATAATATTTGCTTGTAAAAGTGACTAAAAGAGCAGCTGATACTTTTTAAGTGCGACTACAAAGCGACTGAAGGTAAAATTTTTTCAATTAAGCAATTGAGAAGCGGCTAAAGAAAAATAAAATTATTAGGAGTGACTAAAAATTTGACGGCTAACTCAGTTCAGACACTTCTTAATCGCTCAACTTGTGAGGTCCAAAATAATGCTATTATAGAGTGACTGAAATGGGGAACCATTGACTTTTAGTCGCCCCATCGCATTTCTCTTGTAGTGCATTAACACAGGTGACAAATGAAAGTTTGTCATACATTTAAATTGGTGAAAAATTAATAATTTAAATTATTTACCTGCCATGAAATTATTATATTAGATAGTTTAAATTTATAGGAAGATTGGTATCATACAATTTAATTTAAGATTTAAATATTTTATATAATCAACTAATAAACATGAAAAAAAAGGATGCAGTATATATTTAAGAAAAAGATAGAAAAATATATATTTTTTGGGATGTTAAGAATGCCCCGTTCAATATTTAATGACATTTCCGTAAGGAAGTAATGGTTGTTGAAGTGTTGTTTTAGATGGCTGGATTGTTTCATTAGAACGTCTGAGGTACATCCAACCCACAAGGGCCACTTGTCACCTCAGGGAGAATAGAAGACTTACAGCCTTCAGTGAGAAGACAAGCTGATTCCCTAACTCGCTAGCCTTTAAACATAAGGTCATTGTGGATGACATAGTCTGTTGCTACCAAACGAATTTGTTGTCAGCACTCTGTTCCAATAACCCATAAGAATATTTATTACATAAGAATATAGCTTTCTTTTTCCTATTATAATTTATTTGGATCTCGAGAACATCCAACACAATTAGAAAAGGATACTTATGAATGTGTTCTTAAGTTAAAGTATACGTGATGAATCTAGAAAATTTTTACACAATTAGAAAAGGATGCTTATAAATGTGTACCTGAGTATTTGTACTCGCAAGTATAACAAATTTATAAGAGATTAATACATTGTTCGTTTTAATTTAAGTTGATTGATTTTAAAATAATTTATGTTTATTCTTACATCTTTTTTACTTGAAATTAATTTTAATTAAAAGCTAATATTATATAACTACAATAATTAATTGAAAATACATTTTTTATAATCTTATTAATTTTTTATGAATTTTTTTAGTTTAATGCATTAAAAAAATTCATAAAAAGTTAACAATATTATGAAAATTTACTTTCAAATGGATTATCACATCTACACAATAATGATTTCCAAATAAAATTGGTTTCAGAAAAAAAATTATAAAAATAAAAAAAATTTAGTTGATTTAAATTAAAATAAATTAGCTATTAGTTTGAAAAAATCTACCATTCAATACTAGCATCAACCTTGAGGTGGTCAATTGCATATTCCTTTAGACCTTGAATTATCACATATACAAATCGTAATTAAAGACATGGATGGATGTACATCAGATTAGTGCGGCCGCAGGGTCCAGACCGATTAAAATTTTTAATGCATTCAAACAATGTTAAATAATTTTTAGATGAACACTGTTGAAACTTATTGAATGATTCCATTAATTTAAGAAAATAAGCAAAATAAAAAAAATGAATAGTTAAAATTATTTTTTATAAATACTTTGAATGTAAATTAAAGTTTCACATTTTCTTTTATAACTATGTTATATGTAAAAAAAAACTAGTTATATATAGATCCCGTAAAAGAAAAAAAAGACTTTTAGACCCGTCCCTAACTAAAGATTAGTTTCGTCTATTGGATTAAGAAACCTCATAATGCAACCAAAAAATTACATTTGAACCAATTAATTTTAACATAAATCAATTGATTTATTTTTTACTTTTACATCTTTTTTGTCTGAAACCAGTTTTATCTGAAATTTAATATTATATAGTTGCAATAATCCATTTGAAAGTAAATTTTCACGATATTATTAAATTTTTATGTTCCTTTTTAATCCTTTAAATTAAAAAATTCATAAAAATTTACTAAAATTACAAAAAATATATTTTTAATTGATTATTGCAGTTAAATAATATTAACTTTTAATTAAAATTAGTTCTAGGTAAAAAAGACATAAGAATAAAAATAAACTATTTTAAAGTCAACTGACTTAAGTTAAAATGAACTGGTGTTATGACATATCTTTTTTAGTGAAGAAACCATGAACCACTCCCAATCTCTTCCCGATTTCACTTGTTACACATGATAAACAGATCTCCACATATCAGTCTGCTCGCAGCCTTTGATGTAATGTGATTGCTACACATTAATTTCTATTACTTTTTATTGAAATTATTTGCAAATGGAAAAGGGCAAGCATTAGTATCTGGGCAGGATACCCCTTCCTCATGCATCTTGATAATTTAATAAGCCAACTTCCGAGAGTATTAATAGTAGTTAAGGACTCCTCCACGCCTTGGTAAAATGGGCCAAGGCTTGAGGCGGTTATATATTGGGAGGTTTAGAGTACGCTTCTTACATCATGTGACAAATTATTAGTTCAGCTACTTTTTAGATTCCAAAAAAGCTAGCTTACCCTTCCCCTTGGTTAAAATAACAATATTCTTTTTTTTATATATACTTGTAATGATGCTTCTAAGTATAAAAATAAAGAAATAGTTATATATATATATATATATATATATATATATATCTATATATATATATATATATATATATATATATATATAAAGATTGAGAAAAAGATTTGGGAATATAAAAAATGAACATTCAAATATTTACTTTGATGAGATTGAGAGTAGTGAACCTCAAAGTTATGACATATTATTTTTTCGTGCATCACAACGGGAAAAGAATGTTCTAATATAAGAACTTGGTTATTGTGGAATAAATTTTGTAGTAGTTCACATGAGACGCCATTTTAAGTTCATCTTGCAACTAAGTCCATCTTAGAGCACATTTGATGCTTTTTTTCAAAGATACATAAATAGCTCCCAAATTTATACAACAATAACTTCAATCAAAACCTCATACCTAACTCCCAACTGATCTCCCAATCACTAGACATATCCACATATATATTACGTGTACCTTTGTTGAAAACCGCATACATATATATAATCTTCATTTTACTAGTGCAATCAAAGACAAGTTTAAAGGTTTCCGGAGTTTTATGTCTGGCGGAAAACCTCTGATGCCTGAATTATGAACGTACCTAAGATTTCATACCAAGCCCTTCATATAGGCATAGTGTCTTGCTTACCAGGTCAAGAGCTTCCATTTTAGCAAATTATGATCCTGTGAGTTGAGGGATAGATGGGGTTTAGTTTCCTCTTTAACATCAATCTCTTAATTATAGTTTTCGACCTATATCCTTATATTTGTAATAATTCTGAGAATAAAAAAAAAAAAAAAGGAAAGAGTGAGAGAGAGAGAGAGAGAGAGTATGTGTGTGTGTAAAGACCAACCCAAAAGCCAATAAGTTTTTTCCAAGAAAACTGGCCCGTGAATCCAAGACACACATGCACTCCCGAGTGAGTAGGATCATTACAACAATGTGAAGTGACTGAAAACACAAGTTAAAAGACAAGCTACTGTAAAGACCTAATATCAAAATGGTCATTGAAAAATCATGTAGCAAAACACCAAAATGGTGAAGAAGGGGCCAACTGAGTATGATTTTTCTTTAAAAAAAATAATTTAATAAGGGTAAATTTTTATAATATTAAATAATGATATCTTATATAATATAACATCAAAGTTCTGAGGTCAATTTCAAAATTTTTGAAAAAAATTTAAAAAATATAGGGACTAAATTTTAATTTTCTTAAATTAGAGACTAATATTATAGTTGCTAAGTGAATTTTGAAAATGAGAATAGCATATGCTAAATTGAATGTAACCGAATTCCCAAATATCAAAAAATTGAAAAGAATTTGGGATGACCTAAAATAGGAAATGTTGAAAATAATTGGTAACAGTATACAACATGGTATACCACATTATATATCTATCTATGATTTATTTGACATGATATTTTTAGCAATAACGATATTAAAAATCATAAGGGAGACAAGATCTTGTGGGTCGGAGCTATAGCTTCATTACTTGTCCAGTATATCTAATTGCAATTGCAATTGCAGGTATACTATATAGGAGGGAGCATGGTAAGAGAGATCACAATACATGCATGATAGGGAGGAGTAGATGTAAGGAGGATATATATGCATTAGGAAGAGCATGCCACTGCCATTGCCACCGTCTACTTCCTCCTACTGCCTAAACTTGCCTACATACCCTCACTTATTATACGATTACCCTTGTGTAATAAATAAATGATAGGATGGGATGTGTCTAAAAATCATCATATGTCCTTTGAAGTTGGAAAATCGACTGGGATTTTTGTCTTCTGGTTAATGCCACTCCAACACAAAGGCATGCAAAATATCAGGCTAAGAATTATAGCACATGATTTTATATAGTCGGGTGATTATCCTTGAAATAAATCATTCAAAACCAAATAAAGTAAAACTTTTGCTCCATTTATTTTTAGTAATCAATCTAGGATTTTTTATTTTCAATATTTTAATAAATAAATGAAAAATATTTATATATGAATGATAAATTAAGACATGTAGTCTCTAAATTTTTTTTTTATTTTTCTAACAAACAATGATATGAATAAATTCAAGTCAAAATACTCAAAAAAGTCAAACGGAGCAAAAGTTTTGGGATGGAGGGAGTAATATTAATGGACCTATGTTAATGGATTTGTTTATTTGAGATCCTCCACTTGTTAATAAAAATTGGAGACTAAAGTGTACTTTGCACAATCTTTGGAAAAGTCTGAACCAACCTAATCTCTAAGAAATCCTCTAAAGAATTGAATAATAGTTCATAAGTCTGCTCAATGATGGAGGCTTGAGGAGGGGAGTGTCATGTTTTGGAACCAAACCTCTATGGATTCTAGTTTGGTACCTAAAATCGTTGAGTGGGATTAAAGATGATAGTGAGTTAGGTGAAATCTGTGACTTGTGGATACTTGACCCACGAGTTCTTGGTCTTTAGTGGAAAGTTAACCAAACTAAGGGGCACGAGGTTTGATTTTGTCCTCAGGTAGACTCACAACATTGAGAACTAGCCACAAATTTCCTTGTTTGTCAATGACTTAATTGTAACTTGTCAAAATAATAAATTAACATGAAATAAATAAGTAACTCAAGTTATCAAAATGTAATTTAACAAACAATATAAACCTAATCCCCAATTTTCTTTTACTTATTATAACTGCTTGTTTGTCCTTTTTTCTCTCATCTTTTTTACCCCTTCTTATTTTCCCCTTCTTTTTTCTTCTTTATCTCTTCTTCTCTCATCTTCTTTGCCCATTCTTCTAACATTTTTCTTCACTTTTTATTCTCTCATCTTTTTCCCTTAAGCCAAATTCATCTCACCTTTCTCATCTCCTTTCTCCGATTAGTTGCCGCCATTGTTTTCCACTCATTGCTGCTTCTTCATCACACCGTTGCCGGATGGGTGCCAAACAACATATCATCATAGTTACATGCCAATTTTGTGGGTAATCTGTAGGAAGCCCGGAGCTCGAGGGTGGCAAGCACGTGCATCCTTTTTTGCTCATTAAACCTTGTAGGTGAGTGGCAAGTACAATGACTCCATGCCCAATTCATCTCGTTGCCATTCCTAAGTGGAATATTAGTGACCACTAGAGATGAGCATACTTGTAAGCAGTGGCAAAATTTAAGGGTGCCCCAAGGGTATGTACTTAGGGAAGACTCTCCAATGCTTACGCAAGTAATGGTTTATGAAAAAGGAGAAATCTTAGATATAGCTATGGATGGAGTATTAAGTGCACCTAGTCCCATATTGCAGGAGGTTTCATATAGGTTCTTTTTCATGGGAGAAGGCTCCCCCTATTGTGTGATCATCCCTGTTATTCTAGGGATCTATTCCTATCATAGCCCTTACTATTAACATTCAACCTGTTATGTGGCTAATTAGTGGGCCATTTGGTTAAAGCCCAAACTCTCGTTGCTAGTCAACTTGTACTGTGAGGTGGCAAAGCCCATTTGAGTATCAATTGGCTCCCTAAAGTGAAAATGAAGGCCATGGGTACACTGTATTTTCAAAGTAATTGAGTTAAAATGATAGTTTTGACTAGCTATTCATGGTTGCATGTTATTTTGTGGTGGTTCGGTTTTTCTGAGAGTCCATTTTTTTCTTCTACTCCCTAAGCTTAACAGAACTCACATCCTGCTTTTTCAACCTGAAGCCCAACTTTTTTAGCCTTAACCTCTCATTTCCCTTTGCCATAGCCCTTGAGAGTTGGAAGGATTGGAAGGAGATGTACTTTATGTGGCTTCTCTATAGGAATAAGAATTCCCTTTGGAGTGGATAGACAACAATGTGCTTGAGATAGTGGATTCCATGATGTTGGTTGTCAGATTTAAAGCTTTTGATGCTCATGAAGATATTGGTGAATTACCTTATGGAGGTGTTGAAGGTTGATAAGAGGTGGAGACTATTCCACTTTGCTAAGGATGACTTTATGAGGTCACCCTCCGACTCTACGTCATCAGTTGCCCTTGTGTTGGCAAGTTCAAGCTAATTGGTTGGGCCCCTTGCGTGTAGCGTCAATTGGTAGATTCTTTAGTTAAGTAGTGCTATCAGAAGGTGAACACATCCATTTCCCTACTATTTTTTTTTTTTAGCAACATTGATTTTGGCTTTTCTTCTACAAACATTAGCCCAACCAACATGAATCCTGTAAAGAGAAGGCAAATTGTTCTTTGCTTTCTTTAGAAATACAAGAGGCCTTTCAAAGAAAATGATGTTCTTAGATAGTCCTTCTATGATTTGACAATGATGACCGTACCACCATCTCTACCTTGCCTCACCAAAACAAGAGGCAGAAGACTTCAGTTCTTTTTGGCCAAATAGTAGATGAGGTTCTTGAGAATCTCCTATTTTCGAAAACACAAAAGGTTGAACCTGGGGTCGTTATCCCTCTGGTGAAGTCGATCAGTTCTTGCCCCCTTCCTAAGAAGACACCTGAGGCATCTTTAGTAGTCTCTCCACTCTTCTAAATTTACCATCTCATTTTGATGTATTGGATTGTTTGGTACGGTCTTTTAGCTATTTTATAGGCAAGGTGGCTACCTTTACTACCCCATCCTCTCTAAAGGGGGACTCTTCTCATTTCTGAGGCCCAAGAAACCTCCATCTGCGCCTTGACAGCAGCTAAGCGCCCTAAGTACCCATGCCACCTTAAGAGGATTCACGATGCCTTTTAGCCTCGTTCATTGGAAAGGGATGGTTGTAAGCTTTGTGAGATCTATTTCCCAGAGGGACACTTTCCCTAGGATCCTTTATTCTGCATGAATGGGGAGGAAACCATCCTAGAGGTTTAAGGTTATGCTTACAAAATCCTTAATAGTCTTCCACTACCCTGGGATCATGAGAAACTAGAGATGGTGCCAATTGATCCTACCTAGGAGGTGAGGTTCACGCCCAAATGGCTCTTGTAGGTAATTTTTTATTTTGCAACCTTTTAAGTTTCATGTCCTAACTAACCCCATACTCTTTCTAGATTGATCTTGTCTTTAACAAGATGGTGAGTAAGGTCAAGAAGAATCTAAAGGTGAATAAAATTATTGATTTGGTGAACAGGTAGATGAAGAAGAAGTTGGCTAAGTTGGCTTTCCTCAAAGACAGGGTTGTTGGTTTGGAGGATGAGTGGGCCCAAATGAAGGATAAAATTTTTGGGTTTACGAAGCCCTTTCAAGGTCCTTTGGATGACACAATGAGAGGCATTGGGGAGTGCATGTCACTTATGGAGAAGGCGATTGACTATAGGCCAGGAGACCTTTGGGGGTAATTTAACCTTTTGAGGCTTGAATGTGCAAGTTTCCCCTACAATGGAACACTTTAGAGGCTCAGGCTGATGAGAAAGTGGGGGTTAGCATTGCAAAGAAAAGATAGCTTGCGTCTGAGATGAAGTATCCTAAGTTCGTGATGAAGTTGAATGGTAGCTCATTCAAGGGTTCTTTAATGTATTTGCTTGGTGCCACCACCAATTGGAACTGGCTTATCTTAGCTTGCATCTTGAGTTGCTTGATGTGCTTAATAAGCCACTGTTTGACTAAAATCTTTAGTATCATGAGAAAACCCATGGGGCTAAGGCAGCTACCTTCATCGACAATAAAAAGTCTAAATGTTCTTCCTTCTAGGGATCAGCTTGAACCCTTCCTCTACCTAGGGATCGACTTGAACCCCTCATCCACCACCAGCCCAACTCCAATTATAGGCTCCATTCAAGAGACTAAATTTTGGGCCCCTATTACAAAGGACTAGCCTTTATAGTGATCTTTTTCCCTTGTAAATTTGTACTATAAAACAATGTAAACATTTTCACAAATGTATTGTTTTTCCTTTTGTGCACGTCTACCAATTTAGCTTTTGCACTTAGTTTTATTAGGATTCTGAGTTATCTGCCCCCCTGACACCTAGGTTCTCTAATGCCTTCCTAACTTGGAGGGATCTTTAATCATAGCCCCATCAAGATTTAGAGGTAATCATTTCTTCATAGAACATTCTTAATTTTGAGTTGGCACCCTAAGGTGGCCATCCTTAATGTGGGAGGCCTTAACCTTGATGTGAGAGACCCTGGTCTAAATGTAGGGGACCTTAGCCCTGATGCAGTTCCTTGATCTCATGGTGAACCTTTTATTATCCCTACGGTTTCAAGCAACTCACTGATTACTACTTGTCTTATAGGTAAAATTTCGGAACTATCATTAATTATTACAACTGAGAGACAATTACATAGGTGATATTCCAATCTAGCTAGGTATAGAATCGATAGCATATCATGCTAGGAAAAATAAGGTCAGAGTTTATCCAAGTGATCAAGTGATAGCCAAAGGGCTCTCGCCTCTTCCAGTATATATACTTCCCCGAAGGTTTGTTCGGGGAGCCTGACGTAGCTCGGAAAGAAGCATTGCCATCGACCTCGGCAGAAGCAAAGTCGAGCACGACGAAGTAAGTACTTCGGCTGAAACGCCAGGTTATCTAAATGTGTTGCTGACTCCCTCAGGGAACTGAATATATCGCCTTCGGGAGAAAAGAACCAGCTACTGAAAGCAGGAGAGATTATCCCCGAAGGTGGAACTCCCGAGCTAGAGAACTCCCTGAGCCACCAGTGTGATTCCCGAAGAAGGGCGTCCGTACCAAAGGGCGACCTCACCCAAAGGACCTCGGGAGTACGGCATGAGCATTTAATGAGCATTTAAGGAGACTCTGACAGATCCCCCACACGCTGCCTGAAACGGCGGTCTGACACGCTGACGCCATCCAAGTCCCGTCTCAGCCACAAAACCAGGAGCCTACAAACGGCTACCTGTCCCCTACGCCCAAAAAGCACAGAAAGAATCCGACCGCACATGTGTCAGGATCCGAACAGGCCAGGAGCTTCTATAAATACTGGGAAACAGGACTTGGCAAGGGCTCTCCATCGACACTCTCGCACAGCAGAAAACATATACAGGCCAGATCTTATACCCATTTAGGATTCCTACTTTACTCGCGATCAGGACACTAACTTGGGCGTCGGAGGGTCCTCCCCGGAAAAACATCTCGGGGACCTTTTAACGCTTTTTTCTTAGCCTTTCAGGTATTTTCCCACCTGGGGAATCTCTTTGTCAGACGTTCTCCCTCCTTGGAAGCTCCCTCGGAACTCACCATGTCATTAGACAAAGATGCTTCAGGGCATCATTTGGCGCCGTCTGTGGGAACCCACCCTCAGGTGGCTGTCGTTGAGACTAGGCGTTCTAAGGACAAGGCACTCCCGAAGTCCTCGTCCGCGCCCGAAGTCCAACCAGCTGCCGAGCTACCCCTTCAAGGGACTTCTCTGCCGGAGGAAGAACGTCCTCTGGTCGTAACCATGAGTTTTCTGCGCTACTTACAACGGTCCATTGTGGCCAAAGTGACACAACAAATAGATCAAAGATGGCCGCAACCGGCCCAGGCCCAGAATGCTTCCTCGCCAGCACCTTCCCGGGGGAAAAGTCCTAGATCCCCCCACCGGAGCTCGGAAACAGGAGATCCACGTGAAGAGTCTTCGACAGAGAACATACCCTTCGGGGAACGGTCTAAGGGGCCAGTGGGACTTAAACGACTTAAGACCCCACGCCGAATGAGCCTGTCACCTGAGGCGAAATCACCGTCTCCTTGGCGACGAAGTCCGTCCCCGAAAAAACGTCGACGATCTCCCTTCCCAGAAACCTACAACCACTAAGAAAAAGAACCTAGTGCTGTGGTCCTCATGGAGAAAATGCTTGCAAGGTTGGAAATGGTGGAAAAACAGGTAGCCCGCAAACCTGTCTGGGCCAGACTATCTGAAACTTTCTGTGGCAATGAGTCACCGTTCACCCGAACAATAGTCAAGGCAGCCATGCCCAGTGACTTCCGGGTACCTCGGCTAGAAACGTACGATGGCCAAACAGATCCACAGGCCCATCTGATGAAGTACAAACGGAGCATGGTGTTGCACGGGGCTGACGATGCCACCCTATGCAAATGTTTCGAGGTCACCCTTGTCGGCCCTGCTACAACATGGTACAACTCTCTGGCCCCAGGAACCATCAGAGAGTTCCAGGAGCTGTCCACTGCCTTCACCCAGTAGTTTATTGGAAGTCGTCCTACAGCGAAGATGCTAGTACAGATGTTCGACATAGCATAGAGGAACGGGGAAACCATCCATGACTATGTCGAAAGATTTAACGGAGAGGCCCTAAGTGTTCCAGACTTTCGGCCAGAAATACGCATCCTCGCCATGATACGGGGCCTTCGGAGGGACTCGCAGCTGTTTTATGAGTTTTCCAAAGACCCCCGGACACGCTCGGTGAATTTTTCCGAAGGGCCGAGCAGCATATGACAGCGAAAGAGCTAAGAATGGGGGGCCGAAGAACGATCATTCCCACCTCGAAGGATCAAGCCAGCAAGCCAAGTATCCGACAGAGCAAGCAAGACGACCTCGGAGGTTCAGGGGAAGGAAGCCTCCTCCGAACTTTACACCCCTGAACACCACAAGGACCAACATCCTCATGACAATGGAGAAACAGGGGTCCCAGATTCAGTGACCAAAGGCGATGACCGCTGACAACAAAAAGAATATGAAGAAGTTCTGTCAGTTTCATCGCGACCACGGTCACGACACCGAAGACTGCTTCCAGTTGAAGAAGTATATCGAGTCGCTGATTAAGCAAGGCCAACTTCGGCGCTATCTGCGAATGCCTTCGCCGAAGGCAAGAAGAGAGGAGGAAGGAAAGGCTGATGAAGAGGAGTATGACTCTGACAGGAGGAGAAACCGAAGTCCAAAAAAGCGCCTCCCACCTTCGGCGGGGGTAATACAAACCATCACCACTGGACTGCCATCCTCGGGAAGAAAAAGGAAAGCTAGGGAAATAGCAACGATGGAGTACCAAAGCCCATCGAAAAAACTCACCCGAAGAGATGGTTCCTCCGTCATCTTCCCTCATGACGACCCATTGTTGGTCATGACGAGAATAGGAAATTGGGACGTCAAAAGGGTATTGCTTGACGATGGATCAAACGCCGACGTCCTATTCTCGCATCTGCTCCCAAGCTTGGGAATATCCAGCACCGACCTCAAGCCTGTTACTTCGCCAACCTTTGGAATAGGACCCTCAGAGCTGCCCGTCCTCGGCTGGATCGACCTTCCCCTGATGATGAGAGGGAGTTCGGTCAACGGAAAAGGAGAAATTTTTGCCTCCACAATGACAAGGTTCATCGTCATGGATGTCCCTTCGTCGTACAACGCCATCCTTGGAAGGCAAACACAAGGGAATTTGCACATTCGCCCAGATGTGAAGTACTTAACAGTCACCTTCGCCACCAAGGATGGAGACGCCGAAATATTCATCGACCAAGCCGAGGTCAGGAAGGTGTTTGTCAAAGCCCGAAAGGCCCCAGCAGCCAACTTCGCACAAACCACAGCAGGAGGGACTCTACCGACCGAAGAACCAAAAACGGGCGGGGCGGAAGAGTTCGCAAAAGTAGAAACGGAAGAAATAGAACTTGTCCCAGGCCAAAATACCCGAATAGGGAAAAACTTGGCCGAAGGTGACAAGAAAAACCTTGTATCCTTTCTACTGATGAATAAAGGTCTGTTCGCCTACTCGCCAAAGGATATGCCAGGGGTAAACCCTCGCATAATACAACATAGCCTTAAAGTAAGTCCGGAAGCAAAACCTGTCCGGCAAAAGAAACGAGGCATCTCGGTCCACAAAAGTAAATTCGTCAAAACCGAAGTACAGCGCTTGATGGACGCAAATGTAATTAGGGAGGTCAAGTACCCCGAATGGCTAAGCAATGTGGTCATTGCTACAAAAGAAGGGAGTAGTAAGCTCCGGATGTGCATCGACTTCAGAAACTTGAACGATGCCTGCCCGAAAGATTCCTACCCTCTCCCACCGATAGACCAGTTGGTCGACTCAACTGCCGAATATGGGCTCCTAAGCTTCCTCGACGCCTTCAGTGGGTATCATCAAATAAGGATGGATCCCGAGGATGAAGAGAAAACTGCCTTCATCACCGAAGGTGGAACATATTGTTACACTAGGATGCCCTTCGGGCTCAAAAATGCAGGAGCCACCTACCAAAGGCTGATGAGCAAAGTCTTTCATGACCAAATAGGGAGGAACATGGAAGTCTATGTTGATGACATGATAGTCAAAAGTAAGGTGCCTAACGACCACGTCACAGATCTAAAGGAAACCTTCCAACAACTCAGAATCTTCGGAATTCGCCTTAACCCCGAAAAATGCGTCTTCGGCGTGACCTCGGGAAAATTTCTGGGGTACATGGTATCAGAAAGGGGCATTGATGCTAACCCAGAAAAAATTAAGGCTCTGCTCGAATTCCGAACTCCCGTCACAGTGAAAGATGTGCAGAGACTCACTGGAAGGATAACCTCTCTTAGCAGGTTCATCTCCAGGTACGGAGATCGGTGTCGGGCATTCTTCAAAGTCCTTACTAAGGCAGCAAAAAGAGAAAATGACCTCGGGGACGATGGCCATCCTTGGAATGAGGATTGTCAAAAAGCCTGGGAAGAACTTAAAATCTATTTGTCTCGACTGCCTACTCTGCGACAACCTCGCGAAGGAGAGCCCCTCATCCTGTACCTCGCTGTTTCAGAAAAAGCAGTAAGCTCGGTCCTTGTGAAAGAGGAAGGGTCGAAGCAATGGCCAGTTTATTACGTAAGCAAATCCCTGCACGGCGCCGAGGTCAGGTATCCATTGCTCCAAAAAGCCATATATGCCTTGGTGCTGGCAGGAAGAAGATTGCGGCCATACTTCCAGGCTCACCCCATCATCGTCCGAAGTAGTCTGTCTCTACGGGATGTTATGAAAAAAGTTGATCATTCGGGAAGACTTTCCAAATGGTGCATAGAGCTGGGTGAACATGACATTACCTACGAGCCCAGAAAAGCCATTAAAGCTCAAGCATTGGCAGACTTCATCGCCGAAGTACCCATAACCGAAGACAGCCATCCAGATCTCGGTGAAGATGAGCCAGAATGGACGCTGCATGTGGATGGAGCCTCAGGTTCCGAACACCAAGGAGCTGGGGTAATTATCAGAGGACCCGAAGGTCTAGAGGTGATAAAGGCCATCAAGTTCAGCTTCAACGCCACCAACAATGTGGCTGAGTATGAAGCTCTCATAGCAGGGTTGCGCCTGGCCAGGAAAATTGGCATAAGAAACTTGAAGGCTCACAGTGACTCCCAGCTGGTAGTTCGACAAACAGCAGGAGACTACGGCGCAAAGGACCCAACCTTGGCAAAATACCACGAACTCGTGGCTAAGCTCATTCGAGAATTCGACAACGTTCGAATCGAAAATGTGCCTCGGTGACATAATGCCGAGGCAGATTGCTTGGCAAAGTCAAAAATGCATACCGAGGTACTAGACCGCCCGAGCATCGAAGTACTGAACATAGTGACTTTGGGAAAAGGCTGGAAGAATTCAATAAAAAGATACCTTGCAACCAATGCCCTCCCCGAAGACCCCAATGAAGAGGCAAAGGTGCGAAGACGCACCGGAAGATTCTTCCTGATCGGAGAAGAGTTATATCGGTAGGGATACGCCAATCCGCTACAGAGGTGTGTTGACGAAGAGGACACTGAAATGATCCTCGAAGAAGTTCACGAAGGCGCTTGTGGTTCACACATTGGAACTGACGCCCTCGCCGCAGTGGTACTTCGCCAAGGATATTTTTGGCCTACCCTAAGAAAGGATGCCCGACAGTTCGTCCGAAAATGTGACAGCTGCCAAAGACACGCTAATATCCAGAGGGCACCCTCGGAAATGGTAACTTCGGCTGACTATCCCTGGCCCTTCGCAGTTTGGGGCATAGACCTCATCGGGCCGCTCCCGACAGCACCTGGGGGCGTAAAGTTTTGCGTAGTCGCAGTCGACTACTTCTCTAAATGGGTCGAGGCAGAACCATTAGCAACTATCTCAGCTAAAGAAGTGCAGAAGTTCGTATGGAAGAACATTGTATGCAGATTTGGCATACCGAGGATACTGGTAGCCGACAATGGATCCCAGTTTATAGACAAAGGGTTCCAGGACTTTGTCAACAACCTCGGAATAAAGATGCACTTCGCCCCAGTAGCCCATCCTCAAAGCAATGGCCAAGTAGAGGTATCTAATAGGACCATAAAAGATGGTCTGAAAAAGAGGCTAGGGGAAGCAAAAGGGAAATGGCCAGGCGAACTCCAGAGTGTATTGTAGAGCTACCGAACAACACCCCGAAAAGCCACAGGGGAAACCCCTTTTTCGCTTGGTTTCGGAACAGAGGCCATCATCCCAATAGAGATAGTACAACCTTCGGTGTGAGTACAAGTGTTTGATGAAAAGGGAAATGACTTCGGCCTAAGAACCAAGCTGGACCTCATCAGCGAACACAGAGAAACAGCCGAGCTGAGAAGAAAATCCTTCCAGCAAAGAGTAGCTTCGGCCATAAATGTACGCGCAAGGCCAAAGGGGATAAAGAAAGGAGACCTCGTCCTCCGAAAGGCTGAATTTGGCCCCTAGAAGGCCGTCCCACGGCATACTTCGCGCAAAATGGGAAGGTCCTTACCTGGTACTGGCCGAAGTACGAAAAGGGGTGTACAAACTCGGCGATGCCGAAGGCGTAGAACTAAAAAATACTTGGCATTCGGAAGCCTTGAAAAAGTTCTATGCTTAAAGCCCTTAGTGGAAAAAATTGTACAAGATACAAAAATTTCCAAGTACAAAAGTTTCTTAGAAAGAATTTTTTCTAAGTATAAAAGTTTTTTTTTCAGGCAGAAGGCAATGTACTCCCAAGCCTAAACAAGTCTGGTGATCGTCTCGCGAAGTCTCTGAGAGCAAACGTGTTCGGGACGGCGAGAAACGAAAAAATTCACACAGAAAGACTTAGCCAAAATTCTATGAAAGAAAGTATCTTTATTTATAAAACTGCTTACAGAGAAGGAAAATTACAAGAAGAAAAAGAAGAAAAAGAAGGCAAAGGATCCTAGAACAAGCTAAGGAATCTCGGCGTCCCGGGAGTCATCAGCTCCTGCGTCCTTTTCCACCACCTTCGGCGCCGAAATAGAAGAAGGCAAGTTCAGATGATCAATCTTAGACCAGGTCCACCGAGGTCCCTCGGGAATGTTCAGGGCCGCCAAGAAAGAGAGGTCCAGATCTGGAAACCTCTGAAGGACTTGGTGCCGAGCAAGACAGAACCCATCCTGAAAACCAACCTTGGTCATCTGGTCAGACTTATCCTTCTCGACCTCAAGCTTCTCGAGGTCCTTCTGCAGATCAGAGATCTCCTTCTTCAGTGCCTTCGTCTTCTTCTTCGGCTCCTTCTTCAAAGCATCAACCTCGGCTTGGAGCGCAGCCTTCTCAGCAAGCGCCTTCGCCAGGAGACCTTCAGCCTCTGACTTCTCTTTCTGATGCGCCTCATTTGCCGAGATCAGCTCCGCCACCTGGGAGCCGAGGTCAGAAATTTTCTGGGAGGAGTCCTTCAAAAGTTCCTCTTTTTCTTTCTGGAACTCCTCCCGAAGGGTGGCAACTTCCTTCTCCGCAGCTTGGGCCAGCTGCAAATTCTTGACAGCTAATTCCGAGCACATGGCCTTAGTTTTTTCTAAGGCTTCTAAGGCCGAAGCTCGGAACGCCGTCTGCCTCGCCACCCGAACTCTGAGAAAGCCGGCATACCCCAGTAGCTGCAAAAGGATAAAGGCGAGGTCGTTAAGACAAAGAGAAAACCAAACACTTAGAAAAAATTCAAGGAAGAAAGATAGGCGCGAAGTATACCTGGGCGGCGTGTTCGGAAAGCTTCGCGGCAAGAGAATCGTCGCCCGGGTGAGCCTCGGCAATGGCCTTAAAGGAGGCCTCGGTGAGGATCCCTTTCGAGATCTCTTTAGCCATTTGCTGGCAATCTCCGGAGTACAAATTCATGTCCTCCGTAAACGTCCAGAAAGGCTCCTTCGGGACTTTCCCCTTCGGGATGCGGGCGTCCCGAAGGGCTCTCCTCTTTGCATGCTCAGCTGCCCAACCCGGAGTGAGCAACTCCTCTGCACGACAAAACAGAAAGCTGGATTAAGGCAAGTAAACCTCAAAACAGAAAGCTGGATTAAGGCAAGACATCACAAAACGAACCTGCTGGCACTTCGACCACATCATCGTCGGGATCTGGGACCTCCTCGGCAGAGATCCCCTTGCCTTTGCTTTTGCGCCGTTCTTCGGCAGAAGGGGCCTCTACCACGGCGTCCAGAAGAGCCTGCGACGGGGTAGGACTCTGAGGAGGGACCTCGGCAGTAACCTCGGGCTGAGGGACGGTGGCAGCTTCCGGCTCTTCGCTAGCCTCCTCGGAAGCTTCTCGCTGAACGGATGGAATGGTCTTCTTCGCCCGTTTAGCCGAAGGCCCAGCCCCGGTCGTTTTCCGCCTTCGGGAGACGGCTTTCTTCGTCTGCTCACCCCTCTCGGATTGACCGAGGAAAAGGGATTTGTAGAAGGCGGCAGTGTCCTCGCCCATTTCTGAAAAAGAAGGAAGACATCAGTGTGAGTCCAGAACGAAGTTATAACAAAGAGACTAGAAAACAACTTACTCTCATAAAAAGTTTCGAAAGAAACTTCCTCCCGAAGGAGTTGCACTAGCCAGGAATCTTTCCCAGCGATGGCAGGAGCCGGCATCCCGAGGTCCGTCTTGTGCTCCTTTACCACCCCTAGCTCCCGAAGGACCTCCTCGGTCATCAGCCTCCAATTGATGGGGAAGGGGTAAAGAGAACGCGAAGGGACCTCGGGACCCCAGTCGGCGACGGCTCGGATACGTCCGTCGAAATCCGCGAATACGGAAGCCAACTCGGGAGTCAAACAGTATCCTCGGATCTACGACGTCATCCTCCAGCCTTCCCTGAGCCCACTTGGTCGGAACATGCGACCAGGCCTCCTCCATCTTCAGAAAGAAAAACTTTTTTTGCCACCCTCGCCAGCTGTCCTTAGTGGCGAAGGTGAACATATACTTTTTGCTCCCGGATCCCCGAGGTAGCATGAAGTAAAAGCCACCCTTCGGGACCACGTAGAGCTTGTAGTACTGCATAAAAATGATGAAGTGGGGTTCTATTTTGAAAACGCCACACATACAGAGGAAGGCGTTGAAATAGCAGTACGAGTTCGGAGGAAGTTGATTTACGGCAATGCCATGGAATTGGCAAAAGTCGCAAATCAACTTCGGAGGGGGGAACCGAAGTCCGGCTTTCAGCTGAGCTCGAAAAATGGTAATCTCGTGACTATAGTTTGAGAAGTTGTAATGGTCAGAACGTGGCAACCTCGTAACAGCGTACGAAAGAAGGAAAAATTTTTTCTTCCACCTTGCTAATTTTTGAGGAGTGGTGCACCAAGGGTGGGATAAAAGAGGGTGCCAACTTTCAGGAATAGGCATTTTTGGTTGAAAAACGAGTTCGGAAAAAGGCAAAAACGAACTTCGGGAAAACTTTGAAAAACAAAGAGTTTTGGAAATCAAAACCCACCAAATCTTTTGCCGAAATCTAGGTGTGAAGAC
Source organism: Aquilaria sinensis (assembly GCA_005392925.1). Lineage (NCBI taxonomy): Eukaryota > Viridiplantae > Streptophyta > Magnoliopsida > Malvales > Thymelaeaceae > Aquilaria > Aquilaria sinensis. Next base: position 296,028 of record SMDT01002100.1, on the reverse strand, counting down.
GCCGTCGTGAAAGGTGACCGGAAAAAAGCTCAGGAGAAAAAACCGCCGCGAAAAGCAGAAGAAAGCAGAAGGAAAACCAGAGCAAAAGTAAAAGCAAAAGAGACAAATGATGGAATGAGCATATATATAGGCCGAGGGAGGTAGGCGAACCGGCGTCATAAGTGCTCTGCGAAGGCAAAACGTCGCCATAACTGCTCTTTTGCGCCTAAAAAGGAGCGCCTGCCGTTACAACGCAATCCCCACCAATAACAAGCTGCCACGTGTCAACCATCGCGCCAAAAGGGGGGATGCGTGTCCCGACGCCCCTCATCCTTAGGCGCGTCGTTCCAGACTGACACACCTATTCCTGACACATGACGTGGCGCAGGCCTAAAAAGCTGGAAAGCAGGTTACTTTGAAGATACCAACAGACAGGCTATGGTAGAAAAGCCTACGCCTTCGGACGAAAGGTCCGTCTTCGGAACAAGTACTGCACTCAAGGCCCAAAGAGGGGCCCTCAGGAAGCGAACAAACCGAAGTTTCCACTTCGGCTTTTTCGAGGGGGGCCTGTGATAGCCAAAGGGCTCTCACCTCTTCCAGTATATATACTTCCCCGAAGGTTTGTTTGGGGAGCCTGACGTAGCTCGGAAAGAAGCATTGCCATCGACCTCGACAGAAGCGAAGTTGAGCACGACGAAGTAAGTACTTCGGCTGAAACGCCAGGTTATCTAAATGTGTTGCTGACTCCCTCGGGGAACCGAACATATCGCCTTCGGGAGAAAAGAACCAGCTACTGAAAGCAGGAGAGATTCTCCCCGAAGGTGGAACTCCCGAGCTAGAGAACTCCCCGAGCCACCAGCGTGATTCCCGAAAAAGGGCATCCGTACCAAAGGGCGACCTCGCCCAAAGGACCTCGAGAGTACGACATGAGCATTTAATGAGCATTTAAGGAGCCTCTGACAGATCGCCCACACGCTGCCTGAAACGGCGGCCTGACAGCTGACGCCATCCAAGTCCCGTCTCAGCCACAAAACCAGGAGCCTACAAACGGCTACCTGTCCCCTACGCCCAAAAAGCACAGAAAGAATCCGACCTCACACGTGTCAGGATCCGAAAGGGCCAGGAGCTTCTATAAATATTGGGAAACAGGACTTGGCAAGGGCTCTCCATCGGCACTCTCACACAGCAGAAAACATATACAGGCCAGATCTTATACCCATTTAGGATTCCTACTTTACTCGCTATCAGGACACTAACTTGGGCGTCGGAGGCTCCTCCCCGAAAAAACATCCCGGGGACCTCCTAACGCTTTTTTCTTAGCCTTTCAGGTATTTTCCCACCTAGGGAATCTCTCCGTCAGACGTTCTCCCTCCTTGGAAGCTCCCTCGGAACTCACCATGTCATTAGACAAAGATGCTTCAGGGCATCATCAAGCATAGAAAGTACTTTCCTGGAACTATCCTTAAGCTGAAACACTCTTCTTTAAGGCTTCCAGATGACTATATATGGCCTTTCCTACTTAGTCTTAAGGGTTCCATGCCCGAGGTCTCATTTAGAATGTTCTGCCTTCATTTGGGCTAGCTTCCCAACTCGTATTTTCTTGAGCTTGACTCTTGTTGTGGATCTCAGCCATCCTTTTCTTGAAGGCTCTCAGGCAATGCCTAACTAATTTTTGAAGCTCTCCTAAGAGATCAAAATTCACCCGAAGGCCCTGTTCATTTTGCCCTTAATTAAATATTTGAACATGCAATGTTGGTTAGGCAACCTCAATAGGAATGATGGCCTCTTTCTTGTTTGCAAGGGAGAAATGGAACTCCTTTATAGCCTCCTGAGGTGTGGTCCGATAATCCTAGAGTACGGAAGACAACTTGCTTGCCCATCTTTCCTGGCATCTGCTTAGCTTCTTCTTAAGGCTATCCTTGATGGTCTAGTTGGTGATCTCTACTTGGCCATTTGCCTGTGGGTGATACACTAGGAAAAGTACAACTTAATACCCCATTCTTGTGCTAATTCCATGATTAATGTGGTATTGAACTTTTTCCTGTTGTCCGCCACCAGGACTCGAGGACATCCAAACCTGCAAACAATGGATTTTTACATAAACTTTTGAATGTGAGCTATAGTAATGGATGTTAGGTGCTCTACCTCCACCCACTTAATGAAGTAGTCTACGGTATGATGTAATACTTCATGCTTCTTGGTGCTATAGAGATAGCCCTTATCAGGTTTAGCCCTCACGCTATAAACAAATAAGGGTATGTTGAGTGCTTGACCATCTCGGATGATGCCCCATATACTATGGCATTCAATTGGCAAGATTGGCATTTTTTTTACATAATTTCTGTGTCCTGCCACAATGTAGGCTAAAAGTACCCCATTCAGAGCGCTTTGAAAGTTAAGGATTTGCTTCATAAATAAGATTCACCACATCATTCATGCATTTTTGCAAGGAGTTGCTATCTTTCATCCTTTGAAAGGCATTTCTACAGGGGAACTGAGTACCCACATTCGTACATTTTTCCCCCTATTAGAGTGAAATGGGTTGCCCTCAATTTGACAAACTGTTCTTGACATTCACTTGTTTCTAGATATAGCAATATAGGGTACCTCGGGTCATTTTATGGATCATTATTGACATCTAGAATGCTGCAATAGATGGGTCTCTAAGTTTTCCTCGGGGCCTTAGTTATGCCTTTAGATATGGTGTTAAAATGATGACTATATCCTTGGTGCCACATAGGCCATTGGTTTGCTGGACCATGACCTAGGTGTCACAGTGCATAACTAAGTCTTTTACCTTTGGCTGCTGTGTCATGCAGAGTTTAGTAACTAAAGCCTTGTATTCAACCATGCTACTAGTCATATTGGAGTTGAACCTAATTTTCTTGACTACTTCCATCCTTAAGGCTCTTTTAAGCACTACTTATGAGCTTAGTGTCTTTTTTATGAGGCCTTGTCCATACACAGTTGCCATTTAGGCTTAGCTTCAAGGGGCTGATCTGTCCCGATTAATTGTTGGGACATCTCTACTATAAAGTTTGCTAATTCATATGCCTTAATGGCCATTTGAGGCTTATACTAGATGTCAAACTCGCTTAGTTCAACATATCATTTCGCCAGCTATCCTGAATGATTTGACTTATGTAAGACCTCCCGAGGGGTAGGTTGCTCCTTACTATAAATTGTGGGGCATCAAGATTTTGCCCCTTAGAGGGTCCATCTAACATAATAGACAAGCCATTGTTGGCCCACTTCTTATAGCACTACTATAATACTAATCGGTCAATGAAATATCCCTAAGCTTTGGTCCATGCGAAGTGTGCAATTCTTGAAGATTGTCCTTGATTCATTGGGTATACATGTTCAGTTGCTTGCACCTTGTCAAGGTTGGTGTTAATTCCTTTTTCTGAGACTAAGTATCCTAGGATTTTCCTAGCCTCTATTCCAAGGAGGCATTTAGCTAGATTGATATGCATGTTGTACTACCGAGAGCATTGGGAGGTTTTCTTAAGGTTTTTTGTATGCCAATCTAGGGCTCTTCTTTTGATGATAATATTGTCAACATAGACCTGAACATTCCTACCCAGCTATCCTTTAAAATGTTGTTCATGAGCCATTAATCTTTGCCTTTGCATTTCTTAGTCTGAAAGGCATCATTTGGTAGCAATAGACCCCTTTTCCTATTGTAAAAGCAGTCTTTGCCTCATGATTAGGGTCTGTTAAGATCTAGTGGTAGCCATTGAACACATCAATGAAGTTAAGGATCTTACATTCAGCTTTGGAGTCCAATAAGATGATAATGGATATGTGTCCTTGAGACTAGACTTATTTAAGTTAGTGTAACCTGGATACATCTGCTATGATCCATTTTCTTTTCAAACCAAAACTATGATGGACAACCATTTAGGGTATGCTATTTCACTAATGATCCCCACCTTTAGCAGCCTTTAGACCTTTACTTGAACAAATTCCTTGTAGGGTTTTGGGAGCTAAACAAATACAGCAGAAACTAGCCAAAACCCTTTAGGATCCAAGTGAAATAGAGTAAATTGTATGTTTGAAATTTTTATAACTAGTCCGCTGAGATCTTTCACCCAACTATTGAGTCGAATCACAAACTTAAACAGTTGACGTGTTCAAGCTCTTTATGGTATCCATACGAACCACTCGGATCACCACTCTTCCACTATATTTTTGTAGGTATGTTCCTCTTGTGCCTGCAATGCTAACTTGCATCCTTCAAGGAAAGGCAAGAGAAGAGTGTGGCTGAAACTTTTCAAAACCCTTCTAATTTCGTCCTTTGGGTGGCTAGGGCTAGGGCTACAAAATTCTCACTATATGATGTATATATAGTGAGGCTTAACTCCCAAGCCTAATAGGTTTCATAACCCTACTTGAATTAGGCCTATTTTCAGGCTTTATAATGGCTCAACCTCTGAGGCAAATATTAATCCGAAATAATCATAAAACTAAAACCCAAAAAATTTGGCCTATGCACTTAAATAATCCAATTGACTCTATATGTGCAACCTAATAGGCTCCTAGCAGATCAGCAATGATCATAAATCACATTTATGATCATAAACAATAAGCGGTGTCTAGCAACATATCATTGCTACCCAAGTGGCAAAATAGTCGGTAATTCTACTAAATCTCTATGATCATTATTTGTATATGTCATTATCCGTTTATCTAAGATATCAAAACCGAGCACGAGACATGGAATGTGTCACTTTCATACGGCCCAATCTAATATTTCTTGATTACTAAGTAAACTAACTAAAACTGATGACGTTGATATCCCATATCAACTCATTTGAGCATGGTCATACATTTCCTCAGTCTCATTTAATCAAGGGGCCCGAAGATATCACTCCCGTTATATAGGAAGGAAAAATCTCATATTGATCATACAAAACCCTCCGCATGATATGTGACATATCCATTGACCACCTTCAAGTTCACTCAGTTACAAGCAACAAAGGGAAGTATCAAAATATGTGACTCATATGTAGGGAAAATTGATGACTTTAGGTCAAAGGATTGCATATACCATGATCACTATGAGAATCACTTATGACACTCATATAACGATTCATGTAGCGTTCTCATGGTGGGTCAGTTTAGTGTACAAGTTCTTCATCTTTTACCCATATGTAGACTATATATTTCATATTAGTCTCCACACATGCTAGTATTTATGTATTATTGCAACCCACTCCACAATAATACTAGACTAGGAAAGTTTAAGAATACTATTATTTTAAGGTTATAATTATGTTTGAGTTTGTCACACAAAAATAAAACAACAAATACAATTACTGGATTAATGCCTTAATAAAATATCATGACTCAATGTACAAAATACAATTATCTCATGATTGGCTTTCAGGCACAACACTAATATTCCTACCCCTTTCCTTTGCTTCACAAGTTAGGCATTTGGTTTCACCCCTAACTTATAGCAAGACACTTCAAAATTTATCCTTATCATATCCTTTGGTGACTAGGCAAATATAGCTGATGGCGGAGGGTTAGGCCTCTACCGACCACGTGGGCGGACCAGCGTGGTAGTATTGTATCTTGTGGCACAGCCTGATGGTTAGACTTGACTCCATCTGAGGAGTGTAAATCCCTGAGGTCTTGGGTTCAAGTCCTGATGAGGGACGCCCATTAATGCGCCACAAGATACAATACTACCACGCTGGTCCGCCCACGTGGTCGGCAGAGGCCTAACCCTCCGCCATCAATAGCTATGTTAGCCTTCAAGATATCAACCAGGAATGATTTTACCTTATTTGGTAAGTCCTTTGCCACTTTACTAATTTGCCTTGTGGCCAGTTCCATGTATTCTACATCTGCATTTGAGTTGAGGTTCCTAGCTCCCTTTTTGGGGTTCGTCACAGTCTAGATCCTTCAACTTAAACTATGAGATGCCTTCCTTTGCTGCTCCTCCTAGTCTAGAACTATGAAGGCTTGTGATGTAGGCTTTCGAGTTGTTCCCTATGACACATATATCCTTGCATCTCTATGTGGGCTAATAAAGGTCAAGGTTAGCATTTGTAAATTAGACCAAATGTGAAATTATATGTGTGTGATTTACCCAAGTAGGGCATTGTATAGTGAAGTTACATCCAAGACACATAACTCTGCCCCTTGACAATGTTGGATCTTTGCCTACCTTTCTAGGCTAACCCTTTCAACATCAAGTGTAGGTTGATGATTCCCTAAACAGAGATCTCTTTCTTTCGTAATCAATAAATAGAGCTTTGCGAAGCTATTAGGGTAGGTTTGAGTACCTTGAGGGCTCCTAGGGTGTGATTAAAGATGATATACGATGTTCCCCTCATCTCTGTGGACTTTTATTACCTTGTATCCCACTATCCTTGCAGTGATCAAGAGTAGATTAGTATGTTGGACTAAGACCTAGGAACCATCTTCTATCTTGGCAGTGCATTGGTGTTGAGCTCTTGTCAGTTGCATGATTTCATACTTTTTTTCCTTTTTTCTTTTATGCTTCTTTAATCCTAATGATCATTTTAACATTCTAAGTAGCTAGGAAGAAGTCGCGCCCTTTTTTGTTTGAGGGTTTTATTTCCCATGTCCATCTTTGGAAGGATATCGGCCAACCTTCCCCTCTACTTGGCATCAAGGCTTGAGTGTAATCTCTGGGTCTTCACTATGCCTGACTTTCCCATAATTAATGCCAAGTTTATAACAAAAAATTGTTGAATGGGATGCTTGAGACTACTAAAGATGAGTCTACCTACAAGTAAAGACAAAGTAAGAAGTAAATCGGGGTTGTGTGCCTGAGGAAAATTTTTCGATACTTAAACTAGTAATGGTTTGTGATGGGAGGAGAGCTTGGAAAGGGCTATGGACTGAGTGTTGAGTGTACCTAGTCCCCCTTAGTGTAAGGCTTCATATAGGGTCTTACTCATGGGGGAAGGCTCCCCCTATTGCATGATTATCCCCATGAGTCCGAGGATCCTTTCTTATCTTGGCCCTTGCTCCTAATGGTCAACCAACTAGGTAACTAATCAATGGGCCTTTTGTTCAAAGCCCAAACACTTACTGCTAGCAAGCATGTATTGCAAGGTAGGCCAAAGCCTGTTTAGGTATTATGAGTACAACTTTCATCCACTTTATTACTTTACTTTCCGTAGCTTAGCTCCAAATTGTTGCTTATGTTCTCAAAGTGATTAACTAATTTACCAGTCCCTTGGCTTCTTAAAATAAATAAATATAAATTTAATCCAGTCACATTTACTTATTTATCATTTAAAATTTAGTCACTATTTAAAATGAAAGTCTAAAACATATGAAGCTCCCATGTTGTCTTTGTTGGATAAGCAAACTTTAGGGTCAGTTGTCTTTAGATTTTTAGATGATTATCCCTTAATTTATACTTTTGTATAACTTTCATTGTTTGATGTCCCTATTTATCTTGTTTTTTATCTTTTTTTTTACTTAGCCAAGAATACGGTACTCGTCAAGTACACAGTATAGAACTACTTTTGAGTTATTTGTGATTTTGCTACACTCAATCATCTTAACTTAACAACATCCTTAACTATAAATTTCCATCGACATTTCTCCTAATCTCCAAAATAGTAGGTGGCCCACTCTTCATGTTAAACTTCTTCCTTGGTCTCACTATCATTGAACTTACCTTTCTTAGTTAGCCACCCTTGTGCTGCCATTGACGTAGATCAAAGATAGGAACCATGCGGCTCCTAAGTCCGAGTTAGCATATTAAACTACCAAGTTGCTATAAATTAAGGACTTGTTTATCATGGAGATGCACATATAAGTTGAGGGTCAAAGTTTTAACCACCGCATCAAAGATTTTGGGCTGCAACAAGGAAGGATGGATTAAGGTTGAAGGAAGAAGTAGGCAAAATAATATGATCCTCATTCTAGGTTATTTTGCAAACTCCAAAAAACTGAACGAACCATGCAAAATCGAAGCCAAGAATTAAGATTGGAAGCAAAATTGGATAGAAAGAATAGGAAATGTAAGAAGAATAAGAGAAGAACAAAAATTGAAGAGAGGCACCCACACAGCACTTTTGATGCACACTAAGGGCTTTAACTCAACAAGGGTAGAAGTGGTCTATTTAATTTTCATGGAGGTTCTTTAGAGTTAAAAAAAGCTTGATTGGCTTAAGAAGGGGTTTATTCCCAAGCCACTTGGAGCACCACTAGAAAGTCACATTGGAGCCTTACATGCTTTACCCGAGGCCTTATGACACCCTTTCTAGGCCCTATGATGCACATCTTTGTCTCTAGTACTCATGACCAAGCCTATGGATCATTTTTGAGCCAACAAGTGTATTTTAAGAAGTGTTGGTAATATTTTGGCTGCCAAATACTGAGAAGAGCACATATATTGGAATACTTATTTCATCATGCACATATGAAACCTAAAGAAGCTAATAAGGGGTAACGGTTCTCTTGTGCAAGCAAGAGTTGCCAATGACATATTCTAAGCTACCCAAACTTGTATTTTAGTTTCTAAAAGGTGCAAGAACAACCAGGACATGCAAAGGACTCATTTGGAATCATAAACATGCCTAAAACATGTTTAAGTGCTCATTTGTGTGCATTGTGTTTTCCCGACTTCTAAATCGACTTGGGATTGTTTATTATAGCCTAGAATACGTGACATCATTTGGTTTATGTAGGAATTTTATTTGTTTTATTATTTCTATTTTTTTAGCATTAAAAATCCTAGTTATTCTAAGTATTTTCCAGCTAGACTATTAGTCACATTAGAATTAGGTTTTGTCTGTGTGTCTTGTACGTACCACGCAACTACTATAAGGGACAAATTTTTTCTCTTGTGCATAGACAACGGACTTTGGTTATTTTTTCAATGGAAAAGTAATTCTTCTTGGGTTCTTTGGAGCTTATCTATCTTGAATAAAACTAGGAAGGAATTCTTAGTGTAGTTCTTCTTCTATTCTTATCCTATTCTCTTTAATTTCTGTTCTTCTCCTATTCAACTCATATTTCTCATTCTTTTCTATTCTATTTTTTCTTCTAATCTCAATTCTTGGTTAGGCATTTCTTGGTCTAACTAGGTTCATTGAAGCTTGCAAAAGATCCTAGATTAAGGATCATATCACAAAACATAATCAAAGAGGGTTTGGTAGCACGAATGTCCAATAGCTGAATTTAGTGAAAATATGGATGAAATGAAAAAAAAGGTGAAATGAATAGAGCACAGTGAAAAACTAGTGACATTTAATTAAAAATGTGAGTTTGAAGTTGAAAGTTTATGCAATTAAGCCTAATAATCCAAAAAAGTGTAGGCTTTACAAAGAAGAGTGTTATCCCTACAAGGAAAAGTTATTGGCTTCAATAAAAGAATCAGGTGAAGGAGCAAATGTGACAGTCAACTGGCATTGAGAGAGGGGGAGGGCCTAAATGATACCAATTGGCACCAGGGCATGCCTCAATGGAACCAAATGGTACCCAATGAGGGCCTAATTAGTACCAATGGTACTGGGGGGCCTCAATGGTTCCAATTGGTGTTAGAGGAAGGTCTTAATTATAGTAACTAGTACTGCTTAAGGCCTAAATGGTATCGGTGGCACCTGTAGAGGGCATAAGTGGTACCAATTTGTACCAAAAAAGGCCTTAATGGTACAAAATGGTACTAGATGAGAGTCAAATTAGTACTATTGGTACAGGGGAGGGTTTAAATGGTACTAATTGGTATTATAGGAGAGCCTTAATAGCACCAATTGGTGTTGGATGAGGGTCTAGTTGATACCAATTAGTACTATTAAGAGCCTAAGTGATACCAATTGGTATCATTAAAGCCCTAAGAAGTATAAATTGGTACAAGTGGAGGGCCTTGATGATACCAAATGATAACGGTTAGGCCCCTAACGTTATCAATTAGGACATCATCCAGTACCAATTGGTACCATTAAGGCCCTCTTATAGTACTAATTGGTACCGTTTAGGCCTTTAATGATATCATTTGGTATCAAGTAGGCTTTCATCCAACACTAATTAGTACTATTGAGGCCTCCATCTAGTTCTAATTAGAACCATTTAGGCTTTCAATAGTACTAACTGGTACTAGTTAGATCCTTAATACCAACTGGTACAATTGAGACCTTCATCCAATACCAATTAGTGTCATTTAGATCCTCCCCAGAGACTACTAGTACAAATTAGGCTCTCATACAATACCATTTGGTACTATTAAGGCCTTCCAATGGTTCCAATGGAAAATTGGTGTTTTGCAACAACTTCATGTTAAAATATTGGTGTTTTACAAAAAGAAAAAAATGAGGAAGAAAAACGTTCACCTTTCTACAAAAGCGAAAAGGATCACAGAAAGCCTTTCACCTTTTAGCGCCTTTCCAGAATAGCCCTCACACATATTGCTTTTCCTAACTATGAAAGCCATTTTTCTGAAAGAACATTCTACAGCAACAATTCTTCTAGTCCATGTTCAATTCATATTCAACTTGCAAGCTCTAGATCACATGGTAAACCTATGCTTTTGTTCATACAATTAACGCTTTTTTGGTTCTATTCAACACTTTTTTCTATTGTTCTTCACTTTAATATACATGATTTTCCCCTACACATCCTATTTCAAAACCCTACACTACAGTACCATTTAACTACACACAAAACACATTTTAGAATGATCAAACAACATCCCGTTAATATGAAAAAAGTTCCTACCACCAAATAAGGTGAAGAACAATATGTGAATGTGTTTCTTCTTCCTCCCCAAAAACTTTAACCACCTACAGACCATGCACTAAAATGCTCACCTTTATGATGCTTTCTTTGTTCATTCTCCTAAAAATCTTTCTTGTAATCACTTCTTACAACACAACTCTAACACCTTCTTTCTCACATTCACATAGCTAAACATCTACTAGAAGGTGAGCTAAGTGAGCATATAATGTCCCTACCTTTTTCTTTTACCAAGTGAGCATATAATGTCCCCACCTATTTTTCTTATGCCCCATTTGTTTTATTAACTAGGCACATTTACTGGAACAATCATTTCTCAATTAAATCTAACTACCATTTATCCATATTGAGCAAATGCATTATTTTAAGAACACTCGCGTCTATTTTTTTCTCATTTACTCAATAATCCTTTAATTCTTCTTTAACCCTTTAATTCCTTTCGTTTGCAACTACCATATTTATTCCTAATTCTTATATTTATTACCCTGTTAACATTAGTCTTACATATTATTTATATACATGTTATTGCATGGTAGAGTGTGATAGTCTTACTCTAATTAGCTTGTTACAAAGAAATACTAATGACCACTCCTTTGGGAGTATTCTGTATGATTGTTGCATGATGTTAACGGAGTTGAACATTGATCGAGTGGATCATGTCTTGCATGAAGGGAATTGTTGTACTGATTTCTTGGCTTTTATAGACCATTCTATGGCAATTGGAGTGCAAAAATGTTAAGAGTCGCCTGAAGGATTGGGCATTAATATTTTTGGTAATTCTCAAAGAGTGGCATTTATTCATTGTTAGTTTTTCTTTATCTTCATTTTCTACGGGTAAATTTCACATGTTAACCCTAACCTTTTAATTCTGTTTATGTTCTAACCCCAACCTCGATTTTGTTCGTAGCACCTCCTTAATGTTGGTCAAAATGTTCCATTTTTTACCTTTTTGTGACAAAAGTTGTTAATTTTGACGCAAAAAGCCATATTAGCATATTTTTGTAGGGAAAAATGCTAACTTTAACTCCACAAAACTTTTCCCTGTACCAAAGAATCCTTAAAACTGTGGAATCTAACAAAAAGCTTCCCTTCTCATCTTGGCCACCCTATTAGGCCAACTCTTTCCTCCATCCACTGCCCTTACCTGCCACCGCTTATCCATCCCTGCCGTTGCTCACCAACTTCTTCTACCCTATCCCCATTGTTGCTCACCCATTTCCTCTCTCTTATTCCTGCTGTTGCTCACCTGATTTGTTGCACCTCCACCTATAATTCGAGGACATCCAAATTGAGGATTGATTTTGTTGTGAGGGGCAGGCCTAATTAATGACCCTCCTCTTGATTTGTCTAATTCGTAGCCCTCTTCCTGATTTGTTTAATTTGTCACCCTTTGCCTTACTCATCCAATTCATCGCCTTCTACCCCAATTCCATCGCGAGAGGGAAGCCTAATTCAAGAGAAGGAGGCCTACCCTTACCATGAAAAGGGAGGAGAGGTACAAGAGGGTTGGTCGGAGAAGGAGGCTATTGAGATGGGGAGGCCGGATTTTAAAGCTTTTTTGGTTTTGTTAGATTTGAAAGTTTTAAGGCTTTCTTTGACAAAAGGAATTTTTATAGGGGTTAAAACAAGTATTTTCCTTTACAATCCTATGATGATATGATATTTTCCATTTGAGATTACAGATTGCATAAAAAAAAAGGGTCCAAAACGAAACCTTTTAACCACATTAGGGATGTACTATGAACAAATTCGAGGTTGGGGTTAAAATAAGAATAGAATTAAACATTGGCATTAATGCGTACTATATACCCATTTTTCAATCAAAAAAATTTATATACATGTTATAATTATGACTGTTATACAATTTTGTCAACTGTTTTTATAATACTTCCATTTAAATTTCTTACTTTCTCAATCTCAAAAAGGATTAAACATGTTGCTTTTTGGCAATCTTAAAAAGGATGAAACATTTTATTATTTTAGAAATTCTTTAATATGTAATTTAACTTACTACCATAATTTAAACTCTCAATACACAAAATCCAAAATGAAATTTTTTTTTAATCTTTATTCAAACTCTCATTACACAAAACCCCAAAAGAAATATTTTATTTTTTCAATCATCATTTACACTCTCACCACACATAACCCAAAAAATATTTTTTAAAAATTTTTGTCTGAAGGGTAAAAATGAAAAAAAATTTATAAACTACACATTCCTTAATATTCATTTCCAAAGAAATGCATCATCCTTTATAGATGAAGGGAGTATTATGCTACTTTTTAATAAAAAAAATTACCCTTTCATTTTAATTTATAAATAATTCCCTTCCATATTTAGTATTAAGAAGCAAAGTTTCCACATTTTTCTAGAGCTCCACTTTAAACTAATAAAATTTCTATTTTTTTTTCCAATTTTACTTAATGTCATGCATATAAATTAAGTAAAGGAATAATGATGTAAACCAAAGAAGCAACAATTTTAACAAAACAAAGTAATCGTAAAGACAAAAATAATTTCAATTCAAGGAACAATGAACAGATAATGGAACAACAATATTAACTAAAGGAATAACAAATCAAATAAAAAGAATAACAATATCAACTAAAAGAATAATGATGGCAATTTTAATAAATATTATGAAAGTGATGAAGTATCATTAGTATCATGTAACAACTATTTTTTACTTTTTTTACTTGGATAAATGACATCCTAATTATCACAGAACTATCATCTATGTTGCACAATCATCATTAAGCCACAAAATGTTGCACCCTTGTCCTGGAACTACAAATAGCATTGCAATGTCGTCATCCACGGCTGGGAATTGGCAAAAAGTGCCTAAATTGCAAGGAGAAAGGGAAAATGTGAGCAAATTTGAACAGCTAAATTAAATTAATGGTCTAAGGAAACAATTCGACCACAAACATAAAACTAAGACTGATAGAAATTGTCTGATTTCTTTCAAAAGTCAAAGATTACTAGAGAATTTACCCGCACAATGTTGCAGATATCATCCACTGTTTTAATGGTTCAATCAAGAAATCAAGGATTGAATGAAATATATGTTTGCATAACTGAAAAAGAGTAGTATGATATGCATGGAATTATTTCAAACATAAAATATTGTACTTCTTCTGTCCCATATTATTTATTCTATATTTCAATTTTTTAAATTAAATTTATTTATATTATTATTTGATAAAAAAATTTAAAAATTATATTTAAGAACTATGATTCTTGTAGTCTCTAAATATATATTTTAAAAAATTTAGTAAATAATGATATAAATAAAGTTAAGTCAAATTTAAGTAAAAAAATTAAATGGAGCAAAGACAAAGGTAATGTTTATTTATTATATGGAATGTTTAATGTTACAGGCTGTCTCTTGCTACTTGTACTTACTCGTAGCTCCTAAAAAGTGAAACTTCAACAATATAGACCAACATTACAGCCGAGGTCACATAGTAAGAACTACAATTGCTTTATTATCTCTCTCTTTTTAGATACTTTATTACCTCTCTCTTTTTTCACCTTCCAAATAAGCCCATATCAATTCTATTAATATGGCACAATAACACGCATTTGACGCTACCTACAAAATCTCTTATACACCACACAACAGTCACTATACCGGTAATATAGAATACTCAGAAAAAAAGTCGCATAACAAAGTTCCGACATAGGGACATGACTGAAACTTCTCCAACTTCAAAAATCTACACAACTCATGGTAACAATTCAAGGGCTACCACTAAAGTTATATCAACGAACATAGTTCACGTCGTGACACTAACTCTGACTTACCTACTATATATCAAACCTAATGGCTCCACACGCCACGAACAGAGAAAATTGAGGACAATAACTACCATTAAGCCACTAGCCCCAAGACACTTGTCACCTCCGCCTCACTCTCTTATACTTTAGTGTGTGTGTGTATTGCATTTATAGATAGATAAAGTGAGTAATCAAACTATTTATTAACCACTGAAAAATTATTTGATAGTTTAAAATTTATTAGACAAGGTTATTGAACATTTTAAATTTTACACTCATGATCAAATTGATTACTTAAACCTTCAATTGCTTTAAAAATTTGATTTAATCATCATTTTCCATTTTCCTTGCAATATATGCGTTAGAAGATGAATATTTGCAAAGTTACTAATAGTTACACGCAATAATAGTACAATATTTTATAGCTCTGGAATGGATGTATAATACAGAGGATAACATGGTTGATTGGTGTCATTTACCTTATCATCGTAGTTAGTTCGCCTTTGGGTCTCTCCCATACCCTTTGAAGCTAATCCAATTAATTAACATCTGCATCTTATATAGTTAAACAAAGTTAAAACAAAAATTAACTGAGCTATTGTCTCTCTTTATCTAGGTTGTCAATGTTTTGGTCTCTCATTTTGAAATCACACCAATCTAGTGCTTAATGCTTTAAAAGTGTCTTATTTTTACTATTTTCTTGACATATATCAACAGCTCTTTTTTTAGTATTCAAAATCAGCTATTATAAGTTTAGGGAGTTAGGAGGAAATAGCTACGTTATAGGGAATGAGAATATCTACTTGTTTAGACCTTAAAAAGACAAGCAAACCAGCATCAAATGATATTGTATGATCTTAGAAAGAAGGGGGACACTGGGTTTGTGTCCCTAACGCTTTTCTACTTATGTCGGAAACGTGGGACATAAACAATTCAAAGTACTATGAGTTTTGGATTCAATTAGAATTAATAGAAGATGTTGTGCTAATAATGGATTGGTTTTCACATTAGAAAACTTATTAAAAAATTACTATTTACAATTTTATTAATTTTTCCCATTTAGAAGTAATGTCATTTAGAAGTCACACTCTATCTACTTAATAAGTACTTGAATGAAAGTTTCCTATAAACGATTTATTTTTTTTAATGATTTTTTCTATAACCAACCCAAAAATATAAAATTTAATAAAAAATAAATAATTTTGAAAAAAAATAATTTAAAAATAACTTTTGAGTTTGTCAAACTGTAGCTTTTAATTGATATATAAGTTAAGTGAACTAATTATGTAATGTCTTTACATGACCTACTCAAAAAATAAAGGAAAGAAAAAAAGAAAAGAATTTTGGCTGGCGATCCACGAGGTAGTAATCAACTATAGACGTTAACACACACATGGTCCCTAATCGTTTGTTTTCATCTTATATTGGTCCCTAACGTCTAAACAATTTCATATTGATCCCTAGCCCTTATAAAATCAATCATGTCATTGGAAGGAAACCTTGAACCAAACACTTCCTAATAAAACAATTCCCTTCAAAAACAAAGGAAAAAGAAAAAGAAAATAAAAAACAGTTCAATAATCAAACAATAAAATTATAGGATCAGATCATAACGATAACTTGAATTGAACACCGTTTAATAATAGATGAGCAAGTAAAACTTATTCACTACACAATACCCAATTCATCAGATTCACTGTTTAATAATATATAAGCAAGTCGTTAACATGTAAGTAAAAGAAAGAATAGGAAAGAAACAATAGGAGCCCTAGTGGTTTTGCTCCTTCAAAGTCCTTAACGCTCAAATTAATTAGTGATAAATTTCTACTGAAAACCGTGAAATTAAATGAATCAAAGATAGGTAATCTGAAGATTTTTATAGCTAGACTAGATGGAGCTCAAGGAGCAACCTTAGCTCTAGACAATCTATTGTGCAAAAGAAAAAGAGAACAAATATATATATATTTGGTACACAGAATCAATACTATATAAAAGGAATATGCTTGGTGTATATCTGGAATCTTAAAAGACAACCAAAATAGAACCGAAGACGTTGTTATATGATTAAGAGAGGAGAGTTGACGGAAGAGGGAATCGAACCCGGTATGCCCAACGCTTTACCAACTCGGCTCGAGTGGGGGGACAAACATATATTGCGTGTACTAGGTGATCACCAAACACAGGAAATCAAACATGAGTTAATAATGCGCATGCAGAAGCTACGAGCAATAAATTAAAGGAGGACACTATTCCCCATCCAGCAACAGTAATTATGAGTTTATAATACCTAAACATGGGGAGTGGGCTGCAAGCTGTGTAGCCAGACACAGAATAAATAGATTATACACAGAAAGTAGTAGCAGCTAGAAAGGCCAATTTTGGGGATTGGGGATGTTTGCTGCTTAATATATACTTCTACTTCTACTCCATGTATCTGTTGGCAATTATAATATATATGTTTGTATATGTAGTTGCAATTAAAAAAAATGTTTTTAGTGATGTGTTGTTGCCTATTAATATGAAAACTATCGTATCATTTCTCTGGTCATATAAGGATTAAGAGGTATTTATATGTATGGAAAAGAGAATGTTTATTATTTTTGGATTAGGAGGACGCTCCAATAAGTATTAAGGCATTATATGAGAGAATGACAACTCTTGACCTACCTATATTCCTCTGACTCATTAACCACTAGATCAAAATGCTAGGATAAACAATTGCTTTTAAAATAATAATATTATACATGTTGCTTGATCTTGATGTGTTCAGCTCCTGCAATCTGGCAATTTAAGTAAGCATAAACTATTTATATAGAGTAGCTTCTAGTGACTGGTGACACTATCAGGTGATGAGATTAAAAAAAGACAGAGGCCCATGAAACACAATGCTAATGAATTTGCAGTTGGGCTTATTTAATTGGATAATTACTTAACATATATGCACTAGGAACGATCTAACTTATTATAAATTCTTTGAACTAACCTATGTCATTCATATTTTTTCATAAGAAAATACAAGTAATTATTTGACAGGAAGGGGGGCATATAGAGAAGATGTGATTGGAAGAGGGAGGTGGGAAATATAGCAAGAGGGGATGGGATTGGGGACAACATGCTTGGAGAAGGTGAGGTTGAAGGGATGTGGGGAGGATTTCACAAAAAATAAAATGTTTCCTTTGAATAGAACAAGCTTGTCTAGCAATTGAGGGTGGATTAGGGCACAAGGTGGTGGATAGGCCATAACTTCTTACCCACTCATGTTTCTATATATTCTAATACATATATGTACTTTCATTTGCATTTGCATGCATCAAATCAATGCCCTGTATATAATACATGTACACATACATTATTCATTTTCCATGCACTACCATTTGACTGGCCCTTCTGAATTTACCCATAACTTGCCCAGAACAACTTAATAAATACCCACTTATTATATGTTTTATAAAAATTTTAATTTCATGTTTTTTTAAAAATAAAAATACTAATTATTATATGTCCCAATCACCATATGGAGTAGTATTTAAACTTCCCATTTAACGAGGATTAAGGGAAAAAAATTGCACCATCGTCTCAGAATGTCCATATGTTGCCTTTCTGGTGAGGAATTTTTCTAAAGATAAGTGTGCTTGTCCTTTTACAATAGAAGACAAAAATCCACCATCTTCAAATTATTATTTTACTTTGGAAAAATTAAATACGATCTTGCAATTGATCATTAACTGGAAATTTCAATTAATTGAGTAGATAATAATTAAAAAAAAAAAAGACTAGTGCCCCTTTTTCAATATCATTTCTTATTCATCTTAAGACTTTAACCTTGCTAAAAAGGGTCACTTCATTCATACAAGATTGAGGGCATTCTTCAGGTCATGATGTCCATTTTGCAAGATGTACGTAACTCGTATGGGTACCAGTGAAGTAAAAGTAAATATTTGTGCGAGGAACTCAATACGGGCTACCTACAAAATTTTATTTAATTAACTATGGAGTAGTACTGGAAAATGCTTTATGTATATATATATATATATATATATATATCCATTTTTTGAAAAATTGAGGATGAGTAAATTTGTGGATCATATTCTGGTGGGATGTAGGCAGGCTTCGTTATTTTGGGTGCAAGTTTGGGAGTGGTGGCAATTGGGGGCTCAGCTGGAGGAACTATTAGAGAGGTGCTAAACATTCAACATAATGAAGTCCTTAACAAGGCTTCAAGGCACAGTGGAAGGCGTAGGATGCAGTCGTTTATGTTGTGGGTTGGGTTATTTAGAATAGATGTACCTGTTTGAATTGCGGGAAGGGGAGAGATGAGAGAGGAAAAGTAGTATAACTTACTTGTTTGGATAGAAGGAAATGGCCGGTGAGTGAGAGTTATTATCTCCTGCTTTCCTCCTTAATACGTTTTTTTCACCCCTCCAAATTTGAGGGAAGAGGAGGGATGATCTAAAAGTCTATTTAACAGATCTTGATGAGGGATCAAATTCTTTCCTTTTCGTGGATTGTTATTAGGTATTCAAAATTAAAAGGTAGTTCATTTTAATTTAAACCAACTTAATTCAAAATGATTTATTTTTTTATATGTTTACATCATTTTTACCCAAAATTAATTTCATTTGAAACCCAATATTATTTAAGTGAAATGATTCATTGATTGTAAAATTTTTATGATACTATTATTTTTATGATTTTTTCCTTTTTAGGCATTAAAAAAACATAAATTCAAATAAATTAACATGGTAAAAATTTTGTTTCAAATGGATTATTACACCAATATAATATTAAATTTCAAATAAATTTGATTCTAGGTAAAAAAAATTATAATAATAAAAATAAATTATTTTATATTAAGTTGACTTAAATTTAAACAAACTGACTCTAACTGTTAATTGCATCTAATGAATTTGTTATCCTGGTTTGACGGTTGAAACTTGAAAGCCCGGTACAATTGTAATATTGGGGCAGTTGGGGTGGGGGAGTTTAAGATCTTTTCAGTGTGGTTAGCTGCCGACTAGCCTTCATTTGTTTGTAACTTTATTTTTAAATAGAATATTTTCTGTTGGCTGTTCAAACAAAAGAATTTATCTATAGTCAATTTTCTAAAACGCTTCCATTATTTGACCAACCTTAATTACCGTACAAGAGCAAGTCCACCAAACTGTTGATAATTTAATGATACTGGGTTTTTTTTCCCCTAATACATATGAGAATTGGTAGCTCAAGTTGTAGAAAAAAACTACTGTTTTGTGGAGCACTTGTCAACCCTTTTCCTCAATGACCTAGGCTAGACTTCAAAAAATTTGTACTAAAAATTTATGGGCAGATGAATGGCTAACAAAGACAACTTCATATGGCTCTTTTTTTTTTTTTTAATTGCTGGTCACTGGTTCAAATAGGTGCCATTTGTCTCCAAAACAGTCAATGGAATGACAAGGGCTTCATCCTATTATATATTCGTGGCTAGGGGTCGAGACGCTTTATTTGTTTCTCCTTAAAAATCATTAACTTTTAGAATGTACAAAATTCTAAGTAGAAAAAAAAAACTTACAATTAATTCATTACATGAAGCCTTTTCATCTTCTAATTTCCACGTGCATTTGGCTGGATATAGAAAATTCCTTTGATCCACAGTATTTACTGTCTCATAAGCACAAACATAGTGGCCTAGATTTTTTATTTAGTTGTTTTGGTATTATCATAATGTATTTCAACCTGATAAATTAGACTGATCTTTACCAATTTAGGTGTGAGAAATGAATAAAAAACTTGAACTCGGTTTGAGTATTGCTAGGTTTAAGACTCACATGCAATTCATTCAAACTATTATTAAGTCAAATTTGCATAAAATTTTAAATTCTATACAAAATTCAACCCAAGCTGATTTACTTATTACTCGCCTCTACTCTACTTGATTTTAGTTTTTTTTGTCTTGATTTGAGCAAACAGCTCTTGCCCAATTGATTGAAAACTCTTTATGAGTCATTTATATTCTTTTCAATTCAGATATGAATAAAATATCAAATTTAATAGATATTTTAAGTTAAATATGATAAGTTTACTACTCAACTAAACTCGTTTTCCCTAGCAAACTTTGAACCATTATCCTCATGCGTTCCAACTTTAACTTTACATGAATTGGGCTACTCTCCCTTGTTTTAGAGTTTCATTTTTGTCAAGCCCAAAAGGGCAAAAGGAAAAAAATTTTTTGATCGATCAAAATAGTGGTCCACGCGTGCCAAATGGTTACCAATGTGCGAAGCGTGCCACGAGGCTCTCACGTGCGGCGACATTTTATATACGCGTGGAGTGAGCGCACTTAAACGACCCATCCCACACACACAGCTGAGTATAGAAATTGGCCTCTTACAAAATTATTTTTATTCTTGCATTGTTGAACATGACATGCGTATAGGTTAACAAGCAAAGAGACAGTCACCGAGAGGGGGCGAGCGCGAGAGAGATTCTTCACTTCACTTAGTCGTTTTCTTGCCTAGGAATCTAAATAGGAACACTCCGTTTGGAGGGTCCTCTGAAATTTGTGGCAATGGAGATGGAGAGTGAGACAAAGCAATCTAAGTTTAGGAGGATTTGTGTCTTCTGTGGGAGTAGCCAAGGGAAGAAGACTAGTTACCAAGATGCTGCTATTGACCTTGGCAAGGAATTGGTATTTTAAAGCCTTCTTCTTTTTCTTTTTTTTTTCTTTCGAAAAAAATACCTTTTCTCTGGTTGCTGCTGTTTTGTGCTATTGCTCGTTCTTGGGTTCTAGGGAAATGTCCCTTTTTTCAACTTGTGGGTTGTGCCAAAATTGTTTCTTGGAGGTATGTCTGAAATGGGGTTCGCAAGGAATCCACCGGAACTGTTCTTTAAATGTGTCGGGTCAATTATGTTCACCACTTATTTGTGAATTGGTTTGCGGGGTTTCACACACTCCTAAAAACTCATTTATCTCTCCAATTTGAAGTCTCTTGATAACCCTCCTCTCTCTCTCTCTCTCTTTCTCTGAACGTGTGTTTTTGTGTGTCTAAATGTGTGAAGAAAAGTAACTTCTTTTCTAGCAGAAGAGCGTCTCCTCTGTTAGAAGTCCAATGTAGAAACAAGAAGTATACAATGTTCAGAGCAGGGAAAGTTTCCTCTGTCAGATTTCCCGTTGCTATCTAGCAACAGTAAAGGCATTGTTAATTTGCTTTTGTCAAATTGTTAATGGTAAATGCATGGCTGATGATTCTATGTGCCCAACTTGAAGAAATTCCTTTTTCTTGTTAAAAAGTATGTGACTGGACTTTTAGACTCTTTTGAACTGACTTCTTTGTGCTCTTTTGCAGGTCTCAAGGAACATTGATCTGGTCTATGGAGGAGGAAGCATAGGTTTGATGGGTTTAGTTTCCCAAGCTGTTCATGATGGTGGTCGCCATGTCATTGGGTTAGTATTTTTCCTTTATCCTTTTTCTTTAACATCCCAAGGGAGTTCTGTTACAAAAATACGGTTGGCTTTGTTGTTCTTGATGGTTTTCTTCTCCATCAAGACTAATTTTTGTCATGTTATTGTCTCATTGCAGAGTTATTCCCAAGACGCTCATGCCTCGAGAGGTATGTCTGCTATAGCCAGAAAAAGTCTTATAACTTTTTTTTTCTTTTTTAAATTTAAAAAAGCAAAAGGACCTACATGTTTTTGTCTGTTTGTTTTCTCTCTCTTTTTCTTTTTTTTTTCTTCCTTTCTTCCCCTCTTCCTCCATGGATAGGATTGGAGTTTCTTTGTTTCATTTTGACCTGGTTAAATTCCATCCTTTCTTCGTGAATCTCTAATACGTCTCTTTGATTTTAGGAAGACTCTACTTAGTGTATTCAACCTTTTCAGTTTTTTTGGTTAATGATGGCTTGTTTTTGTTTTTGGTTCACTTTTCTCTTTTCCCTTACAAAGAATTTGTGTTTCTTCTATAGTTTGTGGTCTTTTGATGGATGCTTGAGACCCTTATCCAAATGCTGCTGGCAGAGTTATCACTTCCCCTCTCACATACAGATTACAGGATATACCAATATTTTTCTCTATTGTTTTACTCTTTTGGCATTTTCTAAAAAATTGGAATTCTTTTATTGGTAGTTTTTGTGGTTTAAAAGATGACTTTGCAGAGATTTGAAGTCTTTGCGTTAAGTCCAACCATGCTGCAACTCTCATCATTACTTCAGTGCACAACCTAAATACCTCTCTCTCTCTCCAGCCCCTACCCCCAGTTTTTCTTTTTCTTTTTTTTTTTTTAAAAAAAGGAGATAAAAAAGAAAAAATAAAAATAAACCTCCTTGTCTTTTCCTGTGCTTTTCAGTTAACTGGCGAGACAGTAGGCGAAGTGAAGGCTGTGGCAGATATGCACCAAAGGAAGGCTGAGATGGCTAAGCATTCAGATGGATTTATTGCCTTACCAGGTTACTGAAAGATCCTGCAACATTTTACACCAAAACTAAAAGGCAAAATCAAGCAGACATAAAAAATATCAGGAGCTTTTGTTTTAATCAGTCTAGGAACGCAAGTTTGCAATCTCTTGTTCTGGTTCACCTGTTATGTCCAGAGGATGAGTGAGGGCTTCTCATCATTTCCTCTGATTTTGCTCCGTCTCAGTTACTTGACAGTTACCCTCTGGATGAAAGATGCAAGAGATGACACCATCTCAGTAGAAAAGCCTCTGCCTTTCCCTTCAATTTCAAAGCTTGGATCAGTTAAGTAGAAAAGCCTTTGCTTTTCTCATCAACTTTAAAACTTGGATTCAGTAGACTAACTAATCACATATTAGGATGAAACAGTAGCAAGTAGTCAAAAAAATGTTTTTTTTTTCTTTTTCTTTTCCTTTTTCTGTTTCAACAGCTTATTGCTGATGTAGTACTATTTATGGAATGTGAACAACTGTGGTGAGGCCTAATTTAGCACAGCATTTTGAATCTTCTAGGAAGCACAGCCCCCGATGCCTATGATTAAGTGGCAACCTTTCACACTCTATGTCCTGACCCATCAACATCTTACACTGAAAATAAGAGCTTCTAAGACCGAGAAACACTGGTTCCTCCTCCAGCTTGTTCAAAAATGTGGGTGCTTATACTGTTCCTTCCTGCCTTTTGCCATAGCAAAGATAAATACAAAATTACTAGTTGCTGCTGAGTAGCACCCATGCCCAGTAAAAATCCTATTTACTTACCAAAAAAGCCAAACTTGATCCGCTTTTACTTTTATTTTTCATCAGATGACCAATATTTTTACGCTTTTGATCTTAAATTGAAAGCCATCGAGTAAAGATGAAAATAAAGCTCATTTCCTTTTTACTGTAATCAAAGGGACATGCAAAAAAGTTGCTCTTTTTAATATTTTATTATTTATTTATTTATTTATTTTGGGTTGTGGGAGAAATGGAGCGGGAAAGCAATAGATGAAAAAAGACAAAAGAAAAAATTAACAAAAAACCTTTCTTTGTGATGTGCTAGAATGAGAGCCATCATGGGCAGAATGGGGACGGCAGGAGGCTCTGTCCCTTCTCTTACAAAGGGTTGCAATAAATACCATGTTTCTGATCTCAATGATAATAAAGAAACCTGAAGGTGCATGACATAAAATTAACTCTGACCACTGTGTCAAGGAAAGTGGACTGTAATAATCCTCACTAGTCAGTCAAAGACGTTGCACAACTTTAGGTCAGCATATCAAGCGGACATTTGAATATTTGTTTTTCCTCTTTTATGAATCAAGTTATTTTATTGCTCCTTTTTGCTTTACACATCAGCTGTATAGAAATTTTAACCTTATTGTTTATTCTGGGTTTTCTTGTATATCTGTTTAAGTTAGAATTAAGTGATGTTTCAGCTCATGAACATCCTCTAGTTTTATTCCTGAATGTCTTAGGACACTAATTTTTTGTTGCAATCATAATGCAGGTGGTTATGGTACCTTGGAAGAACTGCTTGAGGTGATTACCTGGGCTCAGCTTGGAATACACGACAAACCGGTAAATTTCATCGTCCTCCATACTTCATGTTGCCTTAAAATTAAAAAAAAAAAAATTAGAAAAAAAAATAGATGACAATGACTGAATTTTGCAGGTAGGGTTGTTGAATGTTGATGGCTACTATAACTCATTGCTCTCATTCATAGACAAAGCTGTGGAAGAGGGATTTATCAGTCCAAGTGCACGTCAGATCATTGTATCTGCACCCACTGCGAAGGAATTGGTGAAGAAACTGGAGGTAAAGGAGAGAAAATATAATATTGTGCTCTGCATCTTCATTAACATGTAGGCCACAGTTGATATCTTGTCACTTAAGAATTGATCAAACAAGTGAAGAATACGTTTTGAACGTATCTGCTTCCCACTGTAACATCCCATAAGGCAACAAAAGTAGGTTTTCCATGCAAATGAACTGCTTGCTGCAGTTTCATGGAACTTTGTAACCAGAAAGTTAGCACATAGAGCTGTAAGTGATGGTAAAGAATATGCATTTATCACATTGTTAGGATTTGAAGTGCTTCATTTCTTTCAACTCATCAACATTTGTTGGTCCAAACATGACGATGTGGCATGTTTATAGGACTATGAACCCTGCCCTGAGCATGTAGCATCGAAGCTGAATTGGGAGACGGAGCAGCTCAGCTATCCTCAGCAGTTTGATATGCCCCGGTGATTCGAGGATGACAGTGTTAACGACAAAGGTAGAAGAAATTAAGAAGCTCCTAATCTGAGAACTCGTAATTCCCTCTGATAGGGAATTCATTTTGTATATCACTGGTATTGACATGAATATGTGAAACTCCGAACTTCGCCATTGACAAATTGATGTCTTCTTAACTTGTATAATATCAGGCGCCTACTAACCGTCTACTAATTCACATGTCGCACCCTTTCATTTTATTGGTTTCCTCTTTCTTTAATTATGGTCTTGATTGTGATATGTCTTGGCTTAAGAGAAAGTGATGCGGAACACGATTCATGTAACATGTTGATGTCTAAAATCATCATTAGGGTACTGAGGTGAGGTCCCTGCATGATAGGGGCCCTGTGAGCCTAAAGTGTTAACTTCTAATGAACTCACAGAGCTCCAAACAGCTCTGTGAATCTAGGAGGATCAAGATTCAGGTGAACAGGGGCAAGAATCAAGCCCAAAAGGCTTACAGTCTCATGAGAAGCAAAGGAAGTAGGGACACTACCATGAAAACATGTCTCATACAGTGCTCAAGTACCTTGTTTGCTGTTATGGTTCGAGTTTGGGGACAGCAGACACAACTCCAGCCCATGCAACCAACGACCGAAAACGGAAGGGGGCCTGTTGGTTCAAAAATGAAACAAGTTTTTGCCCTACTTCTGTCTTGAAGCAGTGATGAGGCCGGGGCCAATCACAGTTGGGCGAATGAAACGATGAAACGTGTTGAAATGGGGCCAATGTTCTTGATATTTTTGGACAGGGTGAGGACCATGTGCCCATGGACATTTTTGGACAGGATGATGAAGTTAAGACAGGTCCCAATTCTCCATTTCATGACCTCAATCGAGTTTGCGACTTTGCTGTGATAGATTCATCCCGAAAGTATTCAGTAGTTGAAGCGTCATATCTGCATCCTATGGCCTCATTCTTTTTGGACTTGTTTTGATCTGAACATTAGGCTTTTCAAAATAAAGTATGCAAAAATGACTTGCCATCACGACATCTTGCCTAGGAAGACTATCATTTTAGTCATAGATTTCTCTTTTTCCCTCCTGAAGAGTGAAAATAAGAATCACAAGATAGATAAATATTGGGAAAATTTGAAAATAAAATAAAATAAAAGTAAAGTTCCACTTACACAAACATTGCATGTGAATTTTGTGAATGATGTGATACTGAAATGAAAAAGTCTGTGTAGCGTGTTATGATTTCTATATCAGCAATGCATCTGTCTTTTTGCCCCCACCCAATAACCATAACCCATTTTCATCATCAATTCCTTCTCTTCACCTTCTGAGGTTTGAATTCTTAGCGAAAAGCCCTCTTTCAGCACCAAATGGTTTTAAAGTTCAAGCCTTTTATGAAAAAATTGCCAAAATTTTGAGAAAGGAGATGCTATAAACAGAAAGAATAAAGCTGGATAGTCTTCACTGTAGCTAATAACAGAAGAACAATAACAAATGGAAAAGTTTACAGCAATCCCTTCTGATGTGTGTCAAACATGAAATGCTTAAATGGTTTTTCTGTTAGGTAACCTTCAAACTCTCAGGAATAACCTCTCCATTCCCACAGTTTTGTTCTTCATTTGCAGGTGGCCCGGTTCCCTTCACATTGGAGGGCTTTGATCCTTTTGCACAGCAAGAATCTGACTTTTTATTGAACCCTAACCGTCTGGTAAAACTCTTCCACCCCCTGCTTGTCTTTGCCAGCTTCTGGAGTTCCTCTTTCATTTGCAAGCACTCCTTTTCAAGTTCTGAAACACGCTGCTTCACATCGTTAACATCCAAAGTTTGGTCATGAGCTCCATTGGCTTTTGTAAGGCTAAGGTTTCCACATTGATTTCCAGAGTGTTCGAGGTTTTCTGAGACAAAGAACCACCCAGAAATTGAGGTACGTAGCCGTAGCTGCTCAAAGAAGAGGACTTGGACAATTACTCGGAGGGGTAGCCTCTCATTCTGAGCTGCATGTGTGCTGGCTTCCAATGAAAGTTTTTGGCAGTTCATGAGTCTGCATAGCTGCTCTCTCTCTGAATCTGTAATCCAGTGATGTGCCTGAGGGGACAAATTTAATTCTACAAAGTTAACATTGTACCATAACCTACCACCAACATATTTAAAAATATGAATCTTAAACCAAGGAGTAGCTCTCATGAAAAGAGAAAGAATGACCGCTAATCTTCTTCATTTGGTCCTGTTGCACATATTGAAATTGAAGCTCAAATAGAATCAGAAACAAGTTATGTGTTTCGGAAGTATTACCTTCAGGTACACATCAATTGCACGGTAAAGGCCATCATCAAGTGGTCTTGCATAATCAGGGATGGCAAGGGCAAGGGCCTCGAACTTAGGGAGCTTAAAATTAACATCTGGTGCAACTTCAGCTAGATATCCATCAATCAGTGCTGCAACTGTTGTCATTGGTGTAAGTGAATCCGATCCGTTCACCATCTGCCCCTCTTCGACTATGCAAGGGGAATTGGATAGAGCCGCAGCCTGCTCAATTATCATAAAATGATCAAGAATCTTCTGAACAACATCTATATCATAAAGTGTCTCTGAGTAGCCCATGTTTGGAATGAGAAGATCCACGAGCGCAGCTTGATCAAGCTGAAGCCCCACTCTCTTTTCTAGATTTTCTCTGCATGCTGGACTTGCATGCAACACCATAGCAGTTCGGAGCAGCCTAAGCAGAAACTTGGTGGGTGTTACTCCCTTCCTGGTCGGAAGTAGACCCACTATCTCTTCAAGAAGAGCCCTTTGATCTGCCTCAGAAGTGTTAACAGTTGTCCCTGGATTGACATGCTCAATATCGTCTAGGCCTGTTTGTCTATTTAGCAGTGGGATGTATCTCTTACCATAGTGGACAACAGATGCAGCAATTATCTCAGGCTTCATTCCTCTAGATTCAACAGCTAAGATCAGACGTTTATAAAAGGATAAGGTAAGGAATGATGCATCCTCATACCACCAGTCTTCACCGATTGATTGTGAGTTCGTTGCAGCTGATATTCCATTCCACATGACCGTGTTTTCAGGACTCTGCTTGTGTTCACGTCCTGGTAAAGGCCAGCTGAATAAGCTTGGATCTGCACATGCCTTCATTGCCAAGGAATCGATACACCTTGAGACAATGTGAAGCTCCTCTGCATATGGTAAAACTTCTTCACATGTTTCAAGAGCCTTAATTGAGTCAGCCCAGTTGCCGAATACTTCATTAAGCAGGGCTTCTGTTTGTGAAACAAGGTTTCCTTCCCCATAATCATCAGTTATCCACAGATACTCCGCTGCACATCTTAGGCTGACCACATTTACAGCATTGATTTCTATTTTGACCCCGTAACAAAATTTGGCTATAAGTTCAAATGCTTTGGCATTGCCAGGCAAGTCACTGAGATTCAAAACACAATCTGATCCATCGTCACTTGATTCTTCAATGAGTTTTGCGAGTAGCCCACTTCTTGAAAGCAAAGGAAACTACAGCACAGGGACAAAGATGATCAGTTACTTGTAGATTAACATGGCGGAATGGATTGCTATAGTAATTTGCGAATACAATTCAGAAGCAAAGAATGACTCCTGAGATGCACCTTGTGTAGATGGAAAGAGATTTCGCCAACCTCGATGGTCACATCACTTGGAAGTCCACTGTTGCAAATCCTGAGGGAAGGAGCATGCATGGTTAACAACTGAACAAATTCCACAAGCAAATAGTCGTTAACATGCATAACCAACAGGAAGAAATGCTCAAAATCTTGCTAGAAAGTTTGTACAGGAAAATATAGGCCCCCAAAAGCTTCCTGTATCAAGCAAACAATTAGAAGAACACCAAGACAAAGACATAAACTAGGGCGGAGCTGTGCTTGTATTTCGAGCATGCTTGGTGATTTCTCACGACGGTATAACATACAAAAGTTAACAAGAACAGGGTCAGATGCAGTGTCTGGAAACATAAAAAACTAATACAGTCCATGGAAAACAGCAAAACTACGAATCCTTTCAGATTCTGTAACACTCTAAAGCCATGCGCTCAGACTTTGGTTGAAGATCAGAACCATAAATCAAAACCAGACCTTTCTACTAGCCAAGGAAACAGTTAAGCCGATTGAAGATGACAAAAAACCAAGAAGTACCAAGCTGTAATTACATTTACTTGACTTGATCTCACACACTCATTAATTCAAACACCTTGTAGCAATCTCGGGGTAGAGCCACAACAACTAGTGAAATGCAGGAACAGAACTGCCCAGAGGATTAAAGAAATGCACGTTTCCCTAGCATGAAAATGCAAATGAAGCAAAACCCATCTCAGATTCACTATTAAAGAAAACCCCTTTGGACTAAATCGGAAACCTTGATAATTCAGAAACCAAAAACTCCCATTAAAGAAGAAGCTAAGCTTACCAAGAAGGACCTTGGCGGTGGAAGGCTTCAGACTTAGAGCCAATCCTCAAGCAAGCCATGTATGTTTGCTGTCTCAGAAATGTGGAAAGTTTACTAATTGAACTTCAAAATATTAATTTTGATAAGTCACATGGAGGAAAAAAAACACAAAAAGTAAAAAATGAAGGGAAGAGGAAGAGCTGTGCGCGTCGCTGCTGGAAATCACGAATAATGCGCGCCAAGATGCACGTTAGTTAAGTGAGGTTACATTTGTGCGGTTAAAAATCACTTTGGAAAATCTTTTGTTCAGGAGAAATTATTTTTTCTTCATTCATCGTGATGAATTTGAAGACGAAAGAATAAATCTAGTGATCTTAGACTTAAGAATTCCATTTTCATGGATCGTGTGACGTGTTAAATTTGTCCCAGTAACTTTGATTTTCCGTATAACCCTGCGCAAATTCGGAGGGAATTCAAGGGTGTTGACTCGTTCATTCTTACAAAAGCTAAATCCACAAATCCCCATGAGCTTTGTTAAAAATTGCATTGTCTTCCCTGAGGCTTGGAACTCACCCTACCCTCTACAGGTACGGGTTTCCTAAAACGGTGAAAACAAGATGAACCCACCTAGGCTAAAAAATGTTATGCGCTCAACTTAAGTAAGCTTGAACATAATGAACCCTAAACTGTGGGCTCGAGCTCAGTTTGAGAGCTTGACAAACTCGACAAAATCAAGGGTTAATTGTAACTTTCAAAATATTAGGGGCCATACGTAAGTGTTAAATAACTTTAGGATTAAATGTGTAGTTAATCCTAACAAGAGAAGTTTGATCCACAAGGAATTCAACATGGAGAATTTGAATGAACCGGTCAAAAGTTGGAGTGTTTCCCAGTTTCGTTTGTTGATACTGACCAAGGCGAAAATACCATTATTTCATAGTACCTGTTATGGCAATTATGAATGCTGATATAACTTTATTATCTGTAGCATCATCTTTTTACATTTGTGTCTGACACCAAGCATGCATCTCCAGAAATTTATCATGCTACTAACCAAGTAGAATATCGTCTAATGTAAATTTGACAGATGCAACAAAGGGGTTCCAAGTAGAAGGGACATTAACATGTGGGCGATACCAAGCTTGGTAAGAGAAGGATCCTATTCATGATCGGTTTTCACCTTGTATGATTGGATTGTAGATCATAAAATCCTACCAAAAGCTTAAAATTTTTTGTCTAAATAATATAATTTATGTAAAATACCAATTATAATAGAAACTTAAGTAAAATTTAAGTGTTATAGCAATGACACAGCATAATTATTGATACAATACAAGTAAAATTCAAACTTCAATAGAGTATACATTAACATAATCAATAAAATAATCAACACAAGTTTGAAAGAAATTCATGAACAAACACATTATTGACAAATAAAAAAAGTGCAATATCCATAATTTAAATATTTAGTAATTAACTTTCAATAAATTTAAAATGTATAATGATTTTTTTTACAATAAGTAAATAATTTAATATTAGTAGATTTTTCTTCCTCAATGAAATAAGTTGAACTTATAGAGAGGGAAAACTAGTAATTTGAATGTCCATTAATTATGAAAAATATTATTATATATATTAAATTAACAATAAGATAGTTACGAAATAATTTAAATTATGTTTTAAAAAATTGTTATCAGACAATTACCTTGAGTTAACAAATTTCCTCCAACTGGGGACCAAAATGAAATAATTTTAATGGATTTGGAACCCAAAATAGGATGTCCTTAATAGGTCTAAGATCTAAACAGAACATTTAATAAACTAGAGATGAAAATTAAATGTTAGGGATTATCCATGTAATTTACCTCCAACAAAAATCAATACCAGGTAGAATCGGTCGGATTTTTCGATCTTATAATCCTATGATCTTAGTCATAATCCTACTATGATCCTATTGTGCCTTCAATCTTATAACATTTTGATAAGATTTTCTATGTTAAGATCTTAAAATCATACGATTCTATGATCAGATCGTAAAATCATACGATTCTATGATCAAAATCACGATTTTAACAACCTTAGGGAGATCAATATGCATGGATTCTTCTTCAAGAGGAGCATCATTATGAATTTCAAAAGTTCTAGTCTCATCTAGTTGTGCCATAAATGCTTGAAGTTCAAAAGCATCTGATGAAGTGACAGATTCATGTTCACCTTCTGATGAATCAGAAGAGGTAGAAGAAGTATCAATCCATGAGGTGTTTAGATGGTTAGTTGATTAGGTCATATGGATCTGGTGGTCAAGGAAAGAAGTAAAAAGATTAGCCTGAAAGGTCATGACTTCATGGGTTGGTTCTTGCATATTGAGTGAAGGATTATGAGGCTTGGATGATGGTTGCTAGTTTGAAGAATCTTTAGGAATTGAAGGGCCTTTAAGTTTTAGTTCTTTTTGGGACTTGGGCTCTGTTTGAGTAGGAGTAGCAGTTGGAGGAGGTTGAGTGGGGTTGGGTTTAGGTTTTGATTGTAGGTTTGATTGTTGGTAAAGTGATAAGGGAGTTATAAAGAAATTATAAATAAATAGTGATGATTTGGCAAATACTAGGCTAAAAGGCTAGAAAAAATGTTGGGGATGAAGTAAGGGTGGTGAATATGAGCTCGGAAGTCTAGGTTGTTGATTGGCTTGATTGTCTTAAAGGTGCTTTAGTTGCTGCTTAAGATGCATGATTTCCTTTTCTTGAGTTGAATTTTTTTTTTTGCTGAGAAATTAGATTCATGATCTCATTATGAAGAAAATCAATCCTTTATTGATATTGTGTTAAAGGACTAATCACAACATGATCAACTTTCTTTTCGAGCCTGAGTTGATTCTGCTCAATTCTTTTAAGAACGAGGTTTTAAGAGACCATATTCTCAAATTGCCAATTCAAGACTTGTTCAGCAGTAGACATTTATTTTCTTTTCCCTTTAGAGTTAATAGATGTTGGCTGAGGAACCTTCTAGTTTTGTTTGGTAGAAGAAGAAGGAAATTCAAACTTTAATAGAGGCAAATCTTCCTCCTTCATCTCAAACATATTAACTTCAAAAATAGGAACTGAGGGTTGTTTCCTCTTTAACTATTTGAATGCCTTTTTATAATATGGATGAACAGCCATTTTGACTTCAGGAGATGGAGGAGGGAGACTAAAGGGTTTCTTTGAAGAAGGATGATATTGAGAAGGTTGGCCTTATTCTTTGCTAGAGTATAAGACATAGTAGTCATACTTTCCAGATGGCTTACCAAGAAGTTGGACAGATGGATCACTGTCTTCATATCTCTGTCGAAGAAGTTCTTGGGATGGTTTCTTCTTCCTCATTTTCTTTTTCTCCGTTTCATTATCATCAAAAAGTTGTAGACAATTAATACAATCACAAACATCAAAGTATCTATGACCTTACTCATCTTGCTTTCCTGGATCGTGATCTCCAATAGTTAAGATCTAGTAACTAGAAGCGATTGACCTTTGGTTGGTTTTTTTACTTATTTCTTGTACTAGGTAATAGAAAAGTTGTTCTATTCATCTAAGAATTGTAACCATTTTGTTCACTTATTTGATAGTGGAAAGATTGTTAGATTGGCCCTCCTTCTATTTCTTTACATGGCTCTCAAAATCTTCCAAAGCCTGAGCTTGTTCATCTATTTCTTTTCATGATCTTGATAAGTGATTTGATGTTTATGCCTTTTTAGTTGGTTTTTCACTTACTCTTCATTTTATTTAAAAAGAAAAGTTGTTCTGTTTATATCATTTCTGATCAAGGTTTTTTTTTCTTTGTTCATTTATTTCTTTCCCAAATATCATTCTATAGTGCCTTCCTAGGCATATACATTACACACGTGTTCACTTGTTGCTTCATTTACCTTTCTCAAGAGAAGTAGGTAAAAGTTATGATCATTTGCCATAACTTCAAGTGAGGCAAAAGGGAATCATAGCCAAATGGTCAATAAAAAAAGGATTGACTAGTTAACTACCCGCATAACAATGCTGTTCTGATGTTAACATTCCTACAATTTTAATCATCATTCAGCCAAAAAAGTACAGACAATTTTGCCACGATTTATGGCCAACAATTTTAATCATTTAAAATTACTATAGTTTGTGACAATTTTGCTAGGATATTATTCCCAGCAGAATAGCATAGCAAAAATCATAGCAACTATTGCTACAATTTTGCCAAGAAAAACTCAAATGAATTTTTATCTTCATACACCATAAATTTTTCATCAGTTGAATTATTTTCTTGCTTGAGAAATGTAAAAGCTCTTCAAGTACTTCCTCTATTTCAGATTGCAAGATAAGTAAATCCCAACTTATTTTCCTCAAATAAGTTTTATTACACAAGATAAGCAAGCTAAGTATGGTTAAGTCAAGTTCCAAAGTGTAATTTGCACCTAAGGGGCAAAAGGGGCAAAATGATACTTTTGCCCTAAGGCAGTAGCATGACCGTAATTTCAGTGAATTTGGTTCATGCAAGTATTTTGAGATAAATAAGTTAAGACCATGAATATTTCTAGCCATTTGAACCAAAAGTGAAAGTTAAGGGTTAAAAATGTACTATGTGAGAAATTGAGCTATTATGTATTATAATGGCTTGAGTGGCTTAAAGGAGAAGTGTGTGGGTAAGAAAAAAATTTCTATGGGACCAAAGAGAGATGGTGTAAGAAGATTTTAAGTGGCTTAAGTGAATTAAAACTAAGTTTGAGGGCCAAAGTGACAAGTAGAGGAGAAATTGACTAAGTGGAGTAGTTGAGATATTTTTTGGAGGGAGGATGATACTATTTATCATCTCCTTCATTTGAAAAATTTGTGGCTCCTTTTCTGGCATATCTCTCGATCTCTAAATCTCCTTATCTACCTAAGATTTCATGAAATTTGAAGATCCCATAGCCATCCTAACAAGCCCCTAGCTCATCTTTGGTTCAAAACCTAAGGTAAGCTTCTATGATCCTTATATGATAGTTCTAACCTTGTTAAATGGTTATAAGTGGTCTTAGTTTCATGTCCTTATGTCTAATTTGATTGAATTCAAGTTTACAACTTAAAGGAACTTCATTGAGCTCATGTGTGCTTGTTGTTTGCTTTTTGCTTTAAGGATGATTTGAGGTAAGGGATTCAACTTAATTCTGCTAAAATAATTTATAGAAATGTAGTATTACATGTTGGAAAGAAGTATAAACAAGACCCATGTGAATTGGCTTTGGGGATTGAAAGATTTAGCAAGTTTTGTGCAAGATAGCACATGGACACGAAATGCTAAAATGGCATTTGGGATGCTTTACCAATGTTAGGGACATGTTACCAGCTGTGTCCCAGGAAATCCAACATTTATTGGCCTTGGCAACGCATCACCAATGGTGTCACCAAGGCCCAAGCCCCGCAAGCTTGAGGGACCTAAGAACGTCTCAATATCTAAGTTATCATCCCTACAATTCTAAAATGTTCTGTAGCTTCGGTTAGGTCAGTATTTGAGTGCCCAGCCGTATGAGCTCATGGCAGTTTGGAGCACCTTTGTATGTAAGGAAGTCCTTAGTGCATTTGCATGTGTACATTTCATTCATTCATCTATCCACCCATTATTTGCATTGTTTGATGTTTTTATTATTGTTATCACTTGTGTTGTTGGTTGCTTGATTGTTCTATATGTTATATGTATGTTTGTTGTGCTTTGCATGTTTGCGTTTCTTCCCCCTATAGGTGCATAATCCCTTACTGTGTACTTTTGAGTACTCACCCCTTCACCCCTTTAGTGTTATGTAGATATTAAATGGGTTAGACGAGCTTAATAGTTGGTAAGGGGTAGCTATTAAGGCTAAGTTTTGTTACTCTAAATGTACTCTTTATGCAACTTGTAACATAAGCTAGCACTCACCAAATTGTTTACCTTTCGTTTTGAGGCTAAGTGAGCACAAGAAAAGTGTGGCTCATCACTTAAAGCTAGTTTGCCTAGGTAAAGAGCTAATGATGGATCTTTGACATTGTTTTATTATTTTTTTACTTATTTAATTGTTGTTGTATAGCCAAGACGACGCATGCATATTTTATGTGTAGGGTAGGCTAGGAAACTAGTTCGATGTAAAAGTTTTAAGATACTTCACAAGTGATAACTAGCCAATTATGACCTAAGTAGGATCATAGTTCCCAAGAATCTTACTATAGTTAGTAAAGTCGAGGAACTAAGACCGTGTTCCACTATAGTTTGTATTAGAGCAGGTCAATGGTTCTAATAGAGGTAATAAGTGACTAAGATCCAAGTGTGTCCTTATGCTAAGTATGGTTAGTAAAATTTATAAGCATTCCTGGAGTTGTCATCTGGTTTGGTTGCAGGTATATCTGTGGGAACAAGGTAAGGTGCTTGTATTGCAGCAACGGACCAAGCAAAGGTCCAATTGGGCCTATGGTGTTAGCCATAGAAAATGTGGTGTTTTTGTTGTACGGTCCTAGTAACACAATGGCGTGAGTAGTCCAAGGAGCATGTCAGACCCTCGAAAAGAGGAGACCATGGTTAATCTCTAATGGGTAAAGGTTGAAATGTGCTAAGGCCTACAAGTACACTAAGACCGAAGGAGGAATCCTCATGCTGAGAGTAGGACCAAGGTTAAGGAAGTGTTGATGGTTATGCAGATAAGGATGGAATTCAACTAGTAGTCAAAGAGCCTAAGGGTAAGGCCTGAGAAGTACTAAGTTACTAAGTATACACCAAGGCTAAGTGAAATATGGACACTAAGAGAGTGTTAGGCCATAGGGTAAGGGCTAAGGTGCAATAGAACTATAAGTGCGCACGGGCTAGGAGAATAACATCTCTTCCCAATGTAAGTTGATGCCCTAACAAAATCTTGGATAAGGACCATTTAATTTGGAGGCTATGGAACCTAAGGAAGAACTAAGAAAAAATGACACAAACCCAAAAAAAGGCGCTATATGTCAAAAGCATGGAAATGTGGAAGGTGAAGGATTACAGGCATGAATATGTTTGAGGTCAAGGCCTAAACAAGGCTAAGTTCATGATTGCCTTAGTCACTAGGGAAACGCCACCATTACTAAAAGTCAACCAAGAAGACTTACTCAAACTAGTTGATTAGTCAAGAAGCCATTAGCAAAGAAAAGTACCTTTAAGTTTACAACATAGTGGTAAGTAGTTTTTGTTGTTTAAATTGCTATGTCTGTTGTTGTGACTAGTCTGCCTAAAAAGCTAGGATTCGAAACGAAGTGTGGGTATGTGAACCGATAACAACCTAAAAAAGCTAAGTTTCGGTTAGACCATTAGAGTGGTTAAGGTTTTGCATAAAAGCTTAGGGGTGGCAGGTATGTGGTGATTTTTGGTTATGGTTTAATGAATGATACAGTAACATTTAGGAAGAGGGTCAGTTAAGGGCACAAAATCTAACTTAACCATGCTGGTCATAAACAACCCTTGGAAATATCCCGAGGGTAAGGGTGACTTGACAATAGAGTTGGTAAATCATGCCATGAGTTGAGTCTTAAGTTAATCAAACTTGTACCTATGGTGTAAGAAGTGGTTTATGCACTATAGGGACATTTTAAGGAAGGACAACTCTAAGATAACTATGACCCATCCAATTCTGAGAAGTGTTGCACCCTTGTTCCTAGGGATACAAAGTAAAGTGAGATTGAATTCCTCAAGCACTCATAACTAGTGTAAAAGGGCTTATAAAGCCAAGAGTTAACTTTAGAAGCCTGAAGTTGTAAGTGAAGAAAAAGCAAGTGGTACACTAAGGACTCGTAACAACTGTGAGGAGATGGTTAAGTAAAGGTTAAGAACCATAACCCATAGGTCTTAGAACTGTGAAGTATTTTTTGAAAGTGTGGTTCCTTAAGGAGGGGAGTCTATTGGTTTTGATAAGATGGCCAAGGTTCAAGAGCTAACACGAACCTTAAAGACCAAAAGGATAATATCTAGATTCCTAAAAAATTACAACCCAACATAGTAGTGTAAGGAGGAACTGCGAGAGAACCGATAAAAAGAGGTTTTAAGGACAACCCTAGTGAGTTAAAAAGGGGAAATCCCAGAAGGCTTCAAAATTGGGACTTAATAACTATTAAGAATACCCATCATGGCAAGATGAACTCCAAGTAATAGTCTTATTCTTAGTATTCTTGCTAGGGTCCGTGTTGACCCAAGGCTACTCACAATGAGTAAAAGTGACTTAAGTAATGTTTTCAAATGTTTGGGAGTTCAACCATTTTAGATAGCAGGGTACATTGTGAGTTCAAAAGAGCTAAGAAAGGCTTAAACTAAGAAGCTAAGAGTATAGATCTAATTTAACTTAAAGGTTTGCAAGAAAGAATATGCTAAGGTCCAAAGTATGAAATAGACAAAATCAGCAATGGTACAGATGGTGTAAATACCAAGTTAGGGTCTCAAATATTGAAATAGTCAAGGGCAACTGAAAGTCGGGGTTCGTTGGAAAATTAAGTAAGCTTGCTAAGCCTAACATGCATATGGGATTTTTTTATTGTTCTAAAGGGTAAAAAGTTATCTAAGTAGTTTAAGAGTCGAGGTGTGGTCAGGTGATGACTAAGAAAGACTATTGTACAAGTATGTGGCCAAGAAAAGAATTGAAACCTCAAAGTAAGATTGCTGAAGCTAAGGTTGTTAGAGCTACCTAGTGAGTCCAAGAAGTTGAGCTACTGAATAATGGCCTTGAACCATTAAGAGCCCATAAGAATGAGTCATAGTAAAAGCTCTAGAAGATCTTAGTGTTTAAATAGACTTCAAATGTCTAAGTGAAAGATGGGCCAAAGAGGAGCCAAGTAAAACTTCCTTAGGCATAAGGAGATTGTAGGCCTCAGTCAAGCCTAAGGGTACGCACATTGTGGGCTATGGGTGTGTAAACCACACTAAGTAGCCACAGTTCTTAATTCATAAGGATGGGCTAATGAGGTGACGATCTAAGAATATGCCTAAGTATAAAAAACATGGTATATGTACCAAACCGGCCTCAAATAAGGGATAAGATTTATTTATAAGTCTAATTCAAGCATAATTGTATGTTGGGACCACTCATGAGCAACAGTCGAGGATGTGTTAACCCAATGTGTTTGGGATGTTAAAAAAGACTCCTACAGATTCTATGAGGAGGCATGATAAGTTTGAAGGCCTAAAATGTCGAGTGCTAAGTTAAAATAATGTGAACCAAAATTTCTATAGAAGCTAAAGGTGTGGAATGAGTTATAGGACATAAAGTGTACCCAAGTGTAGAAACTAAAGCGGGACCATGATAGGCTGAATGCCGAGGGTCTTAAGGGCTTCCTAAGAAAACTTAAAAAGCGTCGTGAAGCTTAAGAGAACTCAATGCCAAGTGTGCACCTAGGGTGGCCGAGTAATCAAGGTAAGGCCTAAGCGTCACTGTGGTGACATGTTAGACAGCGTAAGGCAATCAGGGCACCCAAATAAAGCTAAATAAAGCTACCAAGGCTAAGTCTTTAGTAATATAAAAGACCTAAGAAAAGGGCCTGTAATACCCAAGTTATGACAACTCTCCTAGACAATGACTGGCTTTGACCCAGTAAGTGTATTTTTTTTAAGTGTTTTGACTTAATACCTTAAGTTAGCATCTTATTAAGCAAGAAAGGTAAGCTAAGTGAAGTAAAGATAAGTTCCTAAGTGTAATTTAGCACTTGCGAGTCAAAAGGGAAAAATTATAATTTTGACCTAAGTGAGTGGCGTGACTGTAGTTTGATCAAATTAGGTTCATGTAAGGATTTTTTACTAATTAAGTCAAGACTATACATTAATCTAGCTATTAGAACCATCATTTGCAGGAAAAGTGCAAAAATTTCACTAAGTGTTTAAATGAGCCATTTATGTCTTAAGCGGCTTAAGTGTCCAAGAGGGTAAGGGTAAAGGACTTATGAACACTCTTTAGGACCAAGGAGAGATGGTTTTGGGTGTAGGTTTAGTGGCCAAAGTGAAACGAAAGAGAACTTGATAGCTAAGAGGCAAGAAGTCAAAAAGTAAGTGGAGTTGGTATGATATTTCTACCAAGTTTTTTTACTTCCATTTCCATTCCTTTTATTCCCAAATTTCGTGGCTCACTCTCTCTAGCATATTTTTTTTCTACAAATCTCCCCAATTTCATGAAGTTCCAACAAATTCAAAGGTCCCAAATAGAATTCAAGAAGCCTCAAGCTCATTCTTGGTGCATTTGCTCCATTTTAGCTATTTGTTTCTTGTTTTGAGCATAAAACCTAAGGTAAGCTTCTTCACTTGGCTTGATCTAATTCTAAGTTATTTGAGTAGCTAGAAATGGTCTTGATTTGAAGTTCTTGGTGCCATATAATGTTGGTTTTAGGTTTGGAACTCAAGAGAGCTAAGTTAAGCTCAAGTGTGCTTGTGTTCTGTTCTTGCTTTGTGGCAAAATTTGAGGTAAGGGCTCAAATTAATTTAGCTCAAATAATGCAGAAAAATATATTATTACACGTGGCAATGAAGTAGATACAATATCTATGTGAATTGGCCTTGGGGATTGAGAAATTGAGCAAGTTTCATGCAAGTTAGCACGTAGTTGTGTAATGCTGGAAGAGCATTGGTGATGCGTCGCCGTGGTGACGCAAAATGGAGACACTCCCCATGGTGATGTGAAATGGTGATGTGTTGCCAACAACTTCCCAGGAAATCCAAGAATTGATGCCCTTAGGGATACGTCACCAACAGCGTCGCTAATGTCTAAGCCCCTTAAGCTTGGAACACCTTAAGAATGTCTCAATCTCTTGGCTAATATCCCTAGGCTATTCTAAGATGTTTTGTATTAGGTTGGGGTCTAAAAATCATTCCTAAGTTGAGAATTATGCATTATTTAATGGGTAGCTAAGTGATGTGGTTAAGGTAGGGCTAAGGAGAATGGCTAAAAGGGCACTATAGGGATTAAGTCAAGTTTTGGAGTGTTCATTGGCCTAAGTGAGAGGTCTTAGACCTTTGGGGAAATAAAGAGGAAACCTAAGAGGATTCCAACCAAACCATGTGGTTTGGTAAGTAAGCCACTAAGAAGCTCTAAGCTAGGCTCTAAGAGCTTGGCAAGTTGGACCATATAAGATGGCTACCTTACATAATAAGTTAAGGAAAAAACAAGTAAGATTTAAGAAGAGGTGACAACCTATTCCAGGACTCATAAAAATCACTTAAGGGAGGTAAAAATTTTGGGATATGAAGGCCAGTGTCTCAAGTACCTCCGCCATTTGAGCTCACAGCAAGTATAAAGTACCTAAGCTATAAGAAGTCCTAAGGAATGTGTATGTTGCACATCATACATTAATGCATTGCATATCTATTATGCTATTAGTTGTGTTGATTGTTGTTTGTTTGTTTGTTTGTTTGTATGCCATATTTGCATGCTTGCTTGCTATCTTTCTTGCAGGTAGCCCAAGGGACCCTTATTGAGTACATTCATGTACTCACTTCCTTAAGTTTATTGTGTAGGTTCTAACACTAGGCCGAACAACTAAGTGGGTAGTTGTAGGCTAAGTTTTACTTTATAGGTACTTATTTGCTTGACTCCTTGAGATTGTAATGTTGTTTGAAATATAAGCTTGCACTAACAAAGTGTATGTCTTTACAGTTTAGAGGCTAAGTGGTGCACAAGGACAAGAAAAAGCTTGTACTTGAAGCTTGATAGCTCAAAGGTAGGGCTCAAGAGATGGATCTTGGTTATGAATTTTGTCTTGTACATATAGTACCTTGTGTACTAAGATATTGCATCTACTAAGATACATTGTGGTGTTAAACCATGCGTTAGTTTTGGGTGCATGCTAGTGTTGTAGAGTGTGCACAAACTATTACTTGAAGTTAAAATAACTAGTATTTTATTATCTTGGCATGTTTTAAGTATGTTTTTAATGGAATGGTTGAGAGATATTTCCTTAAATGGTTTACTTATTTTTTTGCATTACTAGGACAAATGCATGCACATTTTCTTGTAGGGTAGGCTAAGAAATTAGTTGCATGTAAATCGTCTTAATTTACCTATAAGTAATAGTTAGTCAATAATAACTAAAAGGGTTCACAGTCCCCAAGGGCCTATAAGTTAAGCAATTTGGGGCACTGGGACCCCACTCGGTGACACAACTAGACCTCACTACCAAAGAAGGCCAAGCTGGATAAGGAATGACTCATAAGTAATAAAAATAAAATAAAGAACTATGCTAAGGTACCTTAAGATTTAAAGGCCAAATAATTACTAAGTGGTTAGTAAATGGTGAAGGACCCTAAAATAGTAAGTATGAATAGCTATCAAATAAAGCTAAGGGTAAGTCACCAAAAATGGTACCATACTTAGGGCACTAAAGTGGAGTGATGCTAAGGTAAATTATCATGAGAAGTATGTATTGACAACATTAAGAGGTAATAAGGTTAAAGATGGACCTAAGAATTGGCTTGAGTGCGTAACATAAGCATAGGAGTTGCTAAGTAAGAAATGTATCCTGAACACTAAAGGGCACTAAGTGACAATAAGACTGTTATGTACCCAAGGTAGCTTAAATGCCTAAGATGGGTGCAAGCATTGCCAAGTTGAATTGTGCCAAGAGAGCTAAGTGGTGGTGACTAAGAAACAACTAAGTAGGGCCTGAAAACCTAAGTGAGGCATAAGGTTGTGTTAATTCTCACCAAGAGTAAAGACTCAAGTAGAAGGCTAAGTACTCCCAAAAGCACCCTAACAGGAAAAAAGGCCAAAGAGCAACAAGTTCGCTCGTAGTTGAAAATGCCAAAGTGGAAATTGGGAGTATGGGAAAGTGCCTTGTCAGCTAAGGTAATTGTTTGGCCCATAGGTAATGTCTCCATGGAAAAGGTTTCTCATGGAAAACCTTTGGAAGTTTCTTGACTGGTAAGGCAAGAAGCTAAAAATATGAAGTAAGCATGTGGTTAAGGTGCTATAGGTAGCCATAGTAAGAATAATACCATGATTGAGAACCGACGTGATGCAAGAGAAATAGCATCCAAGCATACACTCACATAAAAATTAGAATGTAGAGGACAAAATTTTTAATGAATAGGTGAATGTAAAGGCTCTCCAAGTACTTCCCATAGTTTGGATACTAAGGTAAGTAAATCCCAAGTTATTTTCCTCAAAAAATTTTTATTACGCAAGACGAGCGAGATAGGTAAGGTTAAGTTGAGTTCTAAAGTGTAATTGGCACCTAAAGGGCAAAAATGGTAAAATTGTAAGTTTGGCCCAAGTTAGTGGCATGAACATAATTTCAATGGAATTAGTTTCATGGAAGTGCCTTGAGAAAAATAAGTTAAGACCATAAGTGTTTCAAGCCATTTGAACAAAAAATGGAAGTTAAGGGTTAAAAATGTACTAAGTGAAAAATCGAGCAATTATGTCTTATAATGGCTAGAATGGCTTAAGGGAAAAGTGTGTGGGTAAGAAAAACCTTTCTATGGGACCAAGGAGAGTTTGGTGTACAAAGAGTTTAAGTGGCCTAAGTGAATTAAAACTAAGTTTAAGGGCCATAGTGAGAAGTAGAGGAGAAATGGACTAAATGGGATAGTTGAGATATTTTTAGGAGGGAGGATAATGCCATTTATCATCTCCTTCATTTGGAAAATTCGTGGCCCCTCTCCTTCATGTCTCTCCATCTCCAAACCTCCTAATCTACTCAAAATTTCATGAAAATTGAAGGTCCTAAAGCCATCCCAACAAGCTCCTAGCTCATCTTTTATGTATTTGGTGCATTTGAAGTTGTTGTTGCAAGTTTTTAGTTCAAACCCTAAGGTAAGATTTTATGATCCTTGTGGGTTAGTTTTGAGCTTTTTAAATGGTTAAAAATGGTATTAATTTCATGCCTTGGTGTCTAATTTGATTGAATTCACTTTTTGAACTCAAAGGAACTACATTGAGCTCATGTGTGCTACTTGCTTGCTTCTTTCTTTTTGGATGATATGATGTAAGGGATTCAAGTTAATTCAAATTAAATAATGCATATAAATGTAGTATTACATATTGGAATGAAGTATAAACATGATCCATGTGAATTGGCTTTGGGGATTGAAAGATTGAGCAAGTTTTGTGCAAGATAACATATGGACATTAAATGCTAAAATGGAATTAGGGATGCATTTGAAATTTTAAGGACGTGTCACTAGCTATGTCCCAAGAAATCCAAGGGTTGTTGTCCTTGGTAACCCATCTCCAACGACGTCGTAAAGGCTTAAGCTCCTCAAGCTGGAGGCACCCTATGAACTTTTCAATCTCTCACTTATCATTCATATGTTATTCTAAGATGTTTCATAAATTTGATTGGGTCTAGAACTCATTCCTAAGTTAGGAATTATTCATTATTTGGTTAGTAGCTAAATGATGTAGTTAAGGTATGATAAGGTAGGGTGGCTAAAGGGGTTAAAGTGCTCATGTTGTCAACGGAGCACTAATGGAATCAAGGTGGGTTTTAGATTCTTCGTTGGCCAAAGTGGGAGGTCTTAGACCTTCAGGCAATGAAGAGTAAACCTAAGAGGATCCCAACCAAACCTTGTGGTTTGGTAAGTAAGCTAATAAGGAGCCCTAAGCTAAGCCCTAAGATCTTGATAAGTCAAACTATATAAGACGCCTACCTTGTACAATAAATTAAGGGGAAGAGACAAGTAAGAGGTGAGTAAGTGATTACTTACTGTAAGTAGCCCGTCAGATGCGGGCAAGGTTTAATATAGGCAATGGGCTTAGTCGAAGGTACCCGTAAGACAACTTTATAGGTGTTAGTTAAGTGCTAGCATAGGATATGAGACCAGTATCCTAGTAACCGAGCCATATGATCTCACAGTAATTTGAAGCACCTTCAGGTGTAAAGAAATCCTAAGTGCATTTGCAACTGCATATTTCATTCATCCATCATCCATTCACTATTTGCATTGTTTGATGTTCTTATTATTGTTAACAATTGTGGTGTTGATTGCTTAATTATTCGATACATTACATGTATTTTTGTTATGCTTTGCATGCTTGCATTTGTTCCCCTAACAGGTGTCAAATCCCTTATTGAGTAATTTCAAGTAAATACCCATTAAGTGTTATGTAGGTATTAAGTTGGTTAGTCGGGCTTAATAGTTGGCAATGAGAAGCTGTTAAGGCTAACTTTTATTGGTTTGAAGGTAGTCT
Source organism: Aquilaria sinensis (assembly GCA_005392925.1). Lineage (NCBI taxonomy): Eukaryota > Viridiplantae > Streptophyta > Magnoliopsida > Malvales > Thymelaeaceae > Aquilaria > Aquilaria sinensis. Next base: position 251,336 of record SMDT01002100.1, on the reverse strand, counting down.
TTAAGTAGGAAACTTTAAGTTTCTAAGCTGTTTGTAATATAAGGTAGTACTGACCAAAGTGTTTGCCTTTTAGTTTAAATCTAAGTGAGCACAAGAAAAATATGGCTCATCACTTGAAGCTTGCTTGCTTGGGTTAAGAGTTGGGAATGGATCCTAGTAGATATATGTTGCTTCTTCTATATGTATGGTATCTTTATTCAAAAAGCTTGCCTCTACTAAAGTCCATTGGTGTATAGAGCATTAGAGTTACATTTGGGTACATATAAGATCAAGATGTATGCACATAGTTGTTACTCGAAGTTAAAGCAACTAAAGTTTTTATATCTTGGCTTGTTCTAGTTTGTTTTCTTAAATATAATGGCCAAGCCACTATTTTGTTATTGTTTACTTATTTAATTGTTATAAGATAGCTAGGACTATGCATCCATATTTTCTGTGCAAGGTCGGCTAAGAAACTAGGTGCACGTAAAAGTTTTAAGATTCTTTGCAAGTAATAACTAGCCATTTGTGACCTACGTGTGATAATTGTTCCTAAGAAGCTTACCGAATTTAGTAAAGTTAGGGCCCTAGGACCTTGTTCCACCACAAGAAAGACCTATTAAAATTGTAAATAGACTTAATTATTAATACCTACATAAAAATTCAACATCGTGCAAAAATTCATCACATTGCAAATGAAAAAATGGAAACAAACCATAACTCTAATTTCTAAACCCTCACCTTTAAGCCCTAAACCCCAAACCTAATCCTTAATCCCTAAACACTAGCCCTAACCTTAAACCTTAAACTAAACCCTAAATCCTAAAACTAACCTTAACACTATACAGTAATACAAAACCATAACCTTAAACACTAATCCTAAACCATAAACCCTTATCCTGAAGCCTTGGACCCAAATCCCTAATACCTGAACACTAACCCTAAACCTTAAACCATAAACCCAAAAACTATTCCTAACACTAAACCATAACCCTAAACACTAACCCTAAACCCTAAACAATAATCCTTAAACACTAACCCTAAAGTTTAATTAAACCTTAAACCCTAAACCTAACCCTAATCCTAAACATTAGTACTAAACTATAATCCCAAACCCTTATGCTAAAACCATAAACCATAAACCTTAATCCTTAAAAAATAACCTTCACTAAAACCTTAAACCTTAAACCCTAAAACTAATCCTCACTATAACCTTAAACACTAACCCTAACTCCAAACTTTTTGGAGACTTCCAAATTTAGAAATTAGCTCAAAACTTTTGGGAGACTTCCAAATTAAGCTTAATGGTGATCCCTAAACACTAAACCCTAAGCCTTAAACCCCTAAACCCTAACCTTAAGCCAACCTTAACCCTAAGGCAAACCCCTATACACTAACCATAACTCTAAAGTTTTGATGCTTTCATATTTAGTAGGTTTAATGATCATGGCATGAATTTGTTAAGATGGTAACATTAGTTCTGTAAACTGTTTATATTCATGAAATTAGGTAACACAATTTTTAATTTTAACGTGGTTAATTTTAGTCATTAACAATAATCATTGTAAAAGACCCTAAAGTTTTAATCTCACAATTTTTTTTAAGATTTTAAAGTTAGTGTTGTAGTTGATAACTGTGCCCAAATTATAGAAAAATAATAAAAAATTGTCATTATTGGAGTGACCGTAATAATCTTTCTCCAAAGTCAGATATTTCACCTTCATTCTCTTCGCATTTTCCATTTGCATATTTTCTCCTTTCTTTTCCTTATCTTTGTTGGCTGTTTATACCCTTTCCTTAGCCCTCTTTTCTCCATGCTGTCGATGGCCTCCTTTGCCCTCTCCTCGTAACCTCTATCCTCTCCTCTCCTTGTCGTTGTCAGCCTCCTTTCGTCTCCTCACCTCATTGCCACCAACGGCCTTCCTCATCTCTTGGTCTCCTTCCTCTCCTCCATCTAAATCTCTCTCTATTTCTTTCACCAGGTATGAATCTCCCTCTCATTGTATATTTTTTTTTAATGTTTTATCTAATTTCTTGGAATATTAAAGTAACTAAAGTTCTTTGTGGACAAAATTATTAGACAATTAGAAGGTATTGGGCATTAATGTTGAAAAAAAAAATTGAAATTAGTGTTAAGCATTGTAGATAGCATCATATTTTTTGGAAAACTATGGATAATTTTGTAGATTTGAGGTTGAAATGGAAAAAAGGACCAAAATTCTAAGTAATTAAAGTATTAGGGCTTAATTGAAAAAGTACCAAATATTTTAGGAAAATTATAAGCAATTAAAGTATTTAGTGCTTCATTGAAAAGTAAAAAAATTATTGGACAAAATTATAAATAATTAAAGTATTAGGGCTTATTTGGAAAAGTGCTAAAATTTTTTTGAAAAAAATTGTATATAATTAAAGTATTAAGGCTTAATTAAAAAAGTACAAAATTATTCAACAAAATCTTAAGTAATTAAAGTATTAGGGCTTAATTGAAATAGTACCAAAATTTTGGACAAAACTATAAGTAATTAAAGTATTAGTAATTAATTGAAAAAGTACCAAAATTGTTGTACAAAATTGTATGTAATTAAGGAATTCGGGCTTAATTGAAAAAGAACCAAAATCATTAGACAAAATTGTAAGTAATCAAAGTATTAGGGCTTATTTAAAAAAGTACAAAAAATTGTTGGACAAAATTGTAAGTAATTAAAGTATTACAGCTTAATTAAAAAAGTAATTAACTTTAATTTATAAATTTACAAATTTGGGTGTTGCGAGGATGTTGGTTCTCTGGCCCAAGGAAGGGGACCCATGACCCTAATTAGGATCCACATAGTTCACGACCCATTGGATGCCAAGGTGGTGGCCCCTCTTCAGTTACACCACTAGCCACTACTATCATCTTTACTTAATAGTCTACCACCCAAACATAGTGCTTTTGACCCCCACATTATGAGGGCTTGGCATTGGCCTAGCAGAGCCGCTATGACACGCAAGGCTCTACAATCCATTGATGGACTTTGTGGATAGAATGCCACAGTATAGAAATCCAAGTCAATACGACATTCACTTAATCTCCTAAATGACTTTTAGGTGTTGTTTGCACATTTACTATTGTCACTATAGCCGTCAGTAGGGGGACCAAGCACTTAACATGGGGGGCCTCAGCCTAGCAGCAAACTACTACAAAGTATATCTCTGCTGATGAGCAGACTACTAATCGTTCATTGCCTTCTAGCTATCTGAAGAGGCGGACCCTACTTCTTTGCTTACAAACACCTCCTCCGCCAACATAGTGCTAGGTTATCATCCCACACGAGTTAGTAGACAAAATTTTCAAAGTTTGCTTAAATCCCTTAACTTTATTCATTTGAATTAATTACAATTTTAATACCAAATAGCAACATTCTGGTGGATCAGTCTGTCCTGAGGACCAGCGTCTGTATTTACCAGAGGTTATGGAGCGAGCCTTGGCCCTTATGGATGGAGGTCCTATATGAGATACATGAGGAGCATGTCACCCTATGGAATGTAAGTTTCTTAACTAATGTTTTAAGCATCAACAATCGGTGATTAATGTCTAACTAATTTGTCTGTCACTTTATTAGTGGGATTGCTAGAACTTCACTGATATCCTTCACCTCATATTTGGGCACTGCTCAAATTTACTTCGAAATCGAGTATACAAATAAGAGGGCAATGCGATTAGGAAAGTCCTAGTATGGAATTCCCAAAACCCTAACTTTTGCCTCCTGTGACGGCATTTCCCCCATCCAAACGATTCTCACTTGTGGCAGCAAATGTGTAAGTACTGGTAGAAGAAGTAATGGCAGATTGGTCTAACGCCAGGAATAAGGTTATGAACATGGTAGATGAATCAGGGCAAGTCTTGAACCACTCGATGGGCTCAATTCCTAGTGAGATGCATTGGGATCGAATGGTAAGTCTTGCATCGCTTTTTATATTTATTTCTCATTAATTATATGATAATATATGATTTTTAATTATTAACAAGCTGTTGCAGACAAAAGAACATGAAGGACACGAGCCCTTGTGTGAGGAATGGTGGCTCATGATACACATTCGAAAGAAGCCTGATTAGCCAGATAATCCTATCCTACATCACCTCAGGGTAAACTTTTCATAACAAAAATTAAATTTTTCATAACTCTAATCTAAGTTTTGTAACTTTCATAAGTTTTATTATTTGATTGCAGGAAGCATATGTGGGAACGGGCCACCAAAAAGTACCTTAACCTCATAGATCTCCCCATATTCAATGAGGAGTGCTAGCATGAGGTTCACGGGCTGCCAAAGAACGGGCACATCTCGGATTTCCCACCTTACCTTGTAGATCCCCATATTTTCGAACCTTAGCGGGTAATTGAAATTTGACTTATTTATTAGTACTTTATTTATAAGTCATAGAAAATATTGAAAACTAACTCATGTCATTTTCCAATCAAACACTAGTGCTTAGTCAATTGAGATTACTTAATTGAGCTCGAAGAATGCAATTCTACATGATCAGATCTAGGTGATGAGCAACAAAGTCGAGCAAGTCACCGTTGACATAGATGAGCGGGTCCAATGCTAGGCAGATTCTACAATCTCTAGTGCTATCAACTAGCTTATACAACACAAAGTCATTTCGGCTTCATCTATTACAATCGGACTGTAGACTGGATTCTCTAGAGCTGGGTCTTACAATGGGAATGCACAAGTTGATTTGATTCCACCATATTTGGAGGTTGTTCATAGGGTTTAGAGTTTTTTTTTTCATATTTATGTATTTATTAGGCGTATTTATTAAATTATTGATAACTATATTGACAGTCTTTTATTGTTCAACTACAATAATTTAATATAATATGCTATAATGTTAATTAATATACTAAAATTAATATAGTCTACTAATATAATTAATTACATATATACACAAAAATCAACATTTAAAGAAAATTAAGAATTGTGAATTGTAGTAGAATTGAAGGTATGGTTGCTATGATTTTAATCATCACTCTAGGATTAAGGGAAAATCATTGCTACCTTATCAAGCGAAATCAATCACTTTAAAATCAAGGAAGAATCGTCACTTACAAACTTAGGCAAAATTGTCACTTTACGGAATCGAGGGAGAATCATCACTGAAACAGTGATGGTTTGAATCGTCGCACATTTGCCTTGACATAGGTGTTGATTCCTAATTAGTGATGGCATTTTTGCTGATGATATTTATGATCATTTTCATCATAGCAAGTTTGCCTTCTGCTATGATGTAGCTATGATTTTTCCCATTACATATAAGCTAAGTTCTTGTAGTGTTGCTACAATATATTTTCATTTCATTTTTTTTTCCTTTTTCTTTGTTTCTTGCTTTTTTTTTTCATGTTTTTTTTAACTTCTTAAGGTTGCACCATTAATTGAATACTATGGATATTATGCACATATGTCTAATTGGACATAGTGAATATTTTATAAATTTACCCTAAGCTTTGTCTTCTCAAACTGTCTCTCTCTTTCTCTCTCTCTCCAATTGCCGCCCTTCTTCATCCTGACAATCTAATCACGGCCGTTTTTCACCCCTCTTCATCCCAATGATCCAATCACCACCGCTCTTTGTCCCTTTACATCCTAATGATCCAGTAATTACCCCTCCCCTTTTCGTCCCAACAATCGAATGGCAGCCGCTCTTCATCTCGATGATCCAATCACCGCCGTTCTTCTTCCTTCTTCATGATCATCAATTTTTGGAGAAAAACCGATCGATTGAGAAAGAAACAAACCAAAGGTGAACAGTCTTATGCCAAGGCTGGTGAATGGTCCAATGTGAATGGTCTAATGTCAAGGGCAATTTGCAAGTTGAGGATGATGGCGGTCAAGCCAGCACACCATCATTTAAGTCTCTGCAACCATCATTTTGTGTGAGCCATGCCTCCATGAATCCAACTTCTTAGAGAAAAAAATATGCAAGTGTCCAAAAAATTCATTATATACTTTCATAAATTTTTTCAGACTTTTATGATATATTCATTTAGTCTCTTGGACTTATTCTTTCAAAGACTTTTAATTTTGAAGATAAAATTTTTGTACATATTGTTATAGCCATTTTTATATATTGCGTCAGTCACTTTTACATAGTCATTCAGATATTTTTGTTTATAGATTCAAACACTTTCTTTTTTTGAAGATAATAAATTGCTTGCATATTACTTCAGACACTTTTAATATTTCTGTAGACACTAAAAATACTTATTTAGATACTTTTATATATTTACATATCATTTTGGCAGAGAACAAATAGCTTGCATATGGTTAAAGTAGACAAATGGTCTGCATATTATTTTAGACATTTATGCATATTTGTTTACAAACTTTTCCCAATTTTTTTAGATACCTTGCATCTTTGTCTTTAACATTTTTCTAGATATGGGTAATAATGGAAGATCCAAAGGGAACAATGGAGGCAAAAATAAGGTAGGATTTCTGAAGAGGGAGATAGTTTTAGTGAAGGGCAATTTTATCAAATTTTTTTAAGTAGGTGGATTATATATAGAGAGTTGAGTATGGGTTGTCTAATTAGACATATGTGCACAATATAATAACTATTAATTTAATATGTCTTTACTTTCTTAAACATAAATGATAAATGGATTTTAAATATTCTTTGTTTTAATTTTTTTTCTGAAACTTTGGAATTAGTTTATTTTAAATTAAGTGAATTTAATTGAAAATGTTTAATGTTTAATTTTTATATTTTTTATTTGTATAATAATCCATCTAAATTAATTCTTTTATGGGTTAATTTTATAAATTTTTGTTATAGGTATTGAAAAATTCATAAAAAATAAAAAACTATAAAATTTTATTTTCAATGGAAACCTACATAATATTGGCTTCGGGGACAGCTCCAATATCTGCCATTGAAAGCATTACCGAAAGCTTATGGGAGAATTCCACTGGCCGGTCGACATAAAAACTCAAACGAGAAGCTATCAGAAATGTCACCGAGGGCTTCTAGGACAATTCCAACATCAAGTCATTAGAAATGTTCCCAAAAGCTTTTAGGGCAATTCCAATGGCAAATCATTGGAAATTGTTTTCTAACAGCTTGCCATTTAGAATTATTATTCACTGGAAAACTTATGACTACTTGCCATTGGAAATTTGAAATAGCTTTTACCCATCTTAACCAGCCTTCCTAGCTCAATTTGCAAAAGGACATAAAATGCAAATTATTCCAAGCAATAAAAATAATGTCAAAATCTGCTGAGGTGCTGATGATTATATAAGATTACATATTGATAATATAAGTTATTTTATGTACTTCTTCAGAAACAAAAAAAAACTATGGAAATGTATTATATAAGATTACATATTGATAATTATTAGTTATTTTACATAAGTTGAATAAACTGTATAAATCACTGATGTGTTGATTATATTAGAATGACAGTATGATTTATATTTAATTCACTAAAACCATAAGAAAAACAATAAAGTCTGGTGAAAAGTCAAAATTTGTCACTTAAAACCAATTTTCATTTATTATTAGAACTTACAAAGTTAAATTTGATGACTCTCCTAGTCAACGGCTTGCTTTGACCTGGTAAGTATGGTTACTAAGGTGTTTTTACTTAGGTGCTCTCATTGAGCAAGAAAGACAAGCTAAGTAAAGTAAAGATGAGTTCCTAATTGTGACTTAGCACCTCAAAGTCGTAAGCAAAAAATTGATAATTTTGACATGAGTGAGTAGCATGATTATAATTTCAATAGAATTAAAGTCGTGCAAGGATTTTTTACTAAATAGGTTAAGACCATAAGTTGTTTTAGTTATTGGAATCAACATTTGAAGAAAGAGCACAAGGATTGGTTCTAATGAGTCATTTATGTTTTAAGTGATTTAAGTGTCTAAAAAGCTGAGTGTAGGAAGCACAAAAACATTCTTTAAGACCAAGGAGGGATAGTTTCTAGTGTAAGTCTAGTGGGTAAAGTGAAAAAAAAAAAAGAACTTGAGGGCCAAAAGGTAAGAAAATATGAAAAATGCCCTAGTGGAGCGGTTTAGATATTTTGCAAGACTTAGACCCATTTTTTTATGGGTAAATATCACTTATCAACCTTGAACTAATACTCATGTTCTTAAATCATCCTACAATTACAAATGTTGCACAGTTCATCCTGTAACTATAACATTTGTTGTGGCGGAACAAGGCCTCAGTGGCCCAAATTTCTAACACTGGTAGGGTCTTTGGGAACAATGATCCCACTTAGGTTACAATTGGCTAGTTATTACTCGTGAAGTATCTTGACTCTTTACGTGCAACTAGCTACTTAGCTTACCCTGCAAAGGAAATATGCATGCATTGTCCCAGTTAGGTGATAACAATTAAATTAAAATATCATAACAAAACATAATTCAAACAAGCAAAGACATAAAAATTTTAGTTACTTTAACTACAAGTAACAAGTATGTGCATACATCTCAAACTTATATGCACCCAAAAGTAACTCTAGTGTTATACACACCAATGGACACTAGTAGAAGCAATCTATGTATGAAATTACCATATATTTAGAAGAAGCAACTTATATCTACTAAGATTCATCCCTAGCTCTTCAACCAAGCAAGCTAGCTTCAAGTAATGAGCCACACTTTCCTTGTACTCACTTAGCCTCAAACTATAAGGCAAACACTTTGGTCAGTACTAGCTTATGCCATAAGTAACTTAGAAACTTAGAGTTTCCTATTTAGAGAATACCTTCAATTAAATAAAACTTAGCCTTAACAGCTGCCACTTAGCAACTGTTAAGCCCGACTAGCCTGTTTAACTGCACAACACTTAAGGGGTAAGTACTCTAAAGTACTCAGTAAGGGATTTGGTACATGTAGGGGGAAAGATATGCAAGCATACAAAGCACAACAAGTATATATATATAGCATACAAAACAAAACAAGCAATCAACAACGCTACCAGAAGCAAGAATAAAACAACAAACAATGCAAACAATGGATCGATGGATGAATGAATGAAATATGCACATGCAAATGCACTTAGGACTTCCTTACATCCGTAGGTGCTAGACTTTCCGTGAGCTCATACGGCTAGGGTACTTGGATACTGGCCCTTGTATCCTATGCTAGCACTTAACTAACCCCATAAGTCCTCTTACGAGCGCCTTAGAGTAAGTCGTCACTTACTCAAACCTTGCTCGCCTTGACGGGCTACTTAAAGTAAGTCACCACTTACTCCTTCCTTACCCGTCTTTTCCCTTAACTTATTATGCAGGATAGTTACCTTATGTGGTTCAACTTACCAAGTTCTTCGAGCTTAGCTTAGGGCTCTTTAGTGGCTTACTTACCAAATTATAAAGTTTGGTTGGGATCCTCTTAGGTTTCCTTCTCATTTCCCGAAGGTCAATGATCTTCCACTCGGGCAACAAAGATTTGAAACCTACCTTAATCCCCTTAGTGCTGCCTTAGCAATTTAAGCACTTTAACTTCTTTAGCCACCATTCCTTACCCTACCTTAACCACACCACTTAGCTACCACCTAAATAATACATAATTCCCAACTTAGGAATGAGTTATAGACCCAACCGAGGCTACGAAACATCTTAAATTAGCCGAGGGATGATAACCGAGAGTTTTAGACATCCTTAGGATGCCCCGAGCTTGAGGGACTAATCCAAAAGCATCAATGCTCTGGAATCCTGACATCTAATGGTGACACATGGCAATGCGTCACCAAATGGCATCACCAACGATGACGTGTCACCAATGCACTACAGCATTGCACGACAGCGTGCGAACTTACATGAAACTTGCTCAAACTTTCCCATCCCAAGGCCAATTCACATGAGTCTTGTTTCTACTTCATTCCCACTCATAATGCTACATTTTTATGCATTATTTGAGGTGAATTAACTTAAATCCCTTACTTTAAATCATCCTAAAAGTAGGAAACAAACAATGAGCGTATTCAAGCTCCATTGAGTTCCTTTGAGTTCCAAGGTTGAATTCAACCAAATTGGATACCAAGAGCATGAAGTTAAGACCATTTCTAACCATTTAACAAGCTTAAAACTAACCCACAAGGATTAAAGATGTTTATCTTAGGGTTTGAATGAAAAACTTGCAATAACAACTTCAAATGCACCAATTCCACAAAAAATGAGCTAAGGGCTTGTTAGGACAGCCTTGGGACCTTCGATTTTCATGGAAACTTGAGTGATTTGGGAGGTTTGGAGGTGGAGAGCTTTGGAGGAGAGAGAGCCACGAAAATGGCAAATGGGGGAGATTATGAATAGTGTCTTCTCCTCCACTTATATAGCCAACCTCTTTTCCATTTGACACTTTGCCCCTCAAAGTTAACTTTGCATCACTTAGGCCACTTAAACTCTTCCCACACCATCACTCCTTGGTCCCAAAGAAAGGTTTTCCTTACCCAAATACTTTGCCCTTATGCCACTTACTCCATTATAAGACATAATAGCTTAATTTCTCACTTTGTACATTTTTCACCCTTAACTTTTACTTTTGGTTTAAATGGCTATAAACACTTTTGGTCTTAAATCAATTAGTGCAAAATATTTTCATGAACCTAATTTTACTGAAATTACGGTCATACAATTGACTTGGGCCAAAATTACTCTTTTGCCCTTCTTACCCTTTAGGTGCCAATTACACTTTGGAACTCAATTTATCCTTACTTAGCTTGTTTTTGCTTGCTTAATAAAACTTATTTGAGGGAAATAACTTGGGATTTACTTACCTCAACATTTAATGTAGAGGAAATACTAGGAGAGCCTTTACATTTGTTGCAACTACATCCTATCATTACTTAGAGACGTTAAGAAGTGGCGGAAAAGACATTTTATAGGGGAAAAAGTGCACAGTCAATCATAAAAATTAGTAAATATTTTTATTTGAGTTATAAAACTTTATAATTTTCTAATTCAGTCATGAAACTATCAAAACTAGTGTCTGGTATTTGCCTGAGGAAGAATACATTTTATCTCTTGCTTTTCTAATCTTGTTTGGTTTTATCCTTCAATATCTAAAACGAAAAAAAAAATGAGGCTCTAGCACCACATTGCTGTGGTTCCGGTAGCTGGGCCTATGTAATGGAGTAGTTCAAAACGCTCACCGCCGTCAGGCGCTGCTGAGTGCTGGGTTGTGCTCAACCCGGCTCTCATCCTCCAGCTCAATATCTCTGGTGGGTTTCTCTAAAATTAAAATTCTAATTTCCTCCGATTTTTTTGGCTTCTTGGTCGTCTAGCTTCCATATCAACTATTCTATGTTTGCGATACCTTGAAAATCCGAACAGATGATTTAAGAGAAAGATGCAACGGCCAAGAGGAAAAGGAATAGGATTCAAACAACTTTGAAACGAATAAAAAATGGGAGCGTTTTGGGAGCCGAATAAACAAAAAAGCAATATCTTGCTAGCAAGCAAGAATCTCTCTCTCTGATCAGCGATCTCCTTTTGTATCTCTCTATCTTCTTCACCCAACCACGAAGCCTTGAAATTTCAACACGAAAAGGAAATATCAAAGCTTTCTCTCACATGAAACAACCCCACCGACAACCCCAAGACGCTAGAGAACAATACTGCCATACCCGATCTGTAATTTTTAGTGTTGCATTGACCGGCGAGCACTTCTTCGTCATACCAAAATTTTCTATTTTTTTCTTACCGGAATCTCATCCATAGTATCAATCACCACTTTCCATTCCTTTATTCGTGCTTGGGATTTTTCAGTGAAATTCTATATGATGTCGATTGGAATATCGTCGGTGACGGCGATGATCAACAACAGAGCGCTAGAGTGTAGAGTTGTGTCTCTCGGTATCTGATCTCTCAAAGTCTTCTTCACTTGTTCTGCCGAATGATAGAGAATAAAAGACCAACATGAAACTCGGAATAGGCGGCTATAGCTTGGGCAGTGAAACAGGGAGCGTCAGAGCAGTGACAAAGAGCACATCAGCTCGCTTTATTTAGAGGATATTGGTGGCCCGGAAAAGCCAATCGCCCTAACTACAAGTAGGTCAATGGATATCTGATCCAATGGGTATCCTGTTGCATCCTAACCAATGATTCATTTTTTTTTTCTACAATTAAACGAATATAGAGTGGATAAGGTTTTCTTTTTTTCACCCGGATATGGGTAGGGTGTGGGTTTGGGGTCCATCCGCCCCACATCTGACCCATATATGTATATACTATTACATATTTCCCTGGTAAAAGTAACTCTCTCTTTTAATTACAAGTAACCCATATCCAACCTATATATATATATATTTGTAATGTACTGATTCTGGAGTGCATTTTTTGTAGTGTGTTGGTATGTTTAGAGTGTGAATTTATGTGTGGTGCTCCCTTGTGGTGTCTTTTCTATTTTGTTCACATATTAATAATATTTTTGACATCTTTGATTAACGTAATTTATAACTTCTTGCTTGATTTTTTTGTGTATGATTTGTGGAAGTGTGGTGGATGGATGAGTTTTTACCCGATCCTACATGACTAAAAATGAGTAAGATATGGGTGGCAAAATTGTTTACCCAATGGGTGATGGGTAAGATAAGGGTAAAGTGTCCAACATAGCAGGTAGGATGTGATATTACTTTCATCCTACCCAAATTCCACCCATCGACATCCCTAACTATAAGTCCCACATTGGAATCTTGCCCAAGCAAATAGTGAGATGCCACAAATTAGAAAATCATAAAGTTTTAGAACTCAAATAAAAAAATTTTAACTTTTAGGACTGACTGTGCATTTTTTCTGCTACCAAATAGCTTTTCTGTCACTTCTTAACATTTCTGGAAAATGGCAGGATGTAGTTGCTACAAATACAATAGTTGTAGGATGAATAGTGTAACTATTAGTACTTGCTAGATGACTTCACAACATGGGTATTAATTAAAGGATGATGGGTGCCATTTACCCATTTTTTAACTTCCATTTGCAATTTTGATGCCTTTACCTCTCTAGCAGCTCACCTGCTGAAAGATCCTCTAATCCAAAAAATTTCCAGCAAATTTAAGGGACCCAAGGTTAAATCAAGAAGCCTCTAACTTATCCTTAGTGCATTAGCTTCACTCATTCTCTTTGTTGCTTGTTTTGGGCATAAAATCCTAAGGTAAGCTTCTTGGTTTGAAATGATTTGGTCCTACGCTTGTCAAGTAGCTGGAAATGGTATTGATTTCAAGTTCTTGGTGTCATATAACGTTGATTTTAGGTCTAGAACTCAAGTTAAGTTGGGCTCAATGATTCCATGTACTATATGTTACATGGCATGGCTATCCTACTTAAGGAACATGGTCAACCTTCAAATGGATGGGAGACCTTGGAGGACCCTAATTGGGTAAGGGCAAAAGTGCATCATGGCCTACCAATGCACCAAGGTTAAAGGAAAAATCCCCTACCCCAAAGGTAAGTGCAAGGTTAAGTGCAAGTGCATAAGTGTATACAAGTGGACGATGAGAAGGACAATGAAGAGGAGGATGAAGAAGATGTTCACCCCTGTAGGAGAAGGAAGAAACTTTTTATTCGGGATTGCATGGGATTTGTCTTGATATGCCAAGACCTTAGCATTCTTAAGTTTAATGCACTGGTGATCCTAATGCAGCCAAAAGTTGGTTGTGTGGAATTAATGACATTTTGTTGAAATTGAAGTTGGATGATAAGGCTAGGATGGATTTATTTAATCTAGCTATTAGAACTATCATTCGAAGGAAAAGTGTAAAATTTTCACTAAGTGTTCAATTGAGTCATTTATATCTTAAGTTGCTTAAATGTCCAAGAAGCTAAGTGTAAGAGGCATAAAAACAACCTTTGGGACCAAGGTGGGATCATTTTGGGTTTATGTTTAGTGGCGAAAGTGAAGTAAAGAGAACTTAAGAGTCAAGAAGCAAGAAGTAAAAAAGTAAGTTAGTTGAGTTGGTAGGATATTTCTACCAAGTTTTTGACTTCCATCATCCACCTCTTACCTTCCAAATTTCTTGGCTACCTCCTTACTTCCACAAGTTTCTAGCAAAATTGAAGGTCCTAAAGTGAATTTAAAAAACCCCTATCTCATTCCTAGTGCTTTTGCTTCATTGTAGTTCTTTATTGCTGGTTTTGAGCATAAACCCTAAGGTAAGCTTCTTGGTTTGGTTTTAGCCGGTTCTAAGTTTCTTCAGTAGCTAGAAATTGGATTGATTTGAATTTTTTGGTGCCATATCATGTTTGTTTTAGGTTTGGAAGTCAAGAAAGCTAAGTTGAGCTCAAGTGTGCTTGTGTTTTGTTCTTGCTTTGTGGCTGAATTTGAGGTAAGGGCTTAAGCTAATTTAGCTCAAATAATGCATAGAAATGTAGTATTATATGTGGAAATTAAGTATAAAAAATACCTATTTGAATTGCCTTTGGGGATTGAAAGATTGAACAAGTTTTGTGCAAGATAGCATATAGTCGTGCAATGTTGGAAGCACATTGGCGACGCGTTGCCGTGGCGATGTATAATGGCGACGCATCTTCGTGGTGATGCGTAATTGTGATATGTCACCAACAACTTCCTAGGAAACATGAGAACTAATGCCCTTTGTGATGTGTCATCAAGGCCCAAACCCCTCATGCTCGGGGCACACTAAGAATGTCCTAATCTTTTAGTTAACATCCTTAGGCTATTATAAGATGTTCTGTAGCTTTGGTTGGGTTTAAGACTCATTCCTAGGTTGATAATTATGCATTATTTAAGGGGTCATTAAATGTGTGGTTAAGGTAGGGCTAAGTAGAGTGGCTAAAGAGGTAAAAGTGCTCATGTCGTAAAGGGGGCACTAAAAGGATTAAGTCAGGTTTTAGAGTCTTTATTGGCCCAAGTGAAAGTTCTTAGACTATTGTCAGAATGAAGAGGAAACCTAAGAGAATACCAACCGGACCATGAGGCTTCATAAGTAAGCCATTAAGGAGCTCTACGTTAAGCTCTAAGAGCTTGGCAATTTGGATCACATAAGATGGCCACCATTCACAAAAAGTTAAGGGAAAGATGGGTAAGATTTGAGAGGAGGTGATGACTGACTCTAGGACCTGTAAGTGGGACTTAAGGGGGGTAAAGGATTTAGGATACGATGGCTAGTGTCTCAAGTACCTCCACCATTTGAGCCCACAGCAAGAATAAGGTACCTAAGGTGTAAGAAGTCCTATGGAATGTGTATGTTGCATATCATACATTCATGCATTATGTATCTATCTAATTGCTGGTTCGTTGTTTTTTTGTTTGTATGCCATATTTGCATGCTTGCTTACTATCTTCTTTGTAGGTACCCTAAGGGACCCTTACTGAGTATATTCATGTACTCATTCTCTTAAGTTTGTTGTACAAGTTCTAACATTGGGCCTAACAACTAGGTGGATAGTTGTGGACTAAGTTTTCCATTTTACAAGTGGTTATTTACTCAAATCCTTAAGATTTTAAGGTTACTTGAGAGTTAAGCTTTGTTCTAAGTTTTATGCCATTACATTTTAGAAGCTAAGTGATGCACAAGAATAAAAAAGGGGGTTTGCACTTGGAGCTTGATAGCTGAAAAGTGGGGCTCAAGTGATGGATATTGGTTAAGAATTTTTCTTGTATATATAGTACCTTGTGTACTAAGATTTTGTCTCTATTAGGATACATTGTGGTGTTAAATCATTGAGTTACTTTTATTTTCATGCGACGTTTTAAGTATGTTTTAAATGGAATGCTCGAGCAATATTTTTTCTTAAACGGTTTACTTGTTTGTTTGCATCACCAAGACAAACGCATGCATTATTTTCTTGTAGGGTAGGCTAAGAAACTAGTTACACATAAATTTTCTTAATTTACCTACGAGTAATAGTTAACCAATAGTAACTAAGTGGGATAACTGTCCCAAAGGGCTTATAAGTTGAGCAATCCGGGGCACTAGGACCCAGCCCTATGACAGTTTGGTATTAGAGCAGGTCAATGGTCCTAGCAGAGACAATAAGTGAACTAATATCTAAATGTTCCTTGTGCTAAATGTAGTTAGTACTGCTTATAAATTGCTCTTAGTATGGTCTTCTGGCTTTGGTTGCAGGTATCATGGTGAATACGCAGCCAAGTGCTACTACTGAGGCTCAAGCTCTTGGTGTGGGAACTAGTGACCCCAATAGGGCAGATATGAGAGAAGTGGTGGCTTTGTTGCATAGACTTAATGAATCTATGGACCGGATGTTACATGGCATGACTATCCTACTTGAGGAGCGTGCTTAACCTCCAAATGGATGGGAGACCTTGGAGGACCCTAATGGGGTAAAGGCCATAGTGCACTAAGGCCCAATGGTGTAGCAAGGTTAGGGGAAAAATCCTCTACCCCAAAAGCAAGTGCAAGGCTAAGAACAAGTGCTTGAGCGTGCTCAAGTGAACATTTAATAGGATAACGAGGAAGAGGATAAGGATATGCATCCCCGTATGAGAAGCAGGAGACCCATTATTCCGGACTATATGGGGCTTGTCTCGATATGCCGAGAAATCAACACTCCTAAGTTTAATGGTGTGGGTGATCCCGATACGGCCAAAGCTTGGTTATACCAAATGAATGAAATCTTTAAGAACATAAAGTTGGATGACAAGGCTAAGATGGATTTAGTGCCTTTGTTTTTAGAAAGCAAAGCTTCCTTGTAGTGGAAAGATGTCATGGAAAGGCTTAAGTCCTGCAATGAAGGTAGACCCAGGCAAAGGCCTGAGGAACTTGATTGAATTGAATTTGAGAAGGAGTTTCAGAATGAATTCAATAGTGAGGCGGCCCATGATCAAAAGAGGATAGAATTTGACAAGTTGGTTCAAGAGAGTTTGACAGTCCATGAGTATGAGAGGAAATTTAGTTCTCTTTTCCAATATGCTCCTTATTTGGCCGGAAAGGATGAACGTAAGGCAAATAAATTTATTCGTGGACTTAAAGTGGAGTTAAAGAGCTTCTTGATTGTTATTGGGGTTCAGACCTATCATAAGGTCATTCAAAATACCTTGGCATTGGAAAGAGAGTTTATGGAGGTGAAACCCAAGGATAAGCCATTAAACCAAGGGTCTCGGTGGACTCAAGATTGTTGGGAAAAATGGCAGAAGTTAGAAGGAGACCAAGGTTCCCCCAAAAAGACAAGAATATCTAGAAAGGTCATTGCCCTAAATGTCAAAAGTTTCATGGTAACAAATCATGCACCCTCGGGACTGATCTTTATAATTACTGTCTCTAGTTTGGACATTGGGCTAGGGGGTGCAAAAGGCTTAGGAAAGAGCAAGGCCAAGGAAGACATGGAACCTCAGGAGCTGGAAATGCATCTACTTGAACCTTTGTGCAACCACGTGTTTTTACCTTGACGGGCCAAACACCCAAAGAGCTGACATGCAAGGTAATATTAATGTTCAGCATAGTAGTATTAAGATTTTGTTTAATATTGGTGCTATGATTTATGTCATTTCCTTGAGTATGGTTGTTAAGTTAGGATTATAAAGCACTTTGATGAGTGAGATGAGATTTATTAAGACTGTTGGGAAAAATATTATTTTCACCAATGAAATGGTTGAGAGGTATCCTTTGGAGTTAGGGGGTTATAGGTTTTTGCGTAACCTTTGGGTTTTAACCTTGATCTCATATGATGTTGCCTTTGGAATGGATTGGTTAATTAGGTATAAGGCCCAAATCGACTGTGCAGGTTGTAAGGTCACACTTGAGGATGGCTCAAGGGTAAGTATAACTTACACGATGGTTTGGCAAGTAGTGCCAAAAGCTTGCACTTCAAATTGGTGGAGTCTATTACCATTTTGAGTGAGGAAGAACATTACTCATTGAATGAGGTGGCAGTTGATGAGCAACTTAAGAAAATCCTAATAACCAATCTATTTCCCAAAGTTTTTCCTATAGGCCTTCTAGGGTTACTTCCAAATAGGGTGATTGAATTCTCCATACACTTACATCCCGTGGCAAAACTGATTTACACACCCCCATATCAGATGCTAACACCTAAAATGGATGAGCTAAAAAAGTAGTTAGAAGAGTTACTTGAGAAGGGCTTTATAAGGCCAAGTGTTTTCTCGTGGGATGCCTCGATGTTGTTTGTGAAGAAAAATTATGGAACCCTACATTTGTTTATAGATTACAGGAAGCTAAATGCAGTAACTGTAAATAAAAAATATCTGTTGCCCAGGATTAATGACTTATTTGATAGGTTAAAAGGGGGTCTTTTCCAAATAGAGCTAAGGTTTGGATACTTCCAAATAAAAGTAAGGAAAGAAAATATCCCGAAAACTACATTTAAGACTAGGTATGGGCATTATGAGTACACAGTTATGTCTTTTGGAGTGACTAATGGTCTGGCAGTTTTTCTGGATGCCATGAATCAAAATTTTCCCTACCCAGATTAGTTTGTTGAGGTGTTCCTTGATGACATATTGGTGTACTATAAGAGTCGCCAAGAACATGATGAGCATTTAAAGATAGCTTTTCAAGTGCTTAAGGACAACCAATATTATGCAAAACTATCTAAGTACCAATTCTAGGTAAGTGGAATTATATTTCTCGGGCATATCATAAATGCTCAAGGACTAAAAGTTGACCCAAAGAAGGTAAAGGCAGTAATAGAATGGAACCGCCCAACAACTGTAAGTGAAACCTAAAGTTTCTTGGGACTAGTAGGCTATTACAGAAAGTTCATTAAGAAATTCTCTATAATAGCTTCATTGTTGACTGCCTTCATAAAAAAGGCACAGAAGTCCATCTGGACTTCTAAGTATGAGGAAAGTTTTTAAGAGCTAAAGAAAAGGCTAACTTCTGCTCCCATCTTGATGCTACCAGATCCATATGAGACTTTTGTGTGGTGTATACATCTAGGACAAGATTAGGATGTGTGTTAATGGAAGATAAGCAAGTGATTGCATATGGGTCTAGGTAAATAAGACCTAACAAAGTGAACTACCCAGTGCATGATCTTGAGTTGGTAGCTATTGTGTTTGCCTTGAAGCTCTGAAGACACTACCTTATGGGAAGGTCCTTTAAGATCTTTACGGACCATAAGAGTCTGAAGTATTTATTTACCCAAAAGCACCTGAGCATGAGGTAGAGATGGTGGATCGAGTATATTAAGGATTATAATTGCTCAATAGACTATTGTGCGGGTAAAGGCAATGTGGTTGTCGATGCCTTGAGCTATAATATTCTGGGGTGATTTTTTCTGAGGATCAAGTGGCTACTACTTTAGAAAGTTCAAATGTGGAAAAGTTCTTGGTCTTATTTGAAACATGGCGAGACTGGGAGGTAGCTCAAGTTATAGTCCTTGAGATTTAGTCAACATTGGTAGCTAAGGTTAAGGAAGCTCAAGGCAAGGACCCAAACTTAAAGAAAATTTATGGGGAGGAAAGGCATGGTACCACACTGAAAGAATTTCAGTACATGGATGGGTTGCTTTATTATCCAGTTCGGCTCTATGTGCCAAGTGACCTAAGGTAACAAGTGTTGCAAGAAGCACATATGAGTAAGCTTAACATTCATCCCAGTATGAATAAGATGTACCATGACTTTAGGACTCATTTCTAATGGCCACTTTCGGACTCATTTCTAGTGGGCAAAGTTTAAAATGGACATATATGAATATGTGTCTAAGTGCCTCACTTGACAAATGGTGAAGGTAGAGCACCAAAAGCTATTAGGAATGTTGCAAAGTTTACCCTTTTTGTAGAGAATGTGGGGATTCATCACCATGGACTTCTGTGTTGGGTTACCTAATACAATAAGTCAACATGACTCAATTTGGGTGGTGGTGGATAGGTTAAGAAAGTCAGCATGCTTTATCCCCCACTAAGATTACATATGCCATGGAGAAGTTGGCCCATTTGTGTTTTTGGAAGTGGTAAGACTTCATATAATCCCCGATCAAATTGTATTTGATAAAGATCCTCATTTTGTCTTAAGGTTTTAGAATGCCTTCCAGAAGACTATGGGTTCCACTGTGAACCTAAGTACTGCTTATCATCCTCAAACTGACTAACAAATTGAACGGGTGTTCCAGACCTTGGAAGACATGTTACGAAGTTGTGTGATGGACTTTAGAGGGGATTAGGACCAACACCTACCTTTGATTAAGTT
Source organism: Aquilaria sinensis (assembly GCA_005392925.1). Classification (NCBI taxonomy): domain Eukaryota; kingdom Viridiplantae; phylum Streptophyta; class Magnoliopsida; order Malvales; family Thymelaeaceae; genus Aquilaria; species Aquilaria sinensis. The sequence goes on along the minus strand of SMDT01002100.1, from coordinate 231,240 downwards.
TACCTATAATAATAGCTATCAAGAAATGATTAAGATGGAACTCTACGAAGCTTTGTATGCGCGTAAGTGTGTGATGCCTTACTATTGGGTAGATACAGCAGATGAAGTGGTTGTTGGCTCGGAAATCATTGCCGAGACCATGCCAAAAATTAAGTTGATCTAAGCAAGGATCAAGGCTACCTCAGATCGGCAGGCCAAGTATGCTAATGTGTGATGGAAAGATTTGGAGTTTGATGTAAGAGACAAAGTACTCCTTAAGGTTTCCCTAATGAAGGTGTGACTAGGCTTGGCCAAAGGGATAAGTTGGCTCCAAGATGTATTTGTCTTTTGGAAATCCTCGAGAGGGTGGGAAAAGTAGTTTATCGGTTGGTGTTACTACCAAGTTTGTCACGCCCAACCTAGCCCCTGGCCCATTCGGGCCTAATTACTTAACCATGCAGCGGAATTTCATATAAGGGGCATTTAAACAAAACCAAATATACGGGCATGAATTCCAGGATATTACTAGTACTAGCTCGTTACTTATTTACTTAAAGGTTTATGTTGTGCTTTTGGAAACAAGCTAGTACTTATGTGGAACTTGTTTATTCATTTCATTACTCAACTAGCCAAGTACATGCATGGCAACCAAAACACCAACTCAAGTTTTGAAAAACTTGTTTATAATGCATACATCTTGTATACTCATATGTGTCTTGGTAACCCACTATTGTACATAAACACATACATGTCTTTAATTCCATTGGTTACCATTTTAGCTCATTATAGGCATGTGTTTCCTTTCTATTTCATGTTTACTTAAGTACCCGAAAGTGTCCATAAGCACTTAAAAACACAAATTTTGTTTTTAAGACAAACCAAAATACATAGCACATGCTTATACATGGCAAATCAAACATAGAACACATTTCCACCTTAGAGACTTTATTCCCACAATCTAGACTCCAAGTCCTACACATAAAGTCCATACTTATTAGCTTGTTACACAAGCAACCCATAACACTTAGAATACTTAGAATATTGAGCAACTACCACACATATGCATAATACCTTTACCACAGAAAGACTATAAAATACTCTTGACCTTAGTGCCTTTCAAGTACTCCTTTTCCTACATGAAGTAGAGAAGGGCGGGTGAGTAAAACTCAGTAAGGATTCTGTATAGCTCCCAAAGCCTAACATATGGCTTCCAAAGCCTAACATCGCCAAGAATAACATGGCAACAAATATTCTATGCTCCTACAAAGAAAACACTGAGACAAAGAAAACACAAGACATATAGCAATAACAATAATAATAATAATCGGGGGTTAGCATGCACAATCAAACATAGAAGCACACAACACACACACAACTTAACACCATATTCCCCCTGAAGGGCAAAGCAAAGCATGATCCATATTTCTCATTTCTTAGGTTAACCATTTTATTAACCTATTTTAAAATCTGAGCTTTTTATGCTTGGGAATTGAGTTGGCCAACTCAATTCCTAGCTGTAATGCTTGCATGGAGCTAGCTAGCACAGAGTTGCTTAAGCAACAAAATATAGCCCTCTGTAGCACTCTTAGGATCACATGGTATCCAATATCCATCACCCAAGGGTCCAAATACTCAAAGAATATAAGAATCCTTACCACAAAACCCTTAGCAACTTTGTTGCCCGAAAGTTTTAGAAGCTTATTTCTTTTCCTTTTCCTCACTTGTCGTAGCTAGAACTTAATTTCTAGCTTGATAACCTACAATGGCTGAATTATTAGCAAGTATATTCTTGCATTACCATAGCTCGAAAGCTTACATATACCAAGAAAACTTGATGAAACACACAATACCTCAACCAATGAGGTATGGCCGAATCTTTATGCTTGATTTCCTTTAAGCTTCCTCCCACCACTTGATTCCTTGCCTTGGAAGGACTTAGAAGCTTATGAAAATTGAAGACATAAGCTTCACACTCAAGAACACCAAGAGCAATACTTGGCCGAATGTTATTGTGGGAGAAAGAGTTGGAGAAATGTTTGAGCTTTAGGAGGAGAATGAGTGTTTTAGAGTAAGTAAGTGAAATGAGTGAAATAGAGACTAAAATGGAACTTGTATGGCTAGCCATGGGTGTATATATAGAGTGAAACCATGATATTCACATGGGAGTGAGTAGGAAACAAATTGGGAGACTTGTGTGCGTGGTGGGTGAAATAGTCAAAAGTAGGTGACAAATTGGAAGACTTTGGTGAAAGTTGGGAGAATTTGTCAAAAGTAGAGGACAAGTTGGTGGGGGAAGGAATCCTAAGTGATGAGTTGGATGGGAGTGGATTAAAAAAATGGAAAATAGAGGGAGGTGGTAGCCATGGCATCCAATGCATTTAAAATTGGCTAATCCTCCCCTTAGTCCCTCAATTCCTCGCATTTGGGCAATTGAGCCCAACCACCAAAAGTCCTCTTTGTCCAATTTAGTCCCTCACCTTAAGTTTTCATCATTTTGCTTGGCCTAATCCAAGATTAAATTCTGAGAGTGTCTAACACTCATCATACTCCCTAATCCCACTTAATTTAGTGTCTCCCGAACTCAATGAACTTAATTCCCAATTTAGGAAAATTTTTTTATATCTCGAGGCTTAATTACTTAGGATTTTGCGGGCATTACAACGTTTGGTCCATGTTCATAATGTCTTTCATGTGAGTTCCTTACAAAAATGTATTGTAAACCCCAGGCAAGTATTAGCCCCATCCATCATACCAATAAGAGAAGACCTAAGTTATAAAGAGTACCCCATTAAGTTTCTTAATTGTGAAGTTACGAAACTAAGAACAAAGTAGATCCCAATGGTCAAGGTACTATGGTCTAACCATGGGGAGGAAGAAGGCACATGGGACACTGAGCGGGACATGAAAAGGCAATATCCAAGTGAATTTGCCTATTTAAATCAGAATTTGGCTGACCAAATTTCTGAGTGAGGGAAAGATGTGACAATTCTTCAAGTCAATGACTGGCTTTGACCTTATAAGTGTATTTTATTTAAGTGTTTTCACTTAATTAACTCAGGTTATCATTTTATTAAGCAAGAAAAACAAGCTAAGTAAAGTAAAGATGAATTCTTAAGTATGATTTAGCACCTAAAAGTTGAAAAGCCAAAATAGTAATTTTGACCGAAATGAGTAACATGACTTTAATTTTGATGAAATTAAAGTCATTTAATGAATCTTGACTAATTAAGTTAAGACCATAAGTTAATCTAGCAATTAGAACCATCATTCGAAGAAAAAGAGCAAAAATTGCACTAAGTGTTCAATTGAGCCATTCATATCTTAAGTGGCTTAAGTATCCAAGAAGCTATGTGTAAGAGGCATAGGAGCATCCTTTGGGACCAAGGAGGGATAGTTTTGGGTGTATTTTTAGTCGCCAAAGTGAAATAAAAGAGAACTCGAGAGCCAACAGGCATGAAGTCAAAAGGTAAGTTAGTGGAGTTGGTAGGATATTTCTACCCAGTTTTTTATTTCCATCATCCATCTCTTACCTTCCAAATTTCGTGGCTCCCTCTCTCCAGCTACAAACCTCCCAATTCCACAAATTTCTAGCAAAATTAAAGGACAAAAAGTGAATTTAAAAAGCCCTCATCTCATTCTTGGTGTTTTTGCTTCATTTTAGCTTTTTGTTACTTGTTTTGAGCATAAACCCTAAGGTAAGCTTTTTGATTTTTTTTTGAGCTAGTTCTAAGCTTCTTGAGTTGCGAAAAATGGGCTTGATTTGAAGTTTTGGCACAATATCACATTGGTTTAAGGTCTTGAACTCAAGAGAGCTAAGCTGAGCTCAAGTGTGCTTGTGTTTTATTTTTTCTTTCTGGCTGAATTTAAGGTAAGGGTTCAAGTTAATTTAGCTCAAATAATACATAGCAATATAGTATTATATGTGGGAATAAAGTAGAAACAAGACCCATGTGAATTTGCTTTGGGGATTGAAAGATTGAGCAAGTTTTGTGCAAGATAGCACACAGTCAAACAATGCTAAAAGGGCATGGCGGTGTGTCTTCATGGCAACATGTAATGGTGATGTGTTGCCAAAAAATTCCTAGGAATCTTGATACTAGATGCCCATGGTGGCATGTCACCAATAGCATCACCAAAGCCAAAAGGCCTCAAGCTAGGGATACCCTAAGAATGTCTCAATCTTTCAGTTAGCATCCCTAAGCTATTCTCAGATGTTCCATAGCTTTGGTGGGGTTGAAAAATCATTCTTAACTTGAGAATTTTTGCTTTTTTAATGGGTAGTTAAGTGGTGTGGTTAAGGTAGGGCTAAGTAAAGTGGCAAAGGGCGTAAAATTGCTCAAGTTGCTAAAGGGGGCACTACGGGGATTAAGTTAGGTTTCGGAGTCTTCATTGGCCCAAGTGAAAGGTCTTAGACCTTTGGGGAAATGAAGAGGAAACCTAAGAAGAGCCCAATCAAACCATGTGTTTTGGAAAGTATGCCACTAAGGAGTTCTAAGCTAGGCTCTAAGAGCTTGGCAAGTTGGACTACATAAGACAGCTACCTTGCACAAGAAGTTAAGGGAAAAATGAGTAAGGTTTGAGAGGGAGTGACAACCTGCTCTAGAGCCTATAAGTGGGACTTATGGGAAGTAAAGGATTTGGGATACAAGGGTCTGTGTCTCAAGTACCTCTGCCGTTTGAGCTCATGGCAAGAATAAGGCATCTAAGGTGTAAGAAGTCCCAAGGAATGCGTATGTTGCATATCATACATTCATGCATTGCATTTCTATTATGTTATTGGTTTGTGTTGATTTATTTGAGACAAACTAGTGTATGAAACCTATACACTGAACAAAAATACTAAAATCCATAACTAAGCTCCCACCTTAGAGCAACTTCCGATGGCAAGCTCCAAAGCCTTCCCTTGCACTTCACTAGCCACTATCAGCCAAATAAATAACTATAGTTAGTACATCAACCTAACAGACAAGTGACCACAAAATGAGAATCACAAGATTAAAATAAACTATATACTAGCTCGTGAGTCAGCTCAATAACCCTTAATGGTTATTGGCTCAATGACACCAAAAAATTGCACAACATGAAACTAAGGGAGTGAGAATCTTACAATTCTCAATAAAAGGAATTTAACCTACAAGGAAAACACTAAGGACAAAACACATATATGTATATGTAATCTGTTGTGAGCTCATACACTATGAGGCTAAACTTATGCGCAAACATTTCAATCCCTTGGGATTTGTCCTCTACCTAGTCCTCTTGCAGGCGTTACTCCATACCTAGTGAGTTCTGGCCCCTAACTCACTCCTAGTAAGTCTTAGCTTATTGACGCAATAAGTTTGACCTTCTATTGATTGTTGTGCAGGTGAACATGGTGATGTGCCTTGCTTGAGTTTCGAGGAACTCACTATGTGTAATAAGCCTCCAGATAGTGTCTCAAATCTTTAGACTTGGCTAGTCACTTGTGTGCTAAACTTCCACCTTAAACCCTCACCAAGAGTGCATTGGGTTCTTACTTGCACCCCAAGTAATCTTGCCTAGGTTACAAATGCACTAAACCTTCACTCAAGGCACATACTTATCCACCATTACTTGGTTCAAAATAGTGGAGTGGTAATGACCATGGTTAGACTCATTTACTAGGTTCTTTGGAACCCACCAAGATGCACTAAGGTTTCTACATCAAATCCTCAAATTTGAAGGCCTAACTAAGCTTCCGACGATACTAATCAATGCACCCGACTATTGTTGCTCTATTGTGGCCAAACTTGCCTTCATTTTGAACTAAAATACATCTAAACCAAGGAAATTCTAAGCTTGGGGAAGGCATGGAGATGATAGTACTCCATCTTAGATTCACATGGAAACTTGAATCACTTCAAATGGACACCCGAGCGAAAAATTATGAAGAAAATACTACTGGGTGTCAAAGCTAGTGAATAGGCTTTAGCGCTGGGCACCGCAGCCCCACAGGCTTACCATTTTGGTGTCCCAAGGCATGCTCTGGCCACAGCTGTGCCAATGGGCACCGCGGCGCCAGGGCTCCCAAAATTCTCAAATGGTGCAAAAAACAACTTGGGATGCTTCCAAAGGCTCCCAAATAAGTTACGGACGCCTCCCTACCTTGCAAACCTACAAAACGCACTTCTTAGGCCATAATGCATAATTCATTCCAAGCTTGCAACACATATAAACATCATAATAACAATAAGCTTAGAAACCCAACTAGTCCACCTTGAACATCCCCCTCCACAACTAACGCCAATCATCAAATTCACAAGAATTTCACTGCAAACAAGTTATAAATGGCATCAAATGGGTATGAATCATAAATCCCTTATCTCAATTCCAAGCTACAATCAAAGATCAAGCAATCCATTACCAATAAACAACATTCCACTTGGTTCGCCTAGGTTGCAAGCAATCAAAGGTTCATGGCACCAAAATAACAACAAATAAGCAAAACCCATGCATCAAAAAGCCAAAAATACAAGAAATCATCAAGGAATTCATGTTACCTCACACAGATACCAAGCACCAAGCAAGAAAATGTGAAAATAGCCTTCCAATGCACAAATTCCACTTCAAACAAGCTGCCCAATGCTTAAGCAACCTTGGAACCTTCAAAATCCACCAAGAACTATTGAATTTGAGAAGGATATGAAGGAGAAATCAAAAGGAAATGGATGAGCTTGGGTTTGAAGAGAAAAAAAAATGAATAGTGGCAACCCAAGCCTCATTTTACTAATTTATAAGCCTTTAACCCATTAAGCCCTCAAACTTTTATTAAGTTGTCAAAAAGAACCCCTTCCTAAAATAGTAACCTTAGATCAAATCTTGGTCAAACCTTTAATACTTTGTGAAATTTTTTTGTGCTAAGTAAAGGTTAGGTTTTAAAACACATTTTTTACTCCCAGAACTCAGCTCGACACCTCAAGATGCAAAATTACCATTATACTGCCAGACTTCTTTCAATGCCATAACCTCACTAGAACCTAGAAAACCTTAGCTAATTTGCTTGAACTTGCTAAATGAACTTAAAATAAGGTATTAAACTAGGGATTTGTTAATTTATACTCCTTAATCGAGCTTTTCGCTATGAGGACTGTAACAGCTAGAAAATGCCCAATGGCAAGAAAGATGACCGAGAGTGAAGGTCCTTTGAAGAGGAGGAAGAGAGCTTGTGCCTTAATTGTAGACGGTTCCATGGTACGAAACCTTGTACTTTGGGAACTGATGTTTGCAACAACTATGGATGGAGCAGTCATTGGGCGAGGGAATGCCCACCGGCTTGACCCCTACTGGGTCTGCATAGGAATCCACCCCATGCACCCCTTGCCATAGGAAATTGACTCGGTACAGTAGTAGCTGAGCCAAGGGTTTTCGCCTTAGCTAGTCAAGTGACCAAAGAGCTAACCGCTGTTCGAGGTAAGTTCTTTCCAGAATGGTAGTGTTAGAGTACTTTTTGACACTAGAGCTACTATTTCTGTGATATCGTCTACCTTGGTAGAGAGACTTAAATTATAACAAGAAATCTCATATAAGTTGAGACTCTTCAAAACTACAGGGAGAAGTTTTATTGTGACCGATTAATTGGTTACTAGGTATCCCTTATAGTTAGGCAACCAAGATTGTGCTTGTGAATTGTGAGTTATAAACTTGAGGTCTTATGACCTAGTGTTAGGAATGGATTGGTTAAGCAAGCACCAGGTGCAAATTGACTATCTTAGTCACTTAGTTGACATTATCGATGCTCAGGGGGCTAGAGTGACTTGCATAGAAGGGTTAGCGTCCAAAGCTAAAAATTTGCACTTTAGACTTATGGATTATATTCCTATAGTTAACATGGGAGAATATCATTCTTTGAATGGGGTGGCAATAAAGGAAGAACTAAAGAATGTTCCTATAGCCAATCAATTTCCTAAAGTGTTCCTAGTTGAGTTACCTGGGTTACCACCCAAACAGGATACCGTGTATTCTATCTATCTTCAGCCTGGAGCAGAACCCATTTCGATACCACCTTACTAGATGTCAGCTTTTAAAATGGATCAGCTAAAGAATCAGTTAAAGAAACTGCTAGAGAAAGACTTTATAAGGCCTAGTGTATCACCGTGGGGAGCCTTGATGTTGTTTCTGAAAAAGAAGGACAGAACTTTGAGACTGTGCATCGACTATAGAAAGTTGAATGCAATGACAGTAAAAAAATAAGTATCCGCTTCCTAGGTTCGATGACCTATGTGATAGGCTCAAGGGAGCAAAGGTGTTATCTAGGATTGACCTCCAATCTGGATACTTTCAAATCAGGGTCAAGGAGGAAGATATCCTGAAGACCGCCTTTAGGACAATATATGGGTACTATGAGTATACACTTATGTCATTCAGTATGACCAACATCTCGGCAGTTTTCATGGAAGCCATGAGTAAGATTTTCAAACAATTTTTAGATCAGTTTGTTGAAGTCTTCATTGATGATATCTTGGTATACTCACAGTCTACCCAGGAGCATGAGGATCACCTTAGCACAGTTTTGCAAGTGCTAAGGATAATTAATATTATGTGAAGTTGTCGAAGTGTAAGTTTTGGTCTAAAAAGATACAGTTTCTAGGGCATATCATAAGTACTCAGGGTTTGTCAGTTGATCCTAAAAATGTTCACACAGCAATTGAGGGGAAAAGGCCGACTACAGTTACAAAAATTAGGAGTTTCTTGGGCTTGGCAGCCTACTATAGGAGATTCATAGAAAAATTCTCTCTGATAGCGACGTTGTTCATGACCTTGACTAAGAAAGTTTAGAAGTTTGATTGGATGCCGAAGTATCAGGAGGTCTACTTGGAGTTGAAGAAAAAGTTGACAAGTGCACCAATACTCATTCTGCCAGATCCGAACAAGGCTTTTACGGTGTACATGGATGCATTAGGTTCTGGTCTGATGTGTGTATTGATGAAGAAGAATCAGCTGATCGTTTATGGCTCAAGGCAGTTGAAGCCTAATGAGTTGAACTATCTAGTTCATAACCTTGAGCTAGCTATGGTAGGCTTTGCCCTTAAATTTTGGGGGCATTACTTGACGGGGAGATTGTTTAGGATCTTCACAAACCATAAAAGTTTAAAATATTTGTTCATTTATAAGGACTTGAACATGAGGCAACAGCAATGGATCGAGTACATAAAAGACTATGATTGTTCAATTGAGTATTGTGCGGGCAAGGGAAATGTAGTAGCAGATGCATTGAGTCAGAGGTACACAGGAATGGTCCTGTCTAAGGATTAGGCTACAAGTTCCTTAGAAGGATTATTGGGGGATTATTTTTCGGCTTTGCATGAGTTTTAGTAAAACCAGGAAAGGTCCCTAGTCTTCACTTTGGAGATGTAGTTAGCTTGGTTAGTTAAAATTGGGGATGCAAAAAGCAAAGGTCCGTTGTTGAAGAAAATTTTTGGAGAAAAGACACTTGGCACTGTGAGGAAGGGAATTGGATACAAAAATGGAATACTACACCATGGAGATTGACTCTATGTGCCGAATGTAGAGAGACTTAGGCAGCAAGTCCTATAATAGGCACATAGTAGCAAGTTGAATGTTCATCTTGGTGTTAGCAAGATGTACCATGATTTGAAAACACGTTTTTGGTGGCCAACACTTAAAAGGGATATAGCTAGACATGTAATTAAATCTTTGACATGTCAGATGGTTAAAGCCGAACAACAGAACCCAAAGGGCATACTTCAAAGTTTACCTTTTTCCGAGAGGAAGTGGAGATCCATCGTAATGGACTTTCTAGTGGGGTTACCAAATACCTAGAGTCAACATGATGCTATATGGGTAGCGGTTGATAGGTTGAATAAATCATCACACTTTAAATCATCACACTACCTTCCACCCAGACTGATGGACAATCTGAGAGAATGATTCAGACTTTAGAGGATATGTTGCGTATGTATACCGTAGAATTAAAGGCGATTAGGATCAACACTTGCAACTCATTGAGTTTGCTTATAATAACAATCATCAAGTTGTTATAGGTATGGCACCATACAAGCCTTTGTATGGTAAGCATTGTGTGATGCCCCATTGTTGAGTTGACTTTTTAGATATGGTAGTCATCAATCCTGAGATTATAGCTAACACCATAGCTAAAATAAGTTGATCCAAAAATGGATTAAAGTAGCCAATGACAGTCAAACTAAGTATGCAAATTTGAGGAGATGGGAATTGAGTTTTGAGGTTGGAGACAAGGTATTTCTCAAAGTATTTCTTATGAAAGGAGTAACCCGGTTTGGACAGAGAGGTAAGTTAGCCTCTAGGTACATCAGACCCTATGGAGTTTTGGAGAATGTGGGGAAAGTTACTTATCGGTTGGCATTATCGCCAAACTTGCCCCAAGTGCATAATGTGTTCCACGTTAGTCTTCTAAGAAAATACATATTTGATCTGGGACAAGTAATTAATCCTTCAACAATTCTCATCCAAGAAGACTTGACCTATGAGGAGAAACCTATTTAGATTCTCAATAGGCAAGTTAAGAAACTTCAAACCAAGTGGATTTCGATGGTTAGGACCTTTGGTTGAACCATAGTGAAAAGGAAGCTACTTGGGAGACAGAACAGGATGTGCTGAAAAGGTATCCTAGTATTTTTTTCTCAGTTGCAATGGAATTTGGGGGATCAAATTCCATAATGAAAGGAGAATGTTATGACTCTCCTAGCATAAAGCTTATTTAGGGAAGGTAAAGTAAATAATCTAGTTTGGAACCTTATTTCAAGTTCACATAGCAAGAATAGGTATGTTAGCAAAGTTCACTAAGTTCCGAGGAGTTTAAAGCACCAAATAAGGTTCAGGAGTAAAATGGTAATTTTACATCCCATAGTGTCGGGCTGAGTCTTGAGGGTTAAAACCTAACTTTTCTTTAAGCCCAAACCTAACTCAAATAAACAAGATTTAACCAAGGGTTTGACTTTACTTACTATTTAAGGAAAGGGGCTTTTTATAACTTTTCAAAAATTTTGGTGGCTTTTGGTTTAAAAAGGTATATAAAGTGAGGATGGCTGCCATTTTTGTTTCCAAAACCAAGTTAATCCGTCATTCTTTGATTTCTCTAAGAATTTAAGCTCAAAACCAAGAGATTTTGGTAAAAATTGAAGCCACCAAGGGTATATGTACTAAAGGAAGCTTGATTCAAGTGGCATTTCATGTTTCTAAAGCTTGGAATTACGTTTCCAGTTATCCTCTATTTTTTATGCGATGTAACAAGTGCTTTCACAGTGAATCCTTGTTTATTTGATGATTGACAGCTTAGGTTTTCACCTAAAAAATGATGAAGGATCATCCTACGCAAGTAAGGATGCCAATTAGGTAAGTCGTGTTAGGTTTAGGTTAGGCCATTCAGGTTTGATTTTAATCGGGTTAGCATGAATTTGGGTTCAGGTCAACTTATTTAGGTTTGGATTGATTTCTAGTTGAGTGAATTTTGGATTCAGGATGGGCTAGGATGGGTCAGTTTTGTATGGGTTTAGGTTCAATCCAAGTTACATCAATTTCAGTCTCCTGTAATTTCAAATCAGGTTTCGGGCTAAACTCGGGTTGACTAGTAGAGTTTGTTCAAGTTACTAATGTATATGCTAAAATCACTTAATAAATTTAATTTTTTTATTAAATTTTTGTTAAAATTTAAATTAAATAATTTGATTTTTGGTGTAATTAATTTATTGTATTTTTTTAGTGTGTTCAATTAAAAATTCATAAAATTTTCTTAATTATGTTCTAATATATTTCTACGATATCCAACTTTTACTATGAAATTGCTATGAAATATAACTCTAGTTCACTACTACTCTATTTGTGGCTAAATTGCAGATTTCAGAAATTTCAGGTGAAAATGTAAATATTTGATTAGTTTAGGGACCCATATTGTAATTATTATGGTGACTAAAATAAAAAATTTTAAAATTTAGGTACTTTATTGCATTATAATTAAAAGTTTAAGGACCAAATGATAAATATAAAAGTTACTTATTTTAGAAGAACCCAAATATAAAACTTATTAAATATAAAGTCTTTGAATATGAGACTTACTAAATATGAATGTTCTTAAAAATGGTAGTTACTAAATATGGAAGCCCCCAAATATGAGACTTACTAAATGTGGAAGGTAATAAAAGAGAAAAGTTAAGGTCTATGGTAGGGGATAGAATTGTAATGGTTAGGAATAAGATTAAGTATTAAGGTTTAGGGTTTAGGGTTTTAAGGTTAAAGTTTAGGGGTTTAAGTTTAAGGTTGGGGATTTATGGTTAATGCTATGGTTTAGATTTATGGTAAAGATTAAGGTTTGAATTAGGCTTAAAGGGTTTAGGTTTAGGTATTGTGTATATGGTTAGGACTGAGAGCTTTTGGTTAGGATTGGGAGCTTATGGATTAGATTAGGGAAAGTATTTAAGGTTTTAGGGTTTTGGGTTTAGATTTATTGTTTAAATTAAGGTTTGAATAAGTTTAGGGTTTAGATGCTAAATTTAGGGTTTAGAGTTTAGGGTTTATATTTGTTGATAATTAGAATACATTGGAGACAAATAAAAGAAATCAAATAAAATATTTATTATTGTAAATTAAATTTAAACTAAAAGATAAATAATTAAAGACTAATTTGTAGTTATTATACCTACTAATACAAGACAAAAATATTAGTTATACGGGGTAGTTCGGAAATTCGTTAGAATATGTTGATTTCATATTTTTGTGTTTACATTCTAAGTATGTTGATTAGGATGTGTGACACCTCTCCATAACTACATATTAGATTTAATTTCTACTTAGCTTTTACTTCCTCACAAGTTGGTATTTATTAGGTCATAGAATTTAATTCAACGCTGACATGGCCGCCCCCAGCCCTACCCAGGAAGCCTGTGAGAACAGGTCTCACAGTAGTTGCAATTGACTAGTTATATATATGCTCAAATTAATAATTCATGATATTAGTTTATTAACCCAAAAATGCAAGATGCATACTCTTTGAGCTTTGACTAAAGTAAAAGTGAAACCATAAAAACATTCATTTGGCCAAGATACTTTTCATAGAAATCAAGTCCAAATAGTCAAAGCATACAAATAGTCAAAGCATACAAAATCAACATTTATATGATTAATACTACACATAACAACAACGTGAGGGCATTCAACATATGTGGACTAATGCTCCTCACCTAAGAGCAACCCTAAAGTCTAAAACTCTAAAAACAAACATAGTAGGCAACTGGGATTACATATACATTAGCTTCTTACTGAGATCCTCCAAACTAACTGCCACCTTGGAGGCGAGTCCTGGTAGCAAGTAACAAAAATCTATCCAAGAGCTACTAGCCTCTATGGCCAAGAAACACTATAGTCAGTATTGTTACTTAACCAACAAGTAACCACGAATACTAGAATCATAAAGATTCTGAAGGCAATGTACCTATAACAGCAAATTACCACGACAAACCTCAACGGTTATCCAGCGCAACACGGTCAGAATCTGCACAACATAAACTAGGGAGTGAGAATTCAAGAATTCTCAGTAAGGAGTATTCAACTGCAAGAAAGATACTAAGGACAACAAATATATAACATATGCAATCTACTGTGAGCTCATATAGCTTAAGGCTAAACTTATGCGCATAGGTTTTAGTCCTTTGGTACTTGTCCTCACCTAGTCCTTGAATTACAAGGCAAAGCCTTGTCTAGTAGCAAACATAGCTTACTAGCCTAACTAGTGAGAATTCATTAGTTGAAACTCCTTATGTTGTACAGGGGCACTATGGTAGGACTAATGTCAACTAGGCCTTAAAGACCCCTTAGGTGTACTAAGGTTCCACATTGAAACCTCACACCCCATGGCATGGGTAAGTCACCGAAGGTACTAAACCTTTCAACAAAACTAGTAATAATCCATTGTGGCCCTTTGTTAACTAGTTTTCTTGCTTTTAGAAAAAGAAACCATTAAAGCTCAAGAAAACTCGTAGGTTTTGAAGGAGTTTTGGAAGTTTCAGAGTACCTTTGAAATACTTTGACCCTTAGGTACCCTAAGCACCCCCCTCGGGCCTTCCCTTGAACCCTTGAGCAAGATTGGAAATTTTTGGCCAATGTAATTATGGCAACGTGTCGTTGCAGTACATAACCTCCTAGAACTTTTGTGCTATCAGGGCAAAGCGTCATCGTTGAATGACGATGCATCGCATGCAGTACACAAGTTCCTAGAACTTTTTTGTGGTGTGGTGACATGTCTTCAATACTTATCAGCCCAGAAAATTTCCAGTTTTGCTGCATACACCTTGGAAGACTCACCAAGCATACCAAACATCCGTGGATGACCTTCCACCTTCACACACTTGTAAAACATGTTGCAAAGTCCATAACCAACTATCAGAAGCATAACTATGATGCATTAAAACATCATTCCAAACTCCATCAAACACATAGTCCACCATGATCCAACAACTTTTCCACAAAATCAAAGTTCCACAAAGTTCTACCTAAGTTCCAAGCAAACAAAGGTACAAAACACCAAATTACAAACTTCTAACGAAAACCTAAGCTGTTAATCATCAAATAAACAAGGATTCACCATGAAAACACTTGTTCCATTTGGACTTGGGATGTAAAATTACTATTTGGATGATTGATTTTGTATGCTTTGACTATTCGGACTTGATTTCTATGAAAAGTATCTTGGCCAAGTGAATGTTTTTATGGTTTCATTTTTACTTTAGTCAAAGCTCAAAGAGCATGCATCTTGTATTTTTAGGTTAACCAACTAATAGCATGAATTATTAATTTGTGCACATATAAAACTAGTCAATTGCAACCACCGTGAGACTTGTTCTCACAAGCTTCCTGGGTAGAGCCAAGAGTGGCCATGTCACCGCTGAATCTAAATTCTATGACCTAATAAATACCAACTTGTGAGGAAGTAAAAGCTAAGTAGAAATTACATCTAAGATCTAGTTATGAAGAGGTGCCACACATCCTAATCAACATATTTAGAATGTAAACACAAAAATATGAAATCAACATATTCTAATGAATTCCAGCCTTACCCCGTGTGACTAATATTTCTGTCTTGTATTAGTAGGTATAATAAATACAAATTAGTTTTTAATTATCTATCTTTTAGTTTAAATTTAATTTACAATAGTAAATATTTTATTTGATTTCTTTTATTTGTCTCCAATGTATTCTAA
The DNA here is from genome assembly GCA_005392925.1 of Aquilaria sinensis. Taxonomy (NCBI): domain Eukaryota; kingdom Viridiplantae; phylum Streptophyta; class Magnoliopsida; order Malvales; family Thymelaeaceae; genus Aquilaria; species Aquilaria sinensis. The sequence goes on along the minus strand of SMDT01002100.1, from coordinate 216,055 downwards.
TTATCAACAAATATAAACCCTAAACTCTAAACACTAAATTTAGCATCTAAACCCTAAACTTATTCAAACCTTAATTTAAACAATAAATCTAAACCCAAAACCCTAAAACCTTAAATACTTTCCCTAATCTAATCCATAAGCTCCCAATCCTAACCAAAAGCTCTCAGTCTTAACCATATACACAATAACTAAACCTAAACCCTAAACCTTAAACCTAATTGAAACCTTAACCTTTACCATAAGTGTAAACCATAGCATTAACCATAAACCCTCAACCCTAAACTTAAACCCTAAACTTTAACCTTAAAACCCTAAACCCTAAACCTTAATACTTAATCTTATTCCTAACCATCACAATTCTATCCCCTAACATAGACCTTAACTTTGATCTTTTTTTACCTTTCACATTTAGTAAGTCTCATATTTGGAGGCTTCCATATTTAGTAACTACCCTTTTTAGGAACATTCATATCTAGTAAGTCTCATATTCAAAGACTTTCATATTTAATAAGTTTCATATTTTGGTTCTTCTAAAATAAGTAACTTTTGTATTTAGCATTTGGTCCTTAAACTTTTAATTATAATGCAATAAAGTACCTAAATTTTAAATTTTTTATTTAGTCACCATAATAATTACAACATGGATCCCTAAACTAATCAAATATTTACATTTTCACCTGAAATTTATGAAATTTTGCAATTTAGCCACAAATAGAGTCATAATGAACTAGAGTTATATTTCATAGTAATTTTATAGTAAAAGTTGGATATCTTAGAAATATATTAGAACATAATTAAGAAAATTTTTATGAATTTTTAATTGAACACACTTAAAAAAATACAGTAAATTAATTGCACCAAAAATCAAATTATTTAATTTAAATTTTAACAAAAATTTAATAAAAAACTTGAATTGATTAAGTGATTTTAGAGTATATACTAGTAACCTGAACAAACTCTACTAGTTAACCAGAGTTTAGCCCGAAACCTGATCTGAAATTACAAGAGACTAAAATTGACTTAACTTGGATTGAACCTAAACCCAAACAAAACTGACCCATCCAAGCCCATCTTGAACCCAAAATTCACTCAACCGAAAATCAATCCAAACCTAAATAACCTGACCTGAACCCAAATTCATGCTAATCAGATTAAAATCAAACCTGAATGGCCTGACCCAAACCTGACATGACTTACCCAATTTCCATCCTTACTTACTCACGAAGGATGATCCTTCATTGCTCTTCAGGTGGAAAAGGTGTTCGCAACTCAAAATGTCAAGCCTCTAGGGGCTGGTGAGGCATCGGGAGTCTGCTCATTGTTGTTGGTTTCCTCTGTTGGAGTCTTCTACTAGATGCCCCCTGCAAATTGTTGTCTCATCACAAATAACTCAAATGGAAACATCCAAGACAAATTGAGAATCAACAACTTGAAATTGTACTAATCAACTCCTAACTAAAACCCAGTTGGAGGTTTGTACCGTGGCACCTTGTCCATGAAGTCCAATGTTGGATGGTAGTCACCTTGTAGGTCCGAGGGTGTCTGTGATGCCGATGTCAATACCCCGTAGTGTAGTGGGTAAAGGCACCATGTTGGTGTAGCAAGCCACTAAGTAGCAGTTAGCATTTGTGGTCCTAACAACCAGGACATTAAAATATCTGGACATGTCCCTAGTGACCAATTGACTGAGGATAATGCGAAGCCTAACTAAGGTCAGGCACTCCCTTACCCATTCCTTAAGTACTCACGTCCTTAGGCCATCCTAATTTGTATATTTATGTGATAACCTTAATTAAATTTTTATAAATTAAGTCTTTAAAGTATAATTACCTACAATTTTATCCATAATTTTAGTACTTTTCTCAATTAAGTACCTAAAACTTAATAACTGCTTTATCCATAATTTTTATACTTTTGTCAATTAAGCACCAAAACTTTAATTACTTACATTTTTATCAATAATTTTGGTACTCTGGTCAATTAAGCCCCTAAAATTTAATTACTTACATTTTTATCCATAATTTTGCTAAGTGGCTCAATTAAGTCTCTAAACTTTAATTACTTACATTTTTACCCATAATTTTTGTGCCCTGGTCAATTAAGTTCCTAAACTTTAATTACTTGCATTTTATCCATAATTTCAGTACTTTGGCCAAATAAATCCCAGAACTTTAATTACTTACATTTTTATACAAAAATTTGTTACCTTGGTTAATTAAGCCCTTGAACTTTAATTAATTACATTTTTATCCATAAAATTAATACTTGGTTGATTAAGTACCTAAACTTTAATTACATGTAATTTTATCCATAATTTTGATAATTTTATCAATTAAGTCCTTAAACTTTAATTATTTACAATTTCATCCATGCTGGCTACAATTTAGCGGACTTCTCCTGGTGTAGAACATTTAACTTTCATGATGAAGAAGTCCAAAATTCAAGCCAAACTTGCTATGGCAACCTAAAAAGAAGATTATGTAAAGATGATTAAAGATCTGGCTTCCTAATTTGATTCTAATTCAAGTGAAGATATTAAAGATAAGTCTCCAATAACATCAAATTAAAAAGAAGATTGCTTTGGAATGGATTTTCCTCAAGACTCTTATTAAGATTTTAGATTTGATTTTATCCATTTAACTTTGGATGTTCAAATTCAAAAGGAAAAGATTCGAGGGAAAGATCTTAACAGACTACTCCCTTATCATCATTACAGAAGACTAGTAGAAGATTCACGAGGGAAAATTCCAGATCAACAGTTCAATAGATGGCTTATTTGGATTAATAATAAGATATCACCATGGGTTCATTGCTATGGTAATTTTCCTCTAACATAGAAGATCAAATCGTAACCATTCAAGAAATTGACAATTATTGGAATTTAGACAAAGCAGTGACATCATTTCGAATTGTAAGCCATCTAAGGTCCATGGATTCCAAACTGATTCAAATCTGTGACAATTATCAAAGTAACTGACATCATGAATTTCATCATCCGAACTCCAATATGTTTTAAATCCATTTCAATGACCCCCATGACTTCATCCGGATTTCAAACTTCTTCAAGTCCAAGACTCCAGGCTTCTATAAATATGTAAATTAGTTTTAGAGGAGCATGCTTTGAAACATTACTACTTAGTCTCCTACCTCCACTCTGTATGTTAAACTTTTCTTCTTTGTTTTGTTGTACTGTATTTCGTCTTCCAATCTTCAAATCCTATCCTAATTGGTATAAAAGCCACAGGATTTGTTTCAAGACAACCTATCTTTGTAAGTGTGTTGATGTTCAATATGATTATCTAGCCTATCTGTATCAATTGATTTACATTATATTAATATCTATTCTTATAAACCTTTTTTAAAATTGAATTGATTATTAAACATTGAGCATCTTAGAGCATTGGTCAGCCAATATTAGCATTGATATTGGCATTGATCGGTTGTGTTCAAGTCGAGGATAGGCATTGATGGTCCCACAAGGTAGTCCTGATCTGAGGGCTTAGTGTTTGTAATGAATTAGTTCAGTAAAATAATTGAATAAGATTATGTTTTGATAAAAAGTAAATCAAACAAATAGATTAGCTAGGATATTTTCCAGTAAAAAGTCAAATCCTAAATTTCTTTCAAAGAGCCAAGATGAAAGAATGAATACCACCGAGGTTAATATAGCCTAAATTGAGAATCAACTTCATAATTTGCCTTTTCATAAACAAGATCTCAAAACCATTTATAGAATAAGTAGTTTTTAATTTAACATAGATTACTCAATCAAACAAACGGGACAAACTATTCCTTTGAATAACGAACATGAGACAATTAGATAACTTTCAAACAAAGCTATAAATGAACACAAGCAAAAATAAATAAATACATATACATAGGGATGGTTTAAATAGGAGTAAAATCATTTGTTGGATTTGTTCCTCTCATGACTTATGTTTATTTAATTTTGATGATAACAAAACATATTTTTTTTTTGTGTCTCAAGGATTTATTTAAAGATTTACACCTTGGTTAGTCATTCATAAAGTCTTGATCCTTGCTAGAAAAAGGTTTTCCCAAGTATATATCAAGTATCTTTAGTGATTCAAGCATCACTTGTGAATGAAGAAATCTCCTTGGCAAAAACCTTTTCACAGTTTGGAAGTCTGAAAGCAAGAAAATCCTGGAATTACAGTTTCAACAAGGTGAAACATTTTCAACTAGGTGAAACAGGAGTTAGTTTTCGAACCCGAAAGAATTTTATTTCTGGACAAGAAAATCATTTGAGTGAAATGTTTTCAACTGGGTGAAAATAGAGTCAGTTTTCGAACCTGAAAGTATTTTATTTCTGGACAAGAAAATCATTCAAGTGAAATGTTTTCAATCAGGTGAAACTGGAATCAGTTTTCGAACCCGAGAGCATTTTATTTCTAGACAAGAAAATCATTCGAATGAAAAATTTTCAACCGGGTGAAACTTGGATTCCAGACCTACGCGCGAGTTTCTAGTTCGAAAAATCTTTGAAAAATAAATGTAAATTCATGTCACATCAGATTTCCACGTGTATAAAGTGCTGATAGCTCATTAATTACAAATATAGCCATTGGAAGTCAAACCTTGAATTTCATTATCAGATAGAATTTTCAACCGAGTGAAAATATTTCACCCGGGTGAAACTGGCAACAGACGCGAATTTCTGTCAAATTAGCAGCAACATTCACCAGATTTCAAGGGGCCTTTTTCTGATCATTCCAATGGTCTTCAATGTCTCTTGTGCATCCATTGGAGTATAAAAACATCAAGAATCATCAAGGAAATCTCTCTTGGCAACTAAGAAAGAAAATCTATCATCAAGAGCCCAAATTTGATACTTTGCCAAGAACTTGTTCTTTCATTTGCTTATTTAGCCTTAAGAGGTCCTATTGTTCTTACACCTTGTAACCACGAGATTATTGAGCTTGCCTTGAGTGGTTGAGTGATTTCCTTGTAAGGGAAAGAGAGTTAGATAGGTTTCTAGTTAGCCTTTGGTAAAACTAGTGAGATGTGAGGGTAGAAGGAACTACCAAAGGGTTGTGTGCCTTTGTAGGCTGTTGTGTATCTTTGTCTTTCATAGTAGAGAAGAAAACTATCAAGTGATGAACTTGAGAAGAGGAGTGGGCTCTCAAGTGGAGACTTCGAACCTCTATAAAAATTCTCTTGTGCAAGCTTCTCTTTCTCTCTACATACTTGAACTTTAGTTTGTGTTTTATGCAACCTATCTTGATTAAACTTGTTTGTTTTTAAAAACACTTCAAAGGTAGCTTCCAAAGCAAAATTTAGGTGGATTGTGGTAGTCATTTTCTGGTCAAAATAGAGTTAATCATTGTTCTTTACGCTCAATTTGAGTTTGAGGGTTCAAGAACCCATTTTTGGATTGTTTTGGAATACAACCAATTCACCCCCCTTCTTGGTTGCACTTGGGCCAACAATTGGTATCAGAGCTAGTGGCTGTGTTTTGATAAAATCAAACAATTTTTAAGCTTAAAGATCCATGGCAACCACTAGTATGCATCTTGAGGGGCAAAATCCTTCTAGGCCACCTTTGTTTGACTCCACAAACTTTAATTGGTGGAAAACTAGAATGGAAATTCATATCCAAGCTATTGATCATGATCTTTGGAGGATCATTAAGGATGGTCCTAGGATACCTAGAAAAATGGTTGATGGAAACCAAGTGCCAAAAGATCGAACGGAATATGAACAGGTGGATGATCTCATGTGCACTATGAATGCAAGGGCAATGAATATCATATATTGTGCACTAACCCCCGATGTATTTAATTTGGTTTCTTCTTGTAGAAATTCTAGGGATATATGGAACAAGCTATTGGTGACTTATGAAGGAACCACATAAGTGAAAGATACCAAGATGCACATGCTTGTGAGGGCATATGAGTTGTTTACCATTGAACCAAGTCAAAGCATTTAAGAAATGTTTAGAAGATTCAATGAGATCCTCACACCACTCAAATTGCTTGGGAAGGAATATACAAATGAGGAGTTGGTGAAAAAGATCTTGTGGAGCATACCTCAATCATGGAAGTGTATAGTTGACGCCATCAATGAAGGAGGAAGCATTAAAATAATGCATGTGAATGAGCTCTTTGGAAAGTTGTTGACCTATGACATAAAGGAATAAGTTGAGGAAAGATACATCAAGAAGAACAAGTCAATGGCTTTGAAGACTCAAGAGGACCACACATCATCAAGTGAAGAAGGAGAAATTGATGCTGCCCTCTTGGCAAGAAAATTTAGTAAGATGTTCAAGAAGTCAAGAAGCAAAAATTTCAAAAAGGAGAAGTATGAAAAGAGTTAAAGAGAGCATTCTAAAAAGAGGGATGAAGTTATTTTCTACAATTGCAAGGAGCCCGAACATCTTCAATTCGATTGTCCATTGAAGAAGAAGAAGAAACCAAACAAGTACCAGAAATTCTCCAAGAAAAAGAGTGGAAAAGCTATGGCGGCTTGGAGTGCAAGTAACTCATCTTCAAGTGAAGGTTCATCTTCATCCAATAGCTCAAGTGATCAAGCAAATCTTTTCTTATTGATAGATGATGGTGTAGCCTCCTCATCAAGCCAAAGTCACTCCAACATATGTCTCATGGCAAAGGAGGAAGATGAGGTAAACAACTACTCAAGTGATTCATCTAGCTCATACATATCTATAGGTAGTGAGTATTTAGAGTTGCAAAATACTTTTAATGCTCTTTACAAGGACTCTTAAAAGCTTGCTAGACATGTAGGTGAATTAAAAGCTTTGAATGTATCCTTGACCAAAGAAAGAGATGAGCTAAAAAAGGAGAACTTTGATTTCACACAATCTTTATCTAGATTTGTCAAGGGAAAAGAAAAATTAGACTTGTTACTTGGAGCACAAAAAGGTGTTTATGATAAGGCCGGAATAGGCTACAATCTTTTAGTTAAAGAAAATAAATTTGGGAATAGGTTTATTGGTGCATCATTTACTATGTATAGCCCATTCACAACTTGTCATGCTTGTGGTAGAAAGGGTCATTATGCATATGATTGCATAACTAAGAAACCAAATGCACAAATTGGCTATAAGATGATTTGGGTTCCTAGGGGAACCAAGGCTGTGGCTAACATTGAAGGATCCAAGAAAATTTGGGTACCAAAATCCAACAAGTGATTGTTTATTTGTAAGGGGCAAGAAAAGAGACTTGGTATTTGGATAGTGGATGCTCAAGACATATGACCGGTGAAAAGTCTTATTTCATAAGCCTCAAGCAAAAAGAAGGAGGAACCGTCTCATTTAAAGATAATAGCAAAGGTACCATCATTGGTATAGGTAGAATTGGTAAGGAAAATTCCTCCTAAATTGACAATGTGTTGCTTGTTGATGGATTGAAGCATAACTTACTTAGTATTAGTCAATTGTGTGATAAAGGTTATAGAGTTATATTTGAAGCTTTTGTATGTCAAGTGATTGATATTGTTTCTAATAAACTAAGTTCATTGGTAGAAGACAAGGAAATGTTTATGTGATTGATTTGAATGACTTGTCTTTTTTTAATGTGAAATGTCTAATGGCCATAAACAAATATGATAGTTGGTTATGGCATAGAAAACTTGGTCATGCTAGTATGCACATAATTTCAAAGCTAGTAAAAAGTGATTTGGTTAGAGGTTTACCTAAAATGAAGTTTGAAAAAGACAAAGTGTGTGATGCTTGCATGAAGGGAAAGCAAACTAAGGTTTCCTTTAAATCAAAAAATTCTATTTCAACTTCTGGGCCTCTTTAACTTCTTCATATGGACTTGTTTGGACCCATTAGAACTAGGAGTTTGGGTGGAAAGCAATATTATTTTGTAATTGTTGATGATTATTCTAGATTCACTTGGGTATTTTTTCTTGCTCATAAAAGTGACACTTGTGCTGTATTCATTCCATTTGCTCATAGGGTTCAAAAAGCGAAAGGTTCATGCACTTGCTCAATTCGTAGTGATTGTGGTAAAGAGTTCATTAATCATGACATGTTTTCATTTTGTGAATCTAGTGGCATTTATCATAACTTTTCCCTAGAACTCTTCAACAAAATGGTGTTGTAGAAAGAAAGAATATAACTCTTGAGGAGATAGCTAGAACTATGTTATGTGAAAGTAGTCTACCAAGGTATTTTTGGGCCGAAGCAACAAATACCGCATGTTACATTCTCAATAGAGCATTGATTAGACCCATTCTCAATAAAACTCCATATGAGCTTTGGAAAGGTAAGAGGCCAAACATTTCATATTTTCATGCATTTGGATGCAAATGTTTTGTCTTGAACAATGGAAAAGATAATCTTGGAAAGTTTGATACAAAAAGTGATGAAGCTATATTTATTGGGTACTATAGTAAAAGCAAAGCATTTTGATTCTTTAATAAAAAAACTCTTGTGATTGAAGAATCCATTCATGTTGTATTTGATGAGACTAACAATGCTACTAAAAAAGAGTGTTGTAGTGATGATGATGTTGTAGATGAAGATCACAAAAGGAAATCAATCACAATGAGAAGGGAGTCTCTCATACTCTACCAAAAGATGGCACCTTTGAAAGAGATGAGCTCAATGATGCACTAGAGCATACACAAAGTCAAGAGCTTTTACATGACAATCAAGATCAATCTAAGGAACAACACCCATAACAAGAAGAGCATTCTCATCAAGGATTGCCTAGTGAATGAAATTTCAAGCATAAATCTAGTCATCCAAGAGACCTCATAATAGGTGATGCTTCAAGAAGTATTGTGACTAGATCCTCCTTGAAAAACTTGTGTAGCTACTATGCCTTCTTGTCTTAAATAAAGCCTAAAACCATTGATGAAGCCCTTGGAGATGAAAATTGGATTTTGGCTATGCAAGAGGAACTAAACCAATTTTGTAGGAATGAGGTTTGGGAACTAGTGCCTAAGCCAAAAGATCACTCCATTATAGGGATGAAATGGGTTTTTAGAAACAAGCTTGATGAAAATGGTGTTGTCACTAGAAATAAGGCAAGGTTAGTTGCAAAGGGGTATAGTCAAGAAGAGGGTATTGACTTTGAAGAGACCTTTGCACCCGTTGTAAGGTGAGAAGCTATTAGATTGCTTTGTACCTTTGCTTGTTATATGGAGATTAAGCACTTTCAAATGGATGTGAAAAGTTCTTTTCTAAATGGTTTTATCAAAGAAGAAGTTTATGTTTCACAACCCCCCGGTTTTTAAGTTCCAAATTTTCCAAACCATATTTTCAAATTGAAGAAGACCTTGTATGGCTTAAAGCAAGCTCCTAGAGCTTGGTATGATAGGTTGAGTAAATTTTTGATTGATCAAGGATTTGCTAGAGGTGCGGTTGAAACTACTCTTTTTATTAAGCATTCTAAGTATAATATGTTAATTGTGCAAATTTATGTAGATCATATCATATTTGGTGCTACTAATGAGTCTTTATGTGAAGAGTTTTCTAAGTTAATGCAAGGTGAATTTGAGATGAGCATGATGGGTGAGCTTACCTTCTTCCTTGGACTTCAAATTAAACAATCAAAGGAAGGTATTTTCATCAACCAAGCTAAGTACACAAGAGAGCTACTCGAAAGGTTTGGCTACTCAAATGCAAAGCTAAGTGTCATTCCAATAAGTGCCACAACTAAGCTTGATGAGGATGAAGATGGTAAGCCTATTGACCAAAAACTCTATAGAAGCATGATAGGTTCTTTGCTTTATTTGGCTGCTAGTAGACTGGATATATTGTTTAGTGTTTGCTTGTGTGTTCGTTTTCAATCATGTCCTAAGGAATCACATTTGAAAGTGGTAAAAAGGATTTTTTGATACTTGGTTGACACACCTAACCTAGGATTATGGTATTCTAGAGACACTAGTTTTAATCTTTTAGGATATTCCGATGCCGATTATGCCGGAAATAAAGTGGATAGAAAATCAACTAGTGGCTCTTGTCAATTTCTTGGGTGTTGCCTTATATCATGGTTTTCAAGGAAACAAACTTCGGTTGCTTTATCCACCGCGGAGGCCAAATATATCGCGGCCGGGAGTTGTGTAGCTCAAATATTGTGGATGAACCAACAATTGAAAGATTATAGGTTTAGCTTCAAAAAGAAACCCATTAAATGTAACAATACAAGTGCTATAAGTCTAGCTAAAAATCCAGTTTTCCACTCTAGAGCAAAGCATATAGAAGTTACGCATCATTTTATTAGAGATCATGTGCATGATGGTGATATTGTTCTTGAATTTATTGATACTTAACATCAATTGGCTGATATATTTACCAAACCATTGTGTGAAGAAAGGTTTGCATTTATTAGAAGAGAATTAGGAATGAGCAACCCAAGGTAACTTATCTTCTTCCAAAGAGAATGAAATTATATTATCATGAAAAGTTCAATTTCATGCTTTTATAATTCAAATATTCACATATTGAAGTGTGCCATTCGTTGTTTCACGCCCTGCTGTTACTTGTTTTGGATTTTAGAGTGTTTCTCACACGTTTTACTAATGTTCGAATTTGTCTTTTAAATTCACTCAAGTTTAAATTTTTCATTTGGGTGTTTTCACCATTGAGCCTCCAAGTTTTTGCTCCCAGGATTTCTGTCTGTTAATTGCACTCGGGTTAAAATTTTTCATTCGGGTGCTGTCAAAGTTTTGTTTCCAGAATTTTGCTCCCAGGTTTTCTGTCTGTTAGTTTCATCTAGGTGTTTATTTTTCAATCGAGTGATTTAAAAAACTGTGTCAAAAAAAAATTGCTGTCACTTGACGGACACTTTTTGTTTCTTTTTTGTTGACTTGTCAAAATTTTGCTCAACTGAGCGTTTCGTTTCTTCTCCCCTGTTCTTCTCCCCCTGGTTTCGCTCTCTCCCTCGCCTTCGTACCTTTTCATTCTCTGCCTACCCAGCCCCTCATTTCTCTCGCCGCCGGCATCACTCTCCTCCGTTCAACCCGTGCTTCGTCTCCAACGCCCTTCTGCCACACCTACACCCTAGCCTCCACATTCCCAATCATCCACCGCCATTCAATCCGAGCTCGTCCTCTGCGATTCTCTGTCCTATCTCCCATGGGGCCACAAACTCACGGTGGGGGTATACTGAAACGCGGCTGTGATGCAACAGCCAGAGGGGGACTTGCTCGAAAGCGCTTGAAGGCTAGTGCCAAGCGAGCCACCTGTCCGGCAGCTCAATCACGGCCTTATCTGGCACGCTCCTCCTCCTCTGCCACCGGAATTAAGGTAATGGCCACCCCTCCCGTGACTGTGGCTCCTGTTACTGACGCATTTTAGAAATTTAGGAAATTATGCAAGAATCGTATTATCTTAGTTGACGAATTAAGGAAAGAAAGTTTGCTAAAGTGGCTCTATGGGTTGAATTTTTCAAGATATGATCGTTCATTAGTCAGAAATCTAGAGGTTCAGAGGCTCAGCTTAATGAGTTCTATAGAAATTTAACGATAGATGACCAATCTCTTACTCTCACGAGCTTCGTAGATGGTATTCGTATCAATGCATCTAAACATTCTCTCTCTGCTTTAATTGGCGCTAAATCAGATACTAAGAAAACTTTCAAATTTGAACATAAGCACATTTTGGCTCAGTTCTTTCCGAGGTTGGCTAAGGTCTATTCTCAGTTGCCTCATCGAGCTTCTCCTAGCTTGCTCGAGTCTCACTATCGGGTTTTGCATTGGATTATTGCCCATATTTTGGTACCTTGGGAGGGGGCCAATAATGTCACTTATCAAGATGCCTGCCTTATGTATAAGATCTCTAAGCAGAACAATGTGGATTTTACTGCTCGGATCATGTCCCAAATGGAAAAGGCAGCTACCACCAAGGCAACCCCTTTGCCCTATCTTACCCTCATCACTCGGCTTCTTGAAGCCCATGGGGTAGCTTGCACATCGGCAGAAATTCCATTGGATAGTCGGGCTTTTCCTGTTGATCCTACAAATTTGAAATTGGGCGGTCTCAAGTTTGATGAGGGAGTTCGCTAGACTCGAGATGAGCCTGCTTACAAGAAGTGTCTTCGGAGAACACTACGAGAGGTCAATAGAAAGCGTGGGGTTGCAGAGCCTACTGTGGACAGTGACGCGAGCGTTGATGAGGCTGACGCACATGAACCTACTGGGTTGGAGCTGCTTGCTCATGAGTTAACCAAAGCCAATGCACGCCTTGGTTCATTGGAAACATCTCAAGCTGAAATTCTTGTCAAACTTGGGAAGCTTGATGATATCCACTCCCTCCTTATCCAACTAGTTTCTCATTAAGGCCAAGGGTCTGAGCCTCCCACTGCCGCCACTTCAGCTTCTCCCGGCACCACCACTACGGCAGATCCACCTCCTGAAGCTCTCACAGCTGCTACCCCTGTTAATCCACCTCCTGAAGCTCCTACAGCTGCTGCCCCTGTTGTTCCACCACCTAGCCCCTGCCTTGCTATCATTCGCCTTCCCCCAAGACCCTTCTTTCCCTTCCCCTATTAGTTTTGTTTAGGATCAAGGTTTCACAGCTTGTTCTAGTTATGGCACAAACAATGTTTTTTTTTTTTTCTCTTCTTTTAAACTTGGGTTGCTCATCTATCTCTGTGTTTTTTTTTTGTTCTTGTGGATTTGTTCCACATGACTGTTATGCCTTGCTATGGACGTATTTATGCTTATGTGACTATTATGACTTTCTTATGCTCCTTTTTTACTTGATGCCTGTGCTTATAACTGTTCTTAATTCTTTTTTATTATGACAAAAAGGGGGACAAAATTAGTGGTTCATTAGCTTAATGTTGTTATTGATTATTTGCTTTTATTGATTCAAGATTATACATGTAAGAAGTGAGGGGGAGTAGTATTGTTATGATGAAGTAAGGGGGAGCATGCATAGTTTCAACAATTGTGGAAATGTTTGGTATTATATCTACTTAGTATTGATTTTTCAGTGAATATCATGTGGCTAGTCTACATCCTTGAACAGGGAGTTTTGTTCATTTTTTAATGGAGACTATGTCAAATTTTTTTTAAAAACTCTTATTCTTAATCATTTCCAATGTTTTCTCAAAAGTTTTGTTATCATTAAAAAGGGGGAGATTGTTGGATTTGTTCCTCTCATGACTTATGTTTATTTAATTTTGATGATAACAAACCATATTTGTTTTTTGTGTCTCAAGGATTTATTTAAAGATTTACGCCTTGGTTAGTCATTCATAAAGTCTTGATCCTTGCTAGAAAAAATGTTTTCTCAAGTATATATCAAGTATCTTTAGTGATTCAAGCATCACTTGTGAATGAAGAAATCTCCTTGGCAAAAACCTTTTCACAGTTTGGAGTCTGAAAGCAAGAAAATCCTGGAATTACAGTTTCAACAGGGTGAAACATTTTCAACTAGGTGAAACAGGAGTTAGTTTTCGAACCCGAAAGAATTTTATTTCTGGACAAGAAAATCATTTGAGTGAAATGTTTTCAACTAGGTGAAACTAGAGTCAGTTTTCGAACCCGAAAGTATTTTATTTCTGGACAAGAAAATCATTCAAGTGAAATGTTTTCAATCAGGTGAAACTGGAATCAGTTTTTGAACCCGAGAACATTTTATTTCTAGACAATAAAATCATTCGAATGAAAAATTTTCAACCGGGTGAAACTTGGATTCCAGACCTACGCACGAGTTTCCAGTTCAAAAAATCTTTAAAAAATAAATATAAATTCATGTCACATCAGATTTTCCACGTATATAAAGTGCTAACAGCTCATTAATTACAAATATAGCCGTTGGAAGTCAAACATTGAATTTCATGATCAGATAGAATTTTCAACCGAGTGAAAATATTTCACCCGGGTGAAACTGGCAACAGACGCGAATTTCTGTCAAATTAACAACAACGTTCACCAGATTTCAAGGGGCCTTTTTCTGATCATTCCAACGGGCTTCAATATCTCTTGTGCATCCATTGGAGTATAAAAACATCAAGAATCATCAAGGAAATCTCTCTTGGCAACTAAGAAAGAAAATCTATCATCAAGAGCTCAAATTTGATACTTTCCCAAGAACTTGTTATTTCATTTGCTTATTTAGCCTTAAGAGGTCCTATTGTTCTTACACCTTGTAACCACAAGATTATTGAGCTTGCCTTGAGTGGTTGAGTGATTTCCTTGTAAGGGAAAAAGAGTTAGATAGGTTTCTAGTTAGCCTTTGGCAAAACTAGTGAGAGGTGAGGGTATTGTAGGCTATTGTGTATCTTTGTGTTTCATAGTGGAGAAAAAAACTCTCAAGTGATGAACTTGAGGAGAGGAGTAGGCTCTCAAGTGAAGACTTCGAACCTCTATAAAAATTCTATTGTGCAAGCTTCTCCTTCTCTCTACATACTTGAACTTTAGTTTGTGTTTTATGCAACCTATCTTGATTAAACTTGTTTGTTTTCAAAACCACTTCAAAGGTAGCTTCCAAAGCAAAATTTAGGTGGATTGTGGCTGTCATTTTCTAGTCAAAATAGAGTTAATCATTGTTCTTTACACTTAATTTGAGTTTGAGGGTTCAAGAACCCATTTGTGGATTGTTTTGGAATACAACCAATTCACCCCCCCTCTTGGTTGCACTTGGGCCAACATCATTATTCAAATTAGTATTAGGTATTCCTACAATAATGTGTTTAAGAGATGCAAGACATTAAGGTATGAAAATTCATTATTAGCTTTAGCTGAATCTAATCTTGCTAATGGAAGAGTTTATTTTCATTGTTTTCCAAATTTTATGATGTCACTCTTTGATCCTTTTTAGAAACGATAATGTTAACTGTTAAGGCTAAAAATATGGAAGTTGCAACTAATACAAAATCAATTTGTACAATTTATCGAGTTTATTATAAGGTTATGTCAATAACAATAGATCCAAAGGCTAAGATTCCATTAATAAAACACAAAACTATCATTTTTTTTTGCTAATACTCAAAATGCATTTGCACATGTTTCAAAGACATTAAAATGGAATGAAATTATAAAGTCAGAGAGATGGGATCTAGAGAATATAGTTTCTCATCAACCTTTAGAAAACATGTCTCAAAAGGCTTTATATTTTCAAAGTGGTAGATGGATCTATTAAAATAGATTTTTCAAATGATTTTCCCCAAACAAGATTAAGTCATTTTGAAAGTTCTAGATCTTCATCTAGATCAAGAAGAAGTATAGATATTGAGAGACCTATGCCTGTTTTACCGAGATCTCCAGGCTTACCTAGAAATCCAATAAACTTTCCAGATCCAATAGTTCCTCCTTTGAGCGCTACAATTGTTATAACAAAACAAAACTTATATGAATCACCAACATCCCAAAATAGACATGCTCTTATAGGTCCACTGCAAGTAAATTTTTTAAATCAAGTTCTTACAGGCATCTATAATATTCCAGAAGTCAATAACCAACAACAATAAAATATTAAAGTTAATGAGCAATGGCAACCAGATAATAATAATACTTCCCCTCAATTATCCCCTACTCAGTCTCAATTGTAATTTTATTCTGCCATTAATATGATCACTTGTAATTTTGAAAATTGATTATTTTGATGAAGCCACTAAAGAAAGGCGTACTTGGTTTTTTGAATCATTTGGGAGTATAGAAAGAATTAAAATTAGAGAAAGATGGTATGAAAATTTAAGACAATTTAAGACTAATATACCCTTTTTACCTGGTTTCTAGCTTATTGTTTTAATTTTAATAGAGATTACCATTTTTCTTATCTAAACCTAATTAATCAAATGACTAAAACATGGACCATGTATGAAAAATAAGAAGATAATATGTATTCATCCTTATGGAAGAATCTTTTGTTATTAATGTCCAAGACACTATAGTTGTAACCAGTCCCTTTAAAGCCACTCCAGTAGTTGCTAATAATGAACCTATATTAAAAAGGGTTATAATTGATATACAGAGTCAAAATAATTACATAAATCAATCTTTGATTGCACTATCACAAGTAGTTAATAGGATAGAATCTATGATTAATAACATTCCTAATAAGCCTTCTACACTTTCAATATTTTTTTTTAAGAAAAGCAATAAAATTTAGAAAAGATTACAGAACAAAATAATAATCACTTTAAATCTACTCAACAACTGTCAAATCCCAAACCACCCCTCGATCGGGCACTGCGGTGCACTAATAGGCCCAAATGCCCAAGAAGGCACTTAAGAGGCGTAACAGAACATAGCTCGTTTACTTAAAAACACGATAAAATTTATTCAAACTCTAATTCCATGCATGAATTTCTTGCAAATTTTAACAAGGGAAAGTATGGTACTTAGGTTTAAAACCTTAATCAAGCATAAACCATACTTCATGCATACTTAAGGAGCTTACGGGACCTACATTCGGTGTCGATTGGTCTCAAAGACCATTATTACATTTTTTACATCCGAACTTACATACAATGTATGTCCAAAATCCGTCACGGTGGATTAGAACTACCAGCACGTCACATATCCAGGACCATTTACATGCAAAAATGTCCTTTCTGGGTTACTTAAAACCTTCTAGCTAACTCCCACCCAAAATACAATTAGTGCCTATAAGTATATCCATACTTGGGTTCATAGTCTTCCCATTGAGCAGTCTAGTTAAGTAATCACAATGAACATACACCAGCACTTGATATGTACAGTACACAAAATTTAAAATCAGTCCTTCGCCTATTCTATAGGACCTTTTCCTGTAATAGAAACAGAGGGACATGAGTACTCAGACTCAGTAAAGTTTATTCAGCCATAAGGCATATTACAGCAACATGCGACTTATCTATCTGCAACCAAAGGAAAACAAAGAAGATGCAGGATATATACAGTTCATTTTTTATTATATATAATTAAGGGGTCAGCACACGCATCCAAACAGAGATGCACACAACTCACACACCACAAACACACAAAACAGCCATAAGGCATGGCAAGCAAATCCATAGTTTTAATGTTTAGTTTCACTTAGCTTAGGTACCATTTTAATTTCACACATAGAGCTATGGAACAGGAACATGGGTTGGCCAGCCTAAGTCTCATTCCTATTTGCTTGCCCGTAAACAGAAGCTAGCTAGAAGAAGAACATATCCAGAAGGTTGCCGAAGCACCTATATAGCCCCATAGCACTAGCAAAGACTGACATATCTGAAGGAAAACATAGCCCTTACCTTGTTTGTTTAAGAAGCAACTCAATGAAGCTAGCTTTTGCATATGTATACCCTTGCTTTGCAACCCAACTTCCTTAGCCCTTATAGCCTTGTTTCCTTTGTATTCTTTAGTGGAACTTAGCATAATAGTGTAGCTTAGGTTGTGATTAAGTCACCATTAAATTACTTGCAACTTCACTTTTAAAGAAGAAATAAAAATGGGCCTTACTTGAGGTATAAGCAGCTCAGGGTTTCATGAACCCTAATTAACCCAAAAGGATTTCAGCCAGTGGCATAGCTACCATATGTTGGGAGGGGGCTGTTCTCCCTGCGGGAATTTAGAAAAAAATGTAAATATGGGGTAGTAATTTGGTGATTTTGTCAAAATTTAAGGATTGAGTGTGCATTTTGCCCCCCCAAAATATTGTGGAAAAATATAAAGATGGGAGGCAGTAAGGTAGGTGCTCAAGAAAGTAGGGACCCAGTGAGCAGTTATTGCCTCTACATTAAGCGGATATTCTAACATGGCCTAAATGTACTATTAGTCCTCAAATGTTTCCAACTCGTACGGTTTGCTCCTTGAGCTTTGAATTAGTGTGAATTAGTCCCAATTTACAGCTTTACCTAACTGTGATGTCATCTCTCTCCTCCGGGTTTGCCCCCCCGAACCAAAAATCCTGGTTCCGCCACTGATTTCAGCCCTCTGATTTCATTGTTTCCAGTGACTCTGGCCTTTTTCTCTTGCTGCTCTATCCTTCATCTACTTCTTTAGGATAGGACTTATTCCTTCTTTCCCTTAGAACTAAAGCAAACAGCCACTATCCACGCATTAAGCCGCTGCTGGATAAAATGAACACTACAGCAGCAACTGTGACTTGTTTGGCCTCTTTGCGCCCTTAGCTTGAAGCTGCTGCCTTCTTTCAAGATCTCTGACTCTTCCCTCATGTGTTTAGGACCAAAACAAGCTAACATTATCAAGAAATGAAGATGAACATCAGCTAGAAACGGAGAAGAATGTGAAGCACGCTGCTCCTACCCAAGTACATGTATGGTTAAGTGGGTTTCAACTCCAATTTCCAATAGCTTTCTGAACTACCAAGTATCAGGTTTATTTCCTTCCTTTTGCAGGTTTATTCTTTGTGCTTCTGCAGCCCCAGCCTTAGGAATAAAGAAATAAGGCACAAAGACATTTTGTACCCGAGACATGCTGCATGTGTAGCTTAGGTGCTTTTTTTGCACCAAATGCCATCTGTTTTAGCCTTAATCCTCAATCAACCATTGCAAATCCCACTCAGCAGGTTTAATACTAGTATTCTGGAGTTTCTTAGCCCTTGCAATTAAAAATTCAGCCCCTTTCTTGGTAGAAACCGAGCATATCGGCAGCTGCAGTCCATGTCCCTATTCATGGTCCAATTCCCATATAATCCTTCAATTTTCCTACATGAAGCAATTCACCCCTTTGTCTTCAATTTAATCTATCTCCATATGCACTTATTGAGCCACATTTCTTCCCTAATTTTGCAATTAAGGGTAACAAAATAGCCCTTATTGAGCTTAATAACTTATCCACAAATCACAACACTTCGTTTATCCAACTTTTGAGGAAAGTAAAAACTCGTCTCAATTTTGCAATTGAGTCCTTGACTCACAAAAGTTTCTTCCAGCTCAATTTATTTTATTTTTCCAAATTTTCTTCCGGTACAAGTTATCTACAAAATGCTCTTATGGTACGAGTTTCGTACCTAGTTCGCAAAAATTCTTTTGGGCCTTGGCCTATTCGAGGACGGGGTATGACAACAATTTTTATTCAAACCTTTTGAATTAGATAATGATATAGGATTTGGAGAGAGTAATGATTCTCTTTTACAAAAAAAAAAAAAAACAGAAAGTAATAATTCTCTTCTACAAAAGGTAACAGATCAATTAAAAAACATAACCATTAATAAACCATCCACATCTGGTGTTAAAGAATCTATTAACATGGCATCAGTTGAAAAAAAAAATTAATTTATTAGAAAATCAATTTGAAGAAGAAATAGATTCTATTAATAAAATTCGTGGTATCGAAACTAAAAAATATCAAAATAAATAAATGAATAAAGAATTGATACCCTCGTCTGACTCGTCCTGTCCTTCAATTTGAAGAACTATACATAAATCAAATTAATTATGATGGATGCTAACTGGGACTGGATTGGAAGATTGGCTGATGAAATACAGTACACAAAACAAAGAAAAGTTTAAGATACAAAGTGGATACAGGAGACTAGGTAATAGTGTTTCGAAACGTGCCCCCCTCTAAAACTAATTTGCATATTTATAGAAGTCTGGAGTCTCGGACTTGAAACAGTTTGAAATCTGGATGAAGTCATGGCTGATGTTGAAGCGGATTTGAAGCAGATTGGAATTTTAGGTACCTTAATAATTGTCACGAATTTGAATCAGTCTGGAATCCACGAACTTCAGATAGCTTGGAATCCAAAATGGTGTCCCTGCTTTGTGTAGAATTTCAGTAATTGTCAATTTCTTGAATGATTGCGTTGTGATCTTCTGAAAATAGAAGAAAATTACCACGGTAATGAACCCATGGCGATATCTTATTATTCATCCAAATAAGCCGTCTATTGAACTGACATTCTGGAGTTTTCTCCCATGAATCTTTTGTTTGCCTCGAATCTTTTCATTTTGAATTTGAACATCTGAAATTAAATGGATTAATCAAATCTGAAATCTTTAAAAGTGTCTTTAGCAAAATCCATTTTGATAGGAATCTTCTTTTGAACCTGACGTTGTTGGAGATTTTTAATATCTTCATCTGAATCAAAATCGAACTGAAAAGCCAATTCTCTAATCATATTTTTATAATCTTCTTTTGAGCTTGTTGTAGCAAGTTTGGCTTGAATCTGGGACTTCGTCGCCAAGAAAGTTACATGCTGTGCACTAGGAGTCTACGGAATCATAGCCGCCATGGGTCAGTTGTTTAACCATTAATTCACTATAGCATCATTTGCTTGAGATTCTTGAAATGTTTCCCACCATTTTATTTTCAATTCTCTTGAAAGATTTGTCAATTCATTATATTTTTTATTGATAACAAATGTCCAAGAAAGGATCCAAGGAATAGAGGTGGGAACCAGGTCAGACCGGCCTGGGCCCGGCCGGTCCTAGGCCTGGGTCCTGAGGCCCGGGCACGGACCGGTTGTAGGCGGGGCGGTTCCGAGCCGGTCCCGGGGCGGGTTTTATTTTTTTTTTGTTAAATATATATATATATATATATATAAATAGAACAATTATTAATTATATAAGTCATAAATATTTTTAAGAAAAAACACCACCTCCGGTGTAAGTTTTATTAAGTTAAAAAGCCAAATGGCACTTACAAATAATCGGAACGTGCCTTACATTTTGAAATGGCAAAAACGTTCCGGAAATGATAAATAATAGAAACCTATGATCTGTGCTGAACAGCATAATCAGATCAAATACAAACTACATGTATGATTGAAAAAAAAAAAATTCAACTCTCGGTATCGGATATTACCTCCTCATCCGAACTCTTTTGGTCTTGATGCCGGAGTGCTGCGAGGCCCCAATCTCGGTTGCACACGCATACTTCTACCGCGTCGGGTGTCAATCTTGACCGTTTTTCTGTTATCACCCGTTTTCCGGCACTAAACGCTGCCTCGGATGAGACGGTCGATACTGGAACGGCAAGAATCTCTTGTGCGATTATCGACAAGATCGGAAATCTTGATCTCTTTTGTTTCCACCACTCCAAGATGTCGAGGTCGCTTGTCTCGAACGATGTGTTGAGATAGTCATCGACCTCAGCTAATCCCGATGTCATCGGTCGGGGTCGTTTGAGCATTTGGAGCGCCGGGTTGAATCTTGAGGAGATTGATCTCCTTGGAGGCTCGGTTTGAGGAGCTTCGGATCTTACCTTATCCGAATGCCGCTCACAATATAACTTGTATAAAGAATGCAAGTACTCGGAAGCAGAAGCAGACATAGCCAAAACATTTATATGAGACATTTCTAAATAAGTATGAAAAATTCCTTCAAGCAGTGTTGTTGTGCCCGTTAATTTTACATACGGGTCAAGTAAAGAAGCGACTAAAAAGATAGGTGGAATGTTTGAGAAATATTGAAGCCACTTAGCCCGCATGGCTTCGACAGTCGGTTTTAACAACTCATCATTTTTAAACTGATGTAAAGCATATGTGATGTTCACTAAATGAAACAAAACTTGATGACTTGTTGGGTAGTAAACACCAGAGAAAAATTCAGTTGCCTCGTAAAAAAACTTAAGCAATTCACCGGTTTTGGAACATTTCTCCCAAATTTCAGTCGTAAGAAATTCAGAACCCATTTTTAAATTCATGAAATGTGACAACAAATTTGCATACGGTAATGCATCTTGCAACATAAAAAATGTGGAGTTCCAGCGGGTTGGGCAATCCAATTTAAACCGTTTCCAAGAAAATGGTTTTTGATTTTCAATACAAAAGCTTTTAAATTCACGAAAAATAGCAGGTCTGGACATCAAATATTTTAATGAGTTTCGAATAGGCAAAATCTCATTTTGGAGAACTTCTAAACCCTTTTGCACACAAATGTTCAAAATATGGCACATGCATCTAACGTGAAAAAATGCACCGTTGAGCGGTGGTTTTAAGTTTTGACTCAAAAGGCGAGCGGCAACATCATTATTTGAAGCATTATCAAATGAAATGCACAGAACTTTATCAGTACAAAAATAATCACGTAAAGTTTCTAAGATACAATTAAATATTTGAAAACCAGTATGATCTGTTTCAATAACCTTAAATGACAAAATTCGTTTTTGCATTATCCAATCAGAATCAATCCAATGAGAAGTAACACAATAGAATGATTGACCTATAGGTGATGTCCACATATCAGAAGTAAATGCCACACAATGATCAAGAGCAGAAAAATATGCTTGCAAATCTGATTTTCCGGTTTCAAATTGTCTAAAGCTTTCTTTCCTAGCAGTTTTCCTAGATACTTTTCTAAGTGCAAAATTTAATTGTGATTTTATCCAAGATTCTAGGTGGACATCTTCAGCTTGTGAAAAAGGTTTTTCGGTAAGCATCATCCAATTTACCATACATTCTCTACAAGATTGTTGGTTAAAACGAAATATACCTGGTCCACTAGCGCCAATTGTAGACCCAAGTTGTGTTTGTCCTCCAGAACTAGTCCCGGTACTAGGGAGGACGTTAGCATGTTGATTTTCAAGATGCCGCTTCAGCATTCCAGTGCCGGAATTCTTTCTATGCACAAAATTTTTCCTGCAATATTTGCATTTTTCGTATCTCGACTCCACTTCGTTTATGAGCTCATAATGCTCCCAAACCCAAGCAGTTAGTCTCGTGGATTTACCTTGTGCTTGAATTCCCTCCACGCCGGGTTCATGACTTGTAGGCGTCGGTTCTGTTGACGGATTCCCGGACACCATCACATCCAACTCTTCCACTTCATCATCGGATAATTGATCATCGAGACCCAAATCGTAATTCGTTATATCGATTCCAACATCATCGTCGTGAAACTCTTGAATTGAAATGCCTTTATCGGCGGGCCGAGATTGGCGACGGAACAAGGCTCGGAGGCCGGTGTTGCGGGAAGATGAACTATCTGTTGACTTGCCATTTCCTTTTGAAGCCATGACTCACGTACTAATAGTAGTGATTAATGCAAAATCAAGAGAGAATTATGAAGATATTAGGGAAAGATTAGTACAAAATTTGGAAGAGATTAAGAAAATAAGGAGAATGGTTGAGAGAATATAGTAGATAAAGAAGAGAGGTTGAGTGATTGTGTGAGCATTGAGTGAAAATGGCATTGGTATTTATAGAGGGAGGGGAAAAATTAGTTTGACCAAAAAGTCCTTGAAATTTAGTTGTTGGGAGGGGCAAAAATGAAATTTTAGGGGCTGAAATGAAGCAGAAAGCTGTTGGAGGGCCTGCTGTGCAATTAGCCCTTTTTTTAAAAAAGTTTCGCAGGTTAACGTTATACAGTAGGCAGCCGTTGCGGCGGGTCGGCGGGGCGGGTCGGGGTGGTTCGGGTCGGCGGTCTGGTCCGGTCGGGGCTGGCGGGTTCACCTGGTCCAGGCCGGTCTTTTTTGCGTCCTCCTCCTCCCTATTGGGCCCATACTTGGCCCTTAATATTGCGGGCCGGGGCAGGTTTGACCGGTCCGATGTGAGTTTGACCAGCAGGGCGGTCCTAGTTCGGTCCGGGCCAACCCGGCCCACCTCCTACCTCTACCAAGGAATACTGAAGGTAGTGAAAAAATTTAAGAGTCTATCATACATTTGTGTTGAATCGGGATATTTTTTTAAGTATTCAGCAAATCTTCTTTTTATTGAGTCTGAAATAGCTTGTCTAGTGAAACCAAAGTAGTCCCACAAATTCCAAAATCAATTTGGGAATTGATGATTCAAGTTTCTGTAGAAGTAGAAAAACCAAGAATAAGTATTATGCCGCATATATAAGGCATTAAACAAAGTGTTGATGTAGTCAAAATAACTAGGCGTTGATGTAGTCAAAATAATTATTGTCAGTTATATATGGCAACTTGGACAATGGGATATTCAATTCTCTCTCTTTACATATATATTAGAATTCTGTATATATGTATACCATACTTAGAAAGATAGATTGATGTAATTAGGTGATAGATTGATCCTAATTGGCTAAAAATCAGCCATATTCTTTGTACCTATTTTCTATATGATGAGAATGAAACCCTTCTTTTGGAGGATCAAAAGCTTTTGACATGGTATTAGAGCCATCTTTCTAAACTTTCTCTTTGAATCCCTTGAGTATACTTTTTGATTAAATGGTTTTTATTTTCTGAGTGTTTCGATCGAGAGAGTTCTTTTTGGTTTTGGGCTATCAGAAACCTTATCAAAGGTGGTGACAGCATCTTCTGGTGGGCAAGGTGCAGTTAGCGGAGCCAACACTGCCCAGAATTGCCAGAACTCTCTGTTGCTCATTTCTTTGAGTTTCTAGGCATTTTCTTGGTCAGAAGAATATGTTATTAGCATTATTTTCATGGTTGACAGATTCTGTTCTTATATTCACTATGGTTGGTGGTGATTGCTGAGATTTTGAAGCTGTGAGACAAGCTGCTAGTTGTTGTTGTCGGTATGCCTGGTGAAAATTTTTTAATTCGCTTTAATGGCAAAAACTATGGAAGCTGGGAATTCCAATTTAGGATGTTTGCCAAAGGAAAGGAATTGTGGGGTCATTTGGATGAGTCTTCAAAGGCTCCAACAGACTCCAATGAACTTTGCACATGGGAAAGCAATGATGCTAAGATTGTCTCTTGGTTATTGAATTCTATGGAACCACATATGATGAACAATCTTCGCTCATTCACTACTACTAAGGGGATGTGGGATCATCTCAGGAGGACCTACCATCAAGAAAATGCTACAAGAAAATTTCAATTGGAATTAGAAATTGCTGATTATAAACAAGGTAACCTTTCCATCGATCAATTTTATGTTGGATTTCTGAACCTATGGAGTGAATATTTTGGGATAATTTATTCCAAAGTTCCCAAAGAAGTTTTAGTAGCTCTACAAGTTGTTCATGCTTGTAGCAACGTGTTTTTTGGGAGTTGTCACCAATCAATTTTACCTAGGTCAATTAAATATCTTAAAATAGTATACGAGAGTTTGAGGGGTTCGAAAGTACGGTTATGTTAAAACAATTTTGTTATAGTGCCCAAATATTGGCACCTTAGTTTGATTTAAGTTTTGCTTTGCTTAATTTGATTAATATCCGAACTATGGGTTCTCATCGAACCACTAGGATATGGACTTCTAAACTCTACTATTTGATTTTATTTATTTTCTAAAATTTTGATATTTCCAAACCATAGATCTTATCGGACCACCCAGATGTGGAACCTAAAAAGCTTAATCTATTTTTATTTACATTTGTTTATCTTTTAAATATTTTAGTTAATTATCAACTCAAACCATGAATCCTATCAGATCACCAGAATATAGATATTTAGAATTAATATACCTTTTATAAATTTTTTATCCTATGAAAATTTTAATTAATTATTAATCCAAACCATGGATTCTATTGGGTCATTTGAGTGTGGATTTTTTAAAGTTTATTTTTAGTTGTTATCTTAAATTCATTTTAGGATTTTATTAAACCCATGCAGAACTGAATTTTCTAAGTATGATTTTTTTTAGATGCATTATGTGAATGAACTTTAAACTTATGCTAGCGAAGAATAAATGAATAAATAAATAAAATCTGATCTAACCTAAACATGCAATTATATGTAATATTAATTTCCAAAACTAATTCGTGGTCCTAAAAATAACAAAACAAGCAATAAAAGCAAGAAAATAAATCAAAACAATGCTGCCAGTGACTGATTTGTTAAACAGAAAGAACAAGGATCAAAACGAGAAAAAAAAAAATGGAGCACTAAACGTTAGTTTTACCAAAGAGAGTAAGCTGGCTGGGTCGGATGAAACGAAACGGGTCGGATTGCTGGTCCGGAAGCTGTTCACGTTCAATCCTACCTTTCTCCGGCGACGTTGGCGGCAATTGGACTATCTGAGGCCTGGGACGTGACGAACGGCGACGGGGGCGACCTCCAGAGGATGGGCAAACGGCGTCTGGCTGCGGGCTCAGCGACTGGAGTGGCGGACAAGTCTCGATCCTCCTCCGATTCGGCGTGGACGGCGGCGAGAAGGGCCCCCGGGCATGTTTGCGCATCGTCGGGGAGCAGGGACGCGTAGCGGTAACGCTTGGCTGGAGGGCAACCGAAAGACGAAGGCTGGAGGCTGGAAGGCGTCAGTCGACAGAGGGGAGGCACCACACACCGGGGGTGGCGGCGTAGTGGGGGAGAAGTTCAGGGTTTTTGAGTAAGGTACCGAAAAGTTAGGGGCTTAAGGCTGCAGTTCTCCGTTTTTAGTCAGTAGCTTAGGGTTTTCCTTCCTTTTCCTTCAATTGGTGACCTATATTTGTACTAGGGATTGTAGGTGAGATTAACTAGGTTTTCCAAGTTTAAAACTCCTCCACATCCAGTTTTAAGATTTCTCAGGTTATCGGCAAGTGTGTTAGGGTGCCCTTTATATGTTTGACGTCGAAGTTAAAGTAGATGAACCACTATTGCTAGCGAAGCAGCAGAGCATTTGGACATTGTTTGGGCAAAATATCAGTTTTAGTCTAACAAAACTCATAGGCTATTGATTTGGTCCCCAATTTTATGTGAAAGTGCAATTTAGCCCAACTTTTTTCTGATTTGTCAAATTATCCTAAAACTTTGTAAAAATGGCTAGATTTTCCTAAATTTCATGATTTTTCTAGATTTACCCAATACTTTCCAATTTTGACAGATTTACCTCAAACTTTCCAATTTGCCTAGAATCTTCTAAAAATCCTTGGTTTCTACCTCAATTTCTACCCAAACTTTTCCTTTTTACCTAAATTGACCTGACAAGACCTTTGCAACTCCAAATTAGTACCTAAACTATATTAACTCTTATTTCTATCCTAGATGAATACTTTAGACTCCTAAAATTAATAACACAAAAAAGAGACCAAATTGCCCCCTACAAAACAAAATATTCCTAAGCTAACTTTTCCTATTCTAGAACTATGAAAAAAGTTAATGCCTAGAAAAAATTAGGTGTCAACAATGCTGATACAAAAAGGGATCAATTTCTAATGAAGTTGAGACAAAAATTTGAAACTGTGCAAGCGAGTTTACTCAACCAAAACCCAATTCTTTCTCTAGATGTCTACTTGGGAGAATTATTATGTGAAGAGCAGCGTATTGCTACACAACTTGGCATCACCCAGGACTATGTAAAGACTGAACTAGTTAATGTAGCATACATTGCGTAAGGGAAAGGTAAATCAAAAGCTCAGACACAGTGCTACAGTTGTAGGGAGTTTTGACATATTGCAAAAAATTGCAGCAATAAATTTTGTAATTATTGCAAGGAAGGACATATCTTTAAAGATTGTCGAGTGTGACCTTAGAATTGACAAGCCTCATCCTTCCATACCACTGTCCAGGCTAATTTAGTAGCTATTTCTAATATAGGACCACAATCTACACCTGGTTCATCAACCACTCTTACCCTTAAAATGGTCCAACAAATGATCGTTTCAGCTTTCTCTGCTCTTGGTCTTCAAGGTAAGAAAAATTTACTTACCTCTTTTTGGTTGATTGAGTCTACAGCCTCCACTCATATGACTAGTAGTACAGAGGCTTTCCATGATGTCCATACATACAAAGGTGACCAACATATTCAAATAGCCAATGGCAGCACACTTCCTATCACTACAGTTGGCAAATTATGGCCAACTTTTACTAATGTTTATGTGTCACCTGAATTATCCATAAAATTGATTTCTGTTGCACAACTGGTAAGTGATAATTGTGAAGTTCATTTTGATTGTAGTGGTTGTTGTGTGCAAGGTCAAGCATCGGGGAAAGTGATCACAAAGGGGCCTAAAGTAGGACACTTATTTCCTCTACAGTTTTTCATGTCTAAGTTTGATTCCCTTGATTGTATTGCTATTGCTAATGATGGTAATGTCTGGCATAAGAAATTGGGACATCCCAATTTTAATGTTTTAACTTACCTCATAAACAATGGTTATTTGGGCAATAAAGAAATTTTCCTTCATATGTCTTTTAATTGTACTTCTTGTAAACTCAGTAAAAGCAAATCTCTACCCTTTCCTTCACATGGTAGCCAAGCTTCCAATTGTTTTGAGATTATTCATACTGACGTATGGGAGGTGAGTCCTATACTTTCCTATGCTCAGTACAAGTATTTCATAATATTTACTGATGATTATAGTCATTTTACTTGGGTTTATTTTCTTTGATCCAAAGCTAATGTGTTCTCAACCTTTCAGGCTTTTGTTGCTTTTGTTGAGACCCAATTTTCTGCTTGCATTAAAATCCTGCACTTTGATTCTAAGGGGAATATATATCCAATGAATTTCAGGAATTTCTCAAAACAAAGGGTATTCTTTCTCAACAATCTTGTCAATACACTCTTTAACAAAATAGGGTTGTTGAGCATAAGAATCGTCATCTATTAGATATTGTTCACATCCTATTAATTGAATCTTATGTTCCTCCTAGATTTTGGGAAGAGGCTTTATCTACAGCTGTTTGTCTTATTAATCGTCTGCTCTCTCAAAATCTAAAATTTGATTATCCTTATTATCATTTGTTTGGTGTTGCTCTTGAGTATCATTCTTTTCATGTATATGGATGTGTCTGTTTGGTTCACCTACCTTCTACTGAATGTCATAAACTTTCTGCCTAGGCTATTCAATGTACATTTCTTGGGTATAGTAATATTCACAAAGGGTTTGTGTGTTATGATGCAGATGCTAAAAGAATTTGTGTCTCTCGACATGTGGTTTTCTTCAAAAACCAATATTACTTCCAAACTTGTGTTATTCTTGATTTTGTTTCTGTTCAATTTCTTAAATTTGATATTTCTTCTACTATTGAACATTTTAAGCCAGGAGTTGTTTACCGATGATGTCCTCTACTGTGCCCATTGCCTCCTTCTGACACTAAACCGATGTCTGATCCTATCAACACTGAACCCCGGCGATCTTCATGGATTTCATAACCTCCAAACAGGTATGGATTCTCACATACTACTCATTAGGCTCCACTTGATATTATTGTGCCTAAATCTTACTCCCAGGCTTCTACACAAGCCTGTTGGCAACTAGCTTTGCAAGTAGAACTTCAAGCACTTCAGGATAATCAGACATGGGACATCATCCCATGCACTGATGGAGCCAAGCTTATTAGATGCAAATGGGTATACATAATCAAACTTCGGCCTAATGGCATCATAGAAAGGTATAAAGCTCGTTTGGTGGCCTTTGGTAATTTTTAGGAGTACGGCCTTGATTATGATGAGACATTTGCACCTGTGGCTAAGATGACTACAGTACGAACTATGATGGCAATAACTGCTTCTAAAGGATGGTCACTTCGACAGATGGATGTAAAGAATGCATTTTTACATGGGGATCTAAAGGAAGAAATCTATGTGATTCCTCCTCCTGGTATGTTCACCCACTCCACGAATGAGGTTTGTCAATTGAAGCAATATTTATATGGTTTAAAGCAAGCTCCCTGGGCATGGTTTGAGAAGCTTCATACCACTGTTCTTGATTCATTTTACTTAGAGTTAGTTCGAACCCTCATTATTTCTTCAAACGACTAGCACTAGACTTGTTGTATTTTTTGTATATGTGGATGATATTGTAATCACAGGATCTGATCCGCAATTAATTGCTCAACTCTAACAACACCTCAAAATGACTTTTCATATGAAAGACCTTGGTCCTCTACAGTACTTTCTTGGTCTAGATGTGCATTCATACTCTAATGGCCTCATTTTGAATCAGCACAAATATACACAAAAACTTATCAACTTAGCTGATCTTCAGTCTACAAATTTAATGATTACTCCTTTAGAGGTTAATGTAAAGCTTAGCTAGGAGGAAGGGGAATTATTACCAAATCCATCTGAATATAGATAGATTGTCAAGAGTTTGAACTATCTGACAATCACTAGGCCTGATATTTCATTTGTTGTGCAGCAAGTTAGCCAACTTATGCAAGATCCTCACAGCTCATACTTAGCAACTGTATAATGAATTCTTCACTATCTGAAGAATACCTTTGCTCATGGGTTATTCTTTCCGACTAGAAATTCCTTACAGTTGAAAGGTTATGTTGATGCTGATTGGGTTAGTTGTGTGGATACTCATCGTTCAAGTATTAGTTGGTGCATGTTTCTTGGTGATGCGCTCATTTCTCGGAAAAGTAAGAAGCAAGATCAAGTCTCAAAGTCTTCTATTGATTCTGAATATCGTGCAATGTCATATACATGTTTAGAGATCATGTGGCTTTAAGGTTTATTAGGTGAACTTGGCATTTTTCACCTTACTCCCACTCCACTTCATGCGGATAACAGTAGTGCTATTCAAATTGCTGCCAATCCAGTATTCCATGAATGTACAAAACACATTGAAGTAGATTATCATTCCATCCGTGAAGCATTTGATCAACATGTGATTACTCTTCCTCATATATCCACGGAGCATCAAACTGATAATGTTTTCACCAAGGCTCTATCTCGTCACCAAAATTAATTAATGATTCACAAATTGATGCTTCTTAATCAGCTAGCATCAATTGGAAGGGGGATGTCAGTTATATATGGCAACCTGGATTATGGGTTATATATGGCAACTTGGATTATAGGATATTCAACTCTCTATCTTTACAAATATATTAGAATTTTTTATATATGTATAACATACTTAGAGAGATAGATTGATGTAATTATATGATAGATTGATTCTAATTGGCTAAAAATCAACCATATTGTTTGTACCTATATTTTATATAATGAAAATGAAACCTTCCGTTTGGAAGATCGAAAACTTTTGACAAGTATAAGCAGGTTGTCTAGAAGAACTAGAGAAATTCTTAAAATAGTACATGGGTTGGTTTTAGTCAGAAGAGCTAAGAACCTTACTAACTTGGAATTTTGAATACGCTATATTTTTTTGGGAATTTTGGATCATAATTATGGGTTAGCTCTATTGAATTTGCGTCTATAAGGATCTATTCAAAAAACTTTTAGGTTTTGAGGGGATGTTTGGAAATGAACATGAATCCTTTGGGGAAGATGTTTTAAATAACATTATCATAGCCACTCTGAATTAAAAATTTTTAGAATCATTAAACTCAGGTTCCAATAATATTACTAAAAACATATTATTCTTTGAATAATATACGACATTAGTCTTTCTTTTATTTTGAGTGGACGAGGATCTCTCATTTCAAGAATATGACACCTCTTTTGAATCATTTTTTACAGGACTGAGGTAGTTAGAGCATAAGGTTTCAAGTTTGGAGTTTTATGGGAAGAATAGCAAAAGAATTTTCGGTAATTTGCATTTGAATAGGGGAATTTTTAGGTTTTGGATTCATTTTGTGTAGTAAAAAAGAATTTCTAAGTTTTTCCCAACAAAAATTTATGTGATAAAAAATCAAGAAGATTATTTGAAACTCCTTTAATATGTTTAATTTCAAAACGAAAATTAATTAAAAGAGCTTGCCATCTAAAAAAATTTGTTTGAAAACCAAAATTTTGACATCCTTTTCTAGAATTTGTTTTGTAGATTTGCAATCTATACAAAGTAAAACATTTTTTCATATAAAAATAATCCTCAAATTTTGTAATACGTAAAACTATTGAAAGTATTTCTTTTTTAACCATACTATAATTACTCTGAACATCATTCCAAAAACCTGCATGGAATCTAACTACACTTTTTTTAGATTGGATGGGAATATGTTACTTTAGGATTCCACAATAACCTATGTCAGATGCATCTGTCCTTACAATTAAGAATGCTTTAGGATGAGGAAGACATAGACATGGAAGAAATTTATTTTTTTTTCTTTTGTGGTTTTAACAACTTTGGTATGTTGATTAGCCCAAGTTAAAGGATTTTTCTTCACTAGCACTATAAGATAAATGCAACATAGCGACTGACATTTTAGTTGAATTTCAGTCGCTATATAGTATAAAACCGACTACCCTGCGTCTACAAAAAGCAGTTAGATTTTTTCAGGTCATAAATGGTTTCTGATTGAAAATCGACTGAAAAAAGCGATTGACAGTATCAGTCAAAATTCAGTCGCAAATTTGCTATTGACTCTTTCAGTTGTTATAATAACGACTGCCTTTTCAGTCACAATTCAGTTGATATATTGGGAGCTTTTCCTTTAAAAAAATTGCATTATTATTTAATATAATTTTTATTTAATTAATATTATTCAATTTAATTAGTTATTTATTTTTATTTAATTAATAATTCCTTGTATGAATATTAACTTGATTTGATTATTAACAATAAAATAATAAAATAATAAAATTTAAATTTAAATAAAATACATTTATATTAATATAAAAATCAATATACATACAAAATATAAAATTCAAAAATTACAAAATTCATAATCAGATTTGGAGAAAATTCAAAAATTTTAAAACTCAAATCTGCAGGAGGAAGAGGTAGATGAGTGTGGTGGAGAAGACAGAGGAGGATGGCAACGATGCCGTAGAGAAGACGGTAGGCCGAGAAGATTGAGGCGGATGGCAAGGACAATGGGTCTCCGAGAAAACCATAACGGACAACGAGTAGGACAAGAAGGTGATGGCACGGAGGACAATGGGTAGGCAGAGGAGGTGACCACAAGGAGGATGACAAGTAGGCCGAGGAGACAACGGTGATGAGGCTGAGGAAACAGATTCTGACAGCTATGAGGCCAAGGAGGAGATCAATGAGGTGATGGCAAGGCAAGGTGGACGACGAGGAGATCTATAAGGCCAAGGAGACAGCGACGAGAAGATCAAGCAAGTAGAGGAGCTTGCGGCGAAGAGGAAGATAGGTGAGGTGGACGGACGACGTCGTACAACTAGGTGAGGAGAAAATCCGATGCCACTAGTGACGCGAAGATGACGGATGAGAGTGAGATGAGAGTCAAAGGGTTGAGAAAGATGAAAGTGAGAGATATATGAGAGATAAGAGTGAGAATAGGGTATATGGCGATATATATAGTTAGAGTTAGCTTGGGTTTGAATTTGGATTGGGTTGTATGATATATGGGCTTTTATGTATAATATATGGATTTTAATATAAGATAAGTTAATAATAATAATAATAATAATAATAATAATAATAATAATAATAATAATATATTTTATATATTAAAACCACATTTTTTAATGTAGGGATATCTAAAATATTTATATAATAATAATTCATTATCGTCATCATCATCACATCACACACACACACACATATATATATATTTATATATGATACATTAAAATATATGACATATTATATCCATAAACCCTAAACCCTTATTAATTAACAGTAAACCCTAAAGCCCTAAATTAAACCCTAAATATACAAACATAAACCCTAAATATATGATATATTATTATCATTATATATGATGTGTGTGTGCATTATTATTATTATTATTATTATTATTATTATTATTATTATATATGGTATAAACATATAATATCATACGTGATACATTATGGTACATATGATAAATTATATCAATAAACCTTAAACCTAATATACCATTAACCCCAAACCTTAAACACAAACCTTAAACTCATCATATCCCTAAACCCTAATAAAACCCTAAAACCCTAAACCCTAAATATAAACTCTATTAATTAGACCTTAAACCCTAACCCTAACTACCATTAATCCTAAACTCTAAACCCTAAATACAAACCTTAATTAAACCCTAAACCCTAAATACAAGCCCTAATTAAAACCTAAACCATAATCCTAACTAACATTAACCCTAAAACCTAAACCCTAAATACAAAACCTAATTAATCCCTGAACCCTAAAGCAAACCCTAAACCCTAAATACAAATCCTAATTAAACACTAAACCCTAATTAAACCCCAAACCCTAAATAAAAACCTTAATTAAACCCTAAACGCTACACCTAATTTATACCCTAAATATATAACCCTAAACCCTAAATATATAACTCTAAATCCTAAACTCTAAATGCAAATATATAACCCTAAATCCTAGACCCTAAATATATAACCCTAAAACCTAAACTTAATCTATACCATTAACCCTAAATCCTAAACTTAATATATACCATTAACCCTAAATCCTAAACTTAATCTATACCATTAACCCTAAATGCAAATCCCATACCCTAAATTTCAGTACCTTAATACATAATTAAATACCCTTAAACCATCCTAATTCTATATATATATATATATCCCTAAACCCTAAAGTAATTCTCAAACCCTAAATCATAAAAAGCTCTAAATTAATCTTAAAATAAATCCCAAAATCCTAATATTAAATTGATTCAATTAATACCCAAACTCTATACTAATTTCAAACCCTAAACCTTAAATAAAAATTTCAAATCCTAAATCTATGTCCAATACACTTAATCCCTTAAAAACTCTAAATCCTAATTTTATATCCCTAAAGCCTAAAAAAAATTTCAAACCCTAAAACAAAAAAAAATCCTAATACATATATCCTAAACTCTAAAAAAACCCAAACCCTAAAAACCCAAAAGTTTTAAATAAAAAACCGACTAAAGGGCAACTGTAGTCAAAGCTATAAAAAGTTTTCGACTAAAAAGCGACTAATAGTCAAATCTATAAAAATTTCCGACTAAAAGGCAACTGATATGTAGGCAATTGATACTTTTAGTCCTTTATGAATCACAATAAAAAGTGCACGTTTTTACTTCTGACTGATTAACGACTGAAACTCTTAACGACTAACTTTCAGTTGCGATTTTCAATTGCGATTTGGAATCTATGTTGTAGTGTAGTTAATAGAGTGGATTACAAATGATTGTTATATCTTTAAAAAAGTCATATACATAGCTTAAACATTCTAAAAATCTTTGTAATAGTAGAGA
This sequence comes from Aquilaria sinensis, assembly GCA_005392925.1. NCBI lineage: Eukaryota > Viridiplantae > Streptophyta > Magnoliopsida > Malvales > Thymelaeaceae > Aquilaria > Aquilaria sinensis. The sequence goes on along the minus strand of SMDT01002100.1, from coordinate 181,333 downwards.
TGGTATAGATAATCTATTTGGAATGCAACAAAGATTTTTAGGATGTTTAAGCTATGTAACAAACTTCTTTAAAGACATAAAAATCATTTGTAAACCACTCTATTAACTAGTAAAGAAAAATCCTCCAGCCTAGGCTAATTAACTTGCACACCGAAGTTGTTAAAACCATGGAAGAGAAAAAAATTAAATTTCTTCCATATCTATGTCTTCCTCATCTTGAAGCATTCTTAATTGTAGAGTCAGATGCATCTGACATAGGTTATCCTGGAATCCTAAAGTAGCACCCTCGCATGCAATCTAAAGAAAGTGTAGTCAGATTCCAATCATGTTTTTGTAATGATGGTCAGAGTAATTACAGTGCAGTTAAAATTGAAATTCTTTCAATAGTTTTATGTATTACAAAATTTGGGGATGATTTATATCTGAAAAAAATTTTACTTCATATTGATTACAAAACTGCAAAAAAAAATTTAGAAAAAGATGTCAAATGTTTGGTTTCAAACAAATTTTTTCCAGGAGGCAAGTTCTTTTAAGAAATTTTGATTTTGAAATTGAGCATATTAAAGGAGTTTCAAATAATCTTCCTGATCTTTTATCACGTGAATTTTTGTCAGGAAGGACTGAGAAATCTTCTTCTATTACCCAAAAAATGAATCCAAAACCTGAAAATTTCCCTCTTCAAAAGAAAATTACCAAAAAATTTGTTACCATTCTTTCCCTTGAAGCTCCAGACTCAAAAGCCTCATCCTCTAACTACCTCAGTGCTGTAAAAAATGATTCAGAAGAGGTGTCAACTTATTTGAAGGAGAGATCCTCATCTACTCTAAATAAACAAAAAAAAAAAAAGACTAATTTTGCATATTATTCAAAGAATAAAAGCTTCCGGTAACATTACTGTAACCTGAGTTTAATAATCCTCTAAAACTTAAAATTTAGAGTAATTATGATCATATTATTCAAAACATCTTCCCCAAAGGATTCATGTTCATTCCCGAACATCCCCTCAAAATCCCAAAAGTTTTATGAACAAATTCTTACAGACACATACTCAATAGAGCTAGCCCATAATTATCATCCAAAATTCCTAGAAAAAAAAAAAGCCTATTCAAAATGCCTAATTAATAAGGTTCTTAGTCCTTTTGACTGGATTCCCCTACGCAGTTTCAAGAATTTATCTATTTCCTCTAGTCCACCAGCTTATACTTATTTTGACTGCATCAACGCCATTTAATGCATTCTATAATCAAAATTATACTCATTCTTTGTTTTTCTAGTTTCCATAGAAACTTGAATTATAAATTCCCAAATTAGTTTTTGAATTGGTGGAACTACTTTGGTTTCACCACAAGCTCGTCCAGACTTAAAAAGATATCCTTATTTAATACAAGTGTATGATATACTCCTAAATTCTTTCATTGCATACAAAATTCCTTAGATCCTTTCTTGGACATTCATTATCGATAAAAAGGATAATAGATTGAAAAATCTTTCAATAGAATTAAAAAAAATGGTGGGAAACATTTCAAGAATCTCAAGCAATTGAAGCTGCAGTTATTCAGGGGTTAAAAAATTGATCCTTGGCTCCTACGATTCAGCAAACTCCTTCTAGTGTAGAACATATAACTTTCTAGATGAAGAAGTTCCATATTCAAGCCAAACTTGTTAAAGCAACCTCAAAAGAAGATTATGAAAAGATGAATAAAGATTTAGTTTCTCATGACATCATGAATGTACCTGACATCATGAATGTCATCATCCAAACTCCAATCTGTTTTAAATCCATTTCAACGTCAACTATGACTTCATCCAGATTTTTAATTTCTTCAAGCTTCAGACTCCAGGCCAGGCTTTTTCCAAATATGTAAATCAGTTTTAGAGGGGGCACGCTTCGAAACACCACTACTTAGTCTCCTGCCTCCACTTAGTATCTTAAACTTTTCTTCTTTTATCTTGTGCGCTGTATTTCATCTTCCAATCTTCCAATCATATCCCAGTTGAATGTTAGGAGGAGTCAGATGAGGGTAATAATTCTTTTTTGATACCTTTTAGTTTCAATACCATGAATTTTATTGATGGAATTTGTTTCTTCTTGAGATTGATTTTATAATAAATTAATATTTTCTTCAGTTGACTTCATGTTAATAGATTATTTAACACTAGATGTGGATGGTTTATCAATGGTTATGTTTTTTTAACTGATCTATAATCCTTTTTAAAACAGAAGTAGTACTTTCTGTAATTTTTTGTAAAAGACAATCGTTGCTCTCTCTTAATTCTATATCGCCATCGAATTCAAAATGTTTGAATAAAGGTTGTTGAGTAGATTTAAAGTGATTATTATTTTGTTCTTTAATCTTTTCTGAAATTTCATTGCTTTTGTCAATAAATATTGAAGGTGTAGAAGGTTTATTAGGAATGTTATTAATCATGGATTCTATCCTATTAACTTGTTGTGATAGTGCAACCAAATTTTGATTTGTGTAATTATTTAAACTTTGTATATTAATTATATCCCTTTTTAATACAGGCCCATTATCAGCAACTACTGGAGTGGCTTTAAAGTGACTGGCTACAATTGTAGTGTCATGGACATTAATAACAAAAACTTCTTCGGGAGGATGAGCAGATACTGTCTTCTTATTTTCAGATATGGTCCACGTTTTAGTCATTTGATTAATTGGGTTTGGATCAAAAAAAGGGTTGTCGATATTAAAATTAAAACAATGAATTGGAAATCAAGTAAAAAAGGGTATATTAGTCTTAAATTGTCTCATAGTTTCATTCCAAGTTTCTCTAATTTTAATTCTTTCTGGACTCCCAAAATGATTCTAAAAACCATGTATGCTTTTCTTTATTAGCTTCATCAAAATAATCCTTTTTCAAAAACTCTATCAATTTCAGAATCACAAGTGATCATATTAATGGCGAAATAAATTTCCATTTAGGACTGAGTAAGAATGATTGAGGGGAATTATTATTATTACCTAGTTGCTGTTTCTCATTAACTTTAATACTTTGTTGTTGTTGGTTATTGACTTATGGAATATTATAAATGCTTCAAGGAATTTCATTTAAAAAATCTACTCGAAGTAGATTTGTAGGAACATGTCTATTTTGAGATGTTGGTAATTTGTATAAGTTTTGCGTTGGTATAACAATTGGAGTACTTAAAGGAGAAACTGTTGAATCTGGAAAATTTATTGGATTTCTGTGTAGGCTTAGAGACCATGGTAAAATAGGCTTAGCTCTCTCTATATTTATACTTCTTCTTGATCGACTAGATGAAGGTCTAGAACTTTCATAATGACTTAATCTTGTTTGAAGGGAACCCGGAATATATAAATCAAATTAATTATGATGGAACCCGGAATATTAGAATGGAATATAGATGTAGCAAGTGAATATCAAATAATGAACACTTTACAAATAATGATTATGGCTGCAACAACATACAAGAACAAACATAAAACCGATGTTCAAACAACAAAATTATTGGTTGGAGGATTTACTGGCCAACTTAAAGGCTGATGGGATGATTGTGTAAGTAATCAACATAAAGAATCAATTTGTAATGCAGCAAAGACTATAGTCAAAATTGAAAATGGTATTCAAGTTCAGTATGATAGTAGAGATGCAAAGAAAACTTTAATTTTTGAAATAACAAAAGTCTTTTTAGGTGATCCAAATCAACTTCAAAATAGGAGTTCAGAAACCTTGATTAATTTAACATGTCCAAAAATACATGATTTTAGATGGTATAGAGATTTATTTCTTACTAAACTTTATACAAGAAATGATTGTGCATTAGCATTCTGGAAAGAAAGATTCATAGGAGGACTTCCAAAATTATTTACAGAAAAAGTAAGAAGTCAAATAAATCAAGATTATAATCAAAATATTCCTTATGATAGTTAAACTTATGGACAATTAATTAATTACATAAATATGGAAGGATTACGTCTTTGCAATGTTATGAAACTAAAAAATAAACCTAAAATGGAATACGCCCAAGGCAAGAAAAATTATGGAGTTTTTGTGCTCAATATGGATATGAGAAAATTGCTGCTCTTTCATCTGGGAATAAGAAAAAATTTCTTAAAATAAAGTCAAAAAATTATAGAAAAATGTAAATGCAAGGAGAATAAATATTCAAAGGATAAGCCATATAAACCATATAAAAAATTAAATAAAAAATAAAAGCAATGCTCTAGTTTGATACAAATGCATAAGACCAGGACAATACAAGAATGAATGCAAAATGAAAAACAAAATTAACAATCTAGAAATATCTGATAAACTAAAAGAACAAATGATAGTTTACTAATTTCAGAATCAATATCATTTTCAGAAAATTCACATAAAGAAGAAGAAATTAGTTCAGACTTAGAATTAGAAATTAATGCTATAAGAATTTCATCTTCTAAAGAAATAAACTGGGATTGTTTTGATTTAGAAGAGTGCTAATGTCAAAATATAAATATTATAACTTCAAGTAAAGAAGAATTATATTAAATGATCATGAAAATAGAAGATCTTCAAACTTAACAAGAATCATTACAGAAACTAAAAAAATAATTTTGCAAGAAGAAAAGAAACAAATTTTGAACCTTATAAATTCTCAGAAATTCTAGATCGATTTAAAGAAGAAAAGAAGTCTCCATCAATCAAAGACGTGCAAAATAAAGTTAAACAAATTAAAAGAGAAATGCAAGAACTCAAAACATAAAATCAAAATTTTAAACAAAAATTTCTAGAATTAGATTTATAAGAATTTCTAAAGAAAAATGGAAAAGAAAAGGAATCAGCATCTAAAGAAGAAGAATCAAAGAAATTAGTGCAAGCAAAAAATGAAGAATATATAACTATAATTTCCAAAATCCATTATCACAAATGGTATGTTTCAATTAATTTAGTTGTTAATAATGAATATCATATTAAAACAGCAGCCTTATTTTTTTAGGTTATTTCTAGATTGCTAATTTTATTTTTCATTTTGCATTTGTTTTTGTAATGTCTTACTAGTTTGCATTTGTAGCAATCTGTAGCATTGCTTTTGTTATATTTTTAAAATTTTTTCTTATATGGTTTATATGACTTATCATATGAATATTTGTTTTTCTATAATTTTTTAAATTTTTTAATAATTTTTTTTCTTATTCCTAGTTGAATGAGCAACAATTTAATCATATCCATATTAAGCACAAAAACTCCCTAATTTTTTCTTGCCTTCAGCGTATTATTTTTTTATTTTATTTTTTAGTTTTCTATCTGGCAGGAAATAGCCCAATAGAAGGCTCAAAATAAGTAACTCCCTACCTGATGGATCCACAATAGAAAGCTCAATGCGCTAGTCAAGGAAATCTCATTTTAAAGGAAAATGGGATCCCAAAATTACGGGACTAGCGAGAAGATTCCCATACAAGAGCTATTTACTCATATCTCCCCTAGCTAAATAAACAATTCCCATCACCAATTCTAAGATATGACAATCTAACTCTCCACCCTCTCGTTCCTTTTTATTCACTGAAAATTTGACTTGATCATTGAAAGGTTTCCCCCAAGTTGCTCTGACGTTGTCTTTCTGCATAAGACTCCATTTTAAAGTTCACCACACCACTGAGCCTAGCCCATATGATCTATTCAACTTTCAGATTGGCGCCGTTTATGGGAACCATGGTGAAAACCTGAAGACCTCACATGGAGAACCAAGATCAACCTAATAATAGGTGGGAGAGCAGTTGCCCAAGTAGGTCCATAGGACTTGTAGGTGAAGAGACCCACCAAACGGCTAATCCAAAACAACTTGTTGTGCATCAAAGAGGCCCCCGAAAATGGAAAGGCCTCGCACCATTAGATGATGATCAGTTCTAAGCCTTACAACATGTTTTATTCGAGCAGCTTAAAATGACATTGTGGCAGGAGATCTGGAAGGCCTTGACTAGAGCCATTGCAAAAGCTACAAAAAGCCATCTGGTGCCTAAGGAGCCTCGCAAAGCCATACTCCCAAAGGTGGGGCCTCCTGAGCCACCAATATCCTTGGGGTGATCTGATGGTCCTAGAGGTAGTGACATTAGTGCTATTCCACAAAGACTGATTAGATGGAACAACATATGTGGGCCCTCGAGCCCCTAAGAGAAGGCTTTTCCTTCGTCATTGATGTCAAATATATGTGGTTGCAGCCTTTTACAAATGAGATAATTACTGCAACTGCCCTCAATTGGTTTTATATGCCCAAGATTAACCTATACAATGGCCTTACCAACCTAGTCAACCATTTGCAAAGATATGTCACCTCTATGAGATTAGACCAAGCCTCAAATGTGATCATTAGTAAAGCCTTCAGCTCAATTGTAATGGGAGCCGCTGCTTCCTGATTTGGAACTAATAAGGGGCACAATTTCTCATCATTTAGGGACCTTTCTCGGGCATTTTTATGTCACTTCTTGGGGAGCCAACTGACCTCTAAGGCAGTGGCTCACCTCATGAAGATTCAACAAGACCGTGATGAGCCCCTGAGAGACTTCGTTAAAATGTTCAATGTTGAGGCTGTTTAAGTACAAGGACTATCTCTAGAATTGTACTTGGTTGCCATCACTTAAGGATTAACACAGGATTGAAAACTAGCCTAGGATATTCATGTAAACCTTGTAAGGGACATCATAGAATTCCTTGATCGAGCTACATGATACATGCATGCAAAATAACTCAATCGACTAATGGTACTGAAGGAGCAACCTAGAAGTAGAGACAGAGGATCCAAGAAGAGGAGTAGGAGTGGTGAGTGCTTCTTAATAGAGCACGTTGTTCTGCCAATGAAAGCGACAAGGCCAAACATTCTGTATGCCCTGGAAAGGAAATACCAACTCAGTAAGTGACCATCGCCGACGTAGCCCTTGAACTAGAGAGGCCTACAAAAATACTGCAAATATCATAATGATAAGGGGTATGACAATGAGGAATGCTAGCAGCTGAAGAAATTCTTTAGGAGATGATTCAAGTTGGGAAGCTGAAGAAATATTTGTTCAAATAGTCATCCCATTGTAAAAAACAAGAGGAGAGGCCCCAAAAAAAGAACTATGGTAAAGACTACGACTGAGGATAGGGCACCATAGGAACCCTATACCATCTACTAAAATCATCCATATGATTATTAAAGGGGAGCCCTCTGCGGCAAGAAAATGACAAGAGCAAGAAGTTACTCAAATAGAGGTAACTGATCCACGTTGAATTTTGACAAGGCCCGATGGCTCCAAAGTGCTTCTTCCACATATGGATCCTTTAGTATTTATAGCTCAGATCAATAATTTCAATGTGGAAAGGATCTATTTAGGCACTACAGCCAACTTGAATATCATCTTCATTGACTTGCTAAAGAAAATCAAGATCAAAATGTACTCTTTATCTCCCATGTTGGGGCATACCTTTAGTGTAGGTAGAGAGATGGTTCTCATGCTTGGAACCCTTAATCTATCCTTGATACTAGTTGGCACAAATAAAGAAGGAATAGCCACTTATGACTATCACAACTACATAATTTATGATGCTAGATGTCCCTTCCCCCTACAATGGCATACGCAGCAGGCTAGCACAGGTACAATTTCACATTTGAACTGGTATTAGATGGCTAATGATGCTCTTCTTTACCCCTGTTGGGGATGCCACCATCTTTATTAACCAGACCTCAATCTGATAGAACTATGTGGCTACTCTATAGAGGCCAAAAGATGACAAACCTGCACTAACGATGGTAAAAAGAAAAACAAATAGAGCAAACCCAATAGAATAAAGCTGGTGCAACATTGTCTAAGGATGATGAGATGGTAGAAGTAGCCTCCACAAAAATGCTAAAAGTTAGCAAAGATCTCCCAGCCGAGGTAAGATAGCAGTTCATTCAATTCTTAAAAAAAAATTTAAATGTCTTTGATTAGTCCCCTAATGAGATTTAGGAATAGACTAAAAAATTATCACACACAAATTACAAATAAACACTACCACCTGACTAGCATAGTAAAAGAATTGTAATATGGCACCTGAGAGATAAGGCTTTGTTAAAGAACAAGTTGAAAGTTTGCTAAAGACAGGCATCATCCGGGAAGTGCAATACCCCAAATAGCTTTCCAGCATTATCCTGGTGAAAAAAAATATGGTGAATGGCGCATGTGCATCGATTATACTGATCTTAACGATGCCTGCCCAATGGACCCGTATCCACTACCTTCTGTAGACCAACTATTTGATGCCAACTAAGAATTTAAGGCACTATCTTTATGGATGCCTTCAGTGGCATATCACCAAATTTGTGTGCACCTTAAAGATAAAGAAAATATGACTTCATAACTGAAGAAGTAATTTGTTATTACCAGCAAATGCTATTCAAACTAAAAAATGCCGGGGCAACCTATCAGAGGCTCATGAACTGAATATTTACCGAACAATTAGGGAGGAATATAAAAATCTATATGGATGACACGATTGTCAAGAGCAAAGCAATAGAAGACCACTTTGATGACATTTGCAAAACCATTTAGAGAATATGCTAGTTCAACATAAGACTCAACCTTAGAAAATGTGCATTCAGAGTAGGAGCTAGAAAATTCCTTGACTACATGGTCTCTAAAAAAAAGATTGATGCAAACCTAGAAAAAATTGAAGCTATCCTTATGATGCTTGACCCTTGAAGTAAAAAAGATGTCTAAAAATTTGCTAGAAGGTTAATAGTACTCAAATGATTCATCTCATGTTTTGGAGATCATTGTAAACCCTTATTTTATGTACTTACAAAAAAAACAATACTTGAATGGACTGATGAATGCTATGAAGCTTTCAAACATATTAAAGATTACCTATGACACCTTCCCACACTAAAGCAGCCAAAAGCCTGACAAACCCCTTATACTCTACCTAGCCATAATAGAAGGACCCATTAGTGCCATAATTATACCGGAGCATGGGGCAGAATCTATAAACCCTACAATCCAGAAAGCAGTCCTAGCCCTCTTCACAACTTCTCAAAAATTGCAACCATACTTTTAGATGCACCGCATTGTTGTCCGTACAGAGTTACCCCTGTGAGACATACTACAAAAGCTAGAAAAGTCTAACAGACTCACTAAGTGGTGCATCAAGTTGGGAGAATACAACATTAGTTACGAGCCCAAAAAAGCCATTAAAGCACAAGCCTTGGTAGATTTCATCACTGAGATGACGAGGCCTCCGAACCCAAAAACCAAGGAGCAGGTATTGTCCTAAAATGACCAATGGGCAAGGAAGCAACTCTTAGAACCAAATTTCAATTTCTTCACATAAATAACATCACTGAATATAAAGCCCTTTCAACAGCGCTATGGATGGTTGGTCAGGTGGGGATACAATGCCTACAAATATATAGTAACTCACAGCTAATAGTGAGCTAAGTTACTGGAATGGCAGGACAAAAGAACTTATTTTTTGTAAATACCTAAAAACAGCAAAGGATTTGATGTGGTTGTTTGATTATGTACAGGTTCAGAACATTCCCTGGGCCCAAAACATAAAGGTAAATGCCTTTTTGAAAGGCCTAGAAGAAACTTTGATAGAAAAACTCACAGAATCCTTAATTTACCAGATAAGGTTTATGGACCTTGAAGATGACTTGAGGAAGCCAATCAAACTCTACCTAGAAACTAGGACCTTGAATGGAACACTCAAGGAAAAAACAAAGATCAAGATTCAAGTGGGAAGATTTGTTATAATCGAGGACAAGCTACATAGATAAGGGTTTGCTTCTCCAATAGCAATGCCTAATGCCCTAGGAAGGACAAGAGGTTCTTTAAGAAATCCACCAGGGAGATTGCAGAGCACATATTGGTGCCAACTCCCTAGCCCACAAACCTTGCCACAAGGCTACGTCTAGCCCACAATCCAAGGAGATTCCAGAAAGTTCATCTAGCAATGCCACTCCTGTCAGATCAACTCACGAGTGCAAAGGCTACCTTCCTCCGGAGCCTATCTGGTCGTTGATCCCTAGCCTTTTGCCATATTGGGGTTAAACTTAATCAAGGCACTCTCCATGGTTTCTTAGAAAGATTAAATATTGCATCGTAGTAGTCGATTACTTTACCAAATAGGTGGAAATTGAGGCTAAAGCCTTTAGCCTCCAGCATAGCCTTACACATCATTAAATTCTTATGGAAAAATATAATCTATCAATTTGGGTGCCTTAAGGCCATCTTCACTGATAACAAGAAGCAATTTGATAATCAACAGTTTGCTAATTCGGAGAAAGAAAAGGTATCTGCCTTTACTTTATGCTTATTTCACATTGTCAATCAAATGGACAAGTAGAAGTAACCAACAAAACTGTTGCTTTAATACTAGTAGAAAGTTCCTACCCAACACTATGAACCCAAGTATATCACTCAAGTGAGAATGGCAAAGCATTCAAAGGAAACCTTGACTTATTGGGGGAGCTACAAGAAGACTCAAGGGTATGCATAAGAGTTTTTAAGCAATGAATCACCCAAATTCATGATGCTAAGGTTAAGAGGAAGAAGTATGAATAAGAAGCATGGCCATTGTTAAGATGGAACTGACTGTAAGAAACCATTGGCATGGAGAATTGAGGCCTAACTGGGATGGAACCCACTTAGTCACAAGCAAAATCAAATATGGAGTTTACAAGTTATCTAACCGTAAAGGGAGAAACCTGCCAAGAACTTATCACTCAGATGATCTATTACCTTACTTTGCATAATGGTGTTATTTCACTTTACCAGATTCACTTTGATCTACTTCTTGTATTCCTCTTTATGAAAAATCAAAGCACTCCCCCATAATGATTTATAATTTTCACAGAGTACTATAAGTCTTTTCTTTAAGCAATCTACAAAGGCTTACTAATTACCTAAAAGTGAACCCACTTACAAAGATAATAGCCAAGGCATTGTTGTAGAGTGACCTTTTTAAACACTAAGTATATAAATATTGCTATGAAGAATCACTTACACACACAAAAAGAACAACACCGTAGAAGAATTCATGCACATTTAAGCATCGTATCCAAAAAATTACCAACCAAAATTAGTATTTAATTCCCATTAAAACTTCAAACTTACATGAAGAATAACGAAGACTATAAGGAACTTAGGAGGGAGGGGGTGAATGACAGAGCCTCCTATAATTCATCTAGAAAAGGCCCTTACCAATGTCCATTGTTGACACATCCTCATCAAAGGTAGGAATCCTGGCTTTCCCATCCCGTAGCCATACTTCATAATCTAGACTTGGATCCTCGTAAGCTGATAAAAAAGAAAGATCTAGATTCAGATTGGCTCACTCCACTTAAACATAATAGGAAGGAAAGCTTTACTTGCCCCATTTCTGCCTTCTAGAGGTGCGAGTTGAGCTCCCTCATGTAAATGTTAGCCTTGGTTAGAAGATGCTAGTATGCTAAATAACTTTCATGCCCTATGAAACCAACTTGTTCAATTCACTTCACAAAGGGCATTGTAAAAATGGCCGAGCTAGAGCTAGCTTCACCTTGGACAGTCCTTATGCCCAATTATACATACTTGTCCATCAGCAGGGTTTTCTCAATAGCATCGATCTTTCTCTTCATCACCTTCAACAAGGATGCCTGGTGATCGGCCTCCTTAGAGGCCTTATCCTCTCTATCCTTTGATGACTTAAAAGTAATTGCCAGCTCTTCCATCTCTTTCTCAAGCTCCTCAATGTGCCCCTCCTATTGCTCCTTTACCCCCCTCATCAACTTGAGGTCCTTCGCTAGGGTATTCTTACTAGTGCGTTCGCTATCTAACTTCTTCCATAAAGTGTCCCTAATGCTTCACAGGACCTCAACTTAGGAATCAAAGGACTGCCTAGCCTTTTTGTGGGCTGCATTTTGTTCCCTTAGATGGTAGATAAAGATAGCCTCATGTTAGACCAGGCATTTATAACTAAGCAAAGTCCAAAACACTAAAATTACCAAGGAATGTACCTAGAGTAGGCTGCAGTCTATGATCATCAGATTGTAGCTATCCCCCTAGGGTGGGTGGATCAAAAGTTCCAATCCTTAGGGGTATTCAACCCCTCAAGTTTACGGTGAATAATATCTATTTGATCATTAAGGATCGATTCACCAACACGCACCACCTAATGGGGTTCGAAGATGTGATCAAGCATGATCTTTTTCAACACCCAGTTATGCCTTTGCACCTGACCACATTCAGGGATCAGGATGCAAGGCTGAAAGCATTTGTTAACTAACAACTAAATGGGACCTCATTGAACCAATGACACATTCTCCTTCCGTGTCACCTCCAACGTTGCCTTCTAGGACACCATTGATGCCTTCAAACCCACAACAGAGGTAAGGTAGAGGGTCTTTGAGCACCTTTTTGGAGGAGCTGGATTAAAAGTTCCATAATTAGCAATGTCAATCAACATAACCGATGTTGCTAGAGGAAAAGTTGTCTATGGAAGCATTACTGTCGCCACTCCCTCAAGAGGCATCGACCATTATTAGGGCCACAAGGTGTGGCCTCTTATGGACCAATTGAGCCTTTGGAGTAGACTCAGACAAATCCAACACCTGAGGGGACAACTTGGAGGAAAGAGCCCTTAAAGACTTCCCAGCCACTCCTACAGCATAGGCCACTTTGGCCAATTGGGTGGGAATCTTTCAACCATCATCTAGAGCATCAATGACACTCTTACGGCTTCTTACATGCTCCTTAGCACGACTTCTCATCTCTATAAGAAGAAACAAAAGGTTACCACTAGTCAAAGACATAAAATTTGAGAAAAATAGGATGCTTGTATAGAGTACAACTCTTGGAATCCATGGAGCCTCACTGGTCCCAAAATCCTCCACCAAACTCCCCTCCTAACTTTCCTCCTGCTCAGAAGAATTCTTCACATCAAGATAACTCTAGTAGGTCCTACTGATTCTTGCCCATCCAAGAATTGTTTCATCAATATCTAGGTAATGGATAGGGAACAAGTCCAAAAAATTGTTATTCCCCACCAATGACTTTAGCCAATTGACCACCCAAAATATGAATAGTGGCCCTAAGAGCCTTTGTATATTTATAGCTGCTGGACTAGGGCCTGCTATGGAGTACTAGAAAATTTGCAGGGGAATTCCCTTGCTGACTCTTTCAAAGTGAAGAAGAAGCGATCCTTCCAACCTACCCAAAAATCTTTGTAAGAAATGAAGGAAAATGACTTGTTCCTTCCTGTTTTGACAAGGGCAATGTGAAAGAAACTAGAATCTTTCATCAAGTCTAGAATGTAAACCTAGAGAAAAACTTCTAGTAAATGGCTCACTATACCATCTTGCAGCAAAAAATGAACCAATTTATATGTGCAAAAAATTCAGGGTCAGCTGTGAAGGTGGCATCTAATAATGCTTACAAAATTACTCTACCATTAGGTAAAGAAGGAAACAGAGCCCCATTTGCAATTGGTCAGTGTAAATGGTAAGAATGTCAATCCCCTTATCCCCACCTTCAAGGCTCCCATCCTTGAAGGCCTAATCTCAATAAAGGGCAGCCACAACACAATTAGGCTAGTGATACTATTGTAGATTTGTCTTTAGGACTCCCTTGTCGAGCTCCATCACGATGCCTTTTAACACTTTCATGTTAGGAAAAAATAGGACCTACGAGGAATTGGACTCACTGGTAACAACCTTGGATGACAATCTTGGAAACGGCATCTGGAAAAACCATTGTGCAACACATCAGGGCTATTGCCAGCAAATCAGAGGTGGTGGAGAAACGGCCAACAGTGGCCAAAAACCCAAAATAGTAGAAAATACCAATCAAGAATATTGAAAAAACTACAATTACAAATTATAAAAAGAGGGCTCGTTACCTGCCTGTAGGAAGTTTGACAAAAAGAGAAAAAAACTTCAATGATTTAAAAGAGGATTCGGTAGCAAAAGCAATGAAATCACTAACATAGCAATAGGCACTAAAGTGGTAAAAGGAAGAATGAAAAGAACCCCGCCATATATATATGGAAAACCCAAAAGTTTTAGGTTACCTATTTGAAAACCATCACTGTAATCATTATGTACTTCTCGCCTAGTAAGAAAAAGCTAGGTGGCCATGAATAGCGAAAAAAAAGGGCCATGCTAGGTCACCTCCCTAATGCACATTAATCAAACATTCCCTAATCTCCTTCCTCACCCGTTAAACCTGCCACATATAATGACAACATAGGATGAAAGGAGTTGGAGATACAAATGATAACATTTTTACAACTCCCTCAAGATGTAACCCAAAAAGGCATTGCACCCCTTCTGATAAAATGATGACAGATGTGGCACAGCTTAACGCAAGAAGAGAGGGATCATTCTCATTTTAAACAAACACTGGCAACCATTAAAAAAAATGATGTTTAAAGAAAATGCAGGACCCCAGCCCACATTTTCTTATGATGAAAGGGACATTTTGGTAGGAAATAGGCCCAATATGGAGCCCAAAATAGATAAATCCCGATTTAATGGATCCACAATAAAAAAAAAAGGGAATTTTTATCTCAAAGGAAAATGAGATCCTGAAATTATGGGATTAGCCAGAGGATTCCTATCTAAGAGCTATTTACTCAAATCTCTCCTATCTATATAAGCACTTCCAATCATCAATCCTAAGATATGACATTTTGACACTCCACCCTCTCTCTTTTCTCTGTTCATCGAAAATCTGACAGGATTCTTATAAGGTTTCCCCCACGAATGTCATTTCTTAAACCACCCCTACCCTATGCATTTGCATGTATTTTAGGAGGTTTAATAAGCCAAATGAACAATGAGACCTATTGGGTGGCTCAAGACATAACCACCAGAACCCTTAGCCAAGTTTGCACTTAGTCTCTGTTTTAGTCAAGAAATATAAATATTCATTTAGGCCATTAATTGATGTTTGTTTTTTGCCAAAAATTCCAGTAGAGATAGTTTTAGATGGATCTTGAAGGCAAAAATAAGCAAAGCCTAGCTTGGTAGCCAAAACATGTCATAAACAAAAGTTAAGCCTTGGTGTGTATGGCACACGCACATGTGTCCTAATAGGCCCACCTTCGAGCCTCTTAGGGCACATACCAGGCCACACATTTTAGCATACACACAACCGCTTCCATTACATACCAAATGAATATTACATAATTTATAGTTTCGAAAACACAATATACAAAGATGAGTTCAAGTGAACATACACAAGTGTCTTGGTAGCCCTACCTTAGGGCCTCTTATGTACATGCTGAGACACATGCACTAGCATATATCCACATTTAGATGCCATACTCTCCATACTTAGCCAAAATTTTACTAGCATCCTAGGCACTATAAAAACAAAAAAACAAAACCCAGCTAGTCCCACAACAGTCACAAGTTCCTACAACATAAATAACTTGATTAACATGTCGAGCATTAGTAGGTTACCATTAGCTTAAGGTTTCTGAGGCTTACCTAAAATTTCAAAAACTAACAAAAGTAGTTAAGAACATAATTAATCCTCCACGTCCTTCCTAAAACAAGAGGAAATAGGGCATAAGTACATTGTACTCAGTAAGAGCGCAAAACGGTACCAAGTGCCCACAATGTCTAGGACATTGTACATAACACATATAAATCATTCTATTTGAAGCTAAAACCTGCAATGTAAGACAAAAAAGACATGAAGTAGATACAAGGCAATTTTCTAGATATATAATATGGGGTCAGCACACGCATCCAAGCAACAATGCACACAAAAAGCACACACCACACACTTGGCTATTAAGCCTAGGGCATGGCAAGCATTTCATAGCATGTCATTCATTTTTTTACTTAGTTTGGGTCATTTAACTTGTAAACTTAGAGCTCTAGACCTTGAACAAGATTAGTCAAACCTAGAACAAGGCTCTAATGCTTGCCTTAAACATAATCTAGCTAGAACCTTAACATAGTACTCTCGACACTCTAGCCCCTTCATAGCACCTAGGTTCCCTTGGCTTCAAGCCATCACCTAGGGCCTTTCTTCCTCAAGAAAACTTAGAATTTAACCTATAATTCAAGAAAAAAATATATTTAAACCCTTATAAGAATATTTGGTGTTGGACACACAAACTTGACTCGGTTTTGAAACCTTCGACAACTTGTAGCCGGATGAACAATTCCCTTTCACTTTTTTTCTCGGTTTTACCTCTCTCTCTTTAGAATTTTCACATAGACAACTTTTTTCTCATCCAAAAGCACCAAAATCTACTTGCCAAGTAGCTCAAGCTGGAAGAATAAGATAGAGCGATGGAAGAAGTCAAATCCAGCCAAGGCATGTGTACTAGTTTTGTTCCTAACCTCTTAATTGAGGTGTTTAAATTACTCCTTGCTCAATTAACTAGATATTCTCAATTTCCACTTCATTTCTAGCACCTACTTTAGGTTCACATTTGGACAATTAAGTCCCCAAGTTTCAACACAAACACACTTGCACCTTAGGGTACCCTTGTGTGCCTAATAGTGCACTTTGGCTTTCTTTGCCTTTCTTAGTCATTTTTCTTAGTTTCCCAGACCTAAGCCTTATTCTTAACTGAGGTACTCAATACCCTTAAGTTGCCTAAAAGTTAATTCTATCTTAAACCTCCTATATACATATGCACACAAATGTGTACACTAGCACCAATTTTTCTTGGGATCAATTAAATCATCTTATTTTTCCATGCATTTCACAACCATTTACTCTCATTTTCATTGACTTGTACTTCATTTTATGTTCAGCCAGTGACCTATACAAGTCACAATCATGACATTCTTCCCCTTTAATAAGTTTGGTCCTCCAAATTTTTAGGCAACTTAAGAGAGAGCTTTGGGCAACTCTTAAGCATTTCAGCTTATGTTTCCCATGTTGCCTTTTGTTATGTATGGTGAGTCGATTGGAACTTTACCATGTTTATCCATTTGCTTCTCAATTTCCTAGTATCTTTGGCTAGAACCTTTAGAGGTTCTTCTTCATAAGTAAGATTAGGGGCCACTGGGATACTAGGTGCTGGCACCACTTGGCTTAAGTCAGACAAGAGCTTTTTTAGTATACTTACCTAAAATGTATCATGTTCATGTCCTAATTTAGGGGGTAGGTCTAGCCTATAGGCCACAATGCCAATCCTGGCAGTTGTTTAGAAGGGTCTAATATACCTTGATGCTAGCTTATCTTTCTTCCCAAATGTCACTACTGCTTTCATTGGAAACACTTTTTGCCATACATAGTGCCTAACTTTGGACTCTGAGTCCCTTCTCCTTTTGAGGTTTGCATATGCTTCTTCCTTACTGCTAGCAGCCTTGATCCTTTTTTAGATCATTTTGATTTTTTCAGTGGTATCACATATCAAGTCTAGTCCAATTTCGAACTTGTCTCCAGGCTCATGCCAACAGTATGGAGTAATAAACTTCCTCCCAAATAATGCCTCACACGGTGCCACCTTTATCATAGTGTGATAACTATTGTTATAGGATAATTCAATTAAAGGTGAAAAGTTGATCCCATTCTCCTTTAAAGTCTAATGCACAACACCTTAGCATATCTTCAAGAACTTGAATAGTTCTTTTAGTTCGTCCATCCATCTTAGGATGGTAGGCAAGACTTAACTTCAATTGAGTACCTAAAGCATGGTGCAAGGGTCTCCAAAACTTAGAAACAAACCTTTGGTCTCAATCTGAAACTATGTCATCTGGGATTCCATGTAACCTTATTATTTCTTATGTATATAGCTTTTCAAGCCAATCCAATGGATCTGTGAGGTTTATTGCCAAGAAGTAGGCA
Source organism: Aquilaria sinensis (assembly GCA_005392925.1). NCBI lineage: Eukaryota > Viridiplantae > Streptophyta > Magnoliopsida > Malvales > Thymelaeaceae > Aquilaria > Aquilaria sinensis. The sequence continues at coordinate 163,559 of SMDT01002100.1, read as the reverse complement.
AACTTAGTAAGTCTATCCGCAATAACCTAAATGGTATCATGTCTTCTCCTGGTCATAAGCATGCCTACCAAGAAGTCCAGGGATATGGATTCGCATTTCTTTTAGAGATGGGTAAACTTTGGTGTTCTACTTTCACTTGTTGACAAACTACACAATTGGACATAAACACCCCAATATCATTCTTCATATTTGGCCATAAAAAAAGTTCCTTCAAAGTCTTTGTACATCTTTAATGTTCCCCAATAACCTAGATGGTACAAGCTTTCTCCTGGTCATAAGCATGCAAACCAAGAAGTCCAAGGCTATGGATCCCCATTTTCTTTCAAAGATAGTAAAACTTTGGTGTTCTACTTTCACTTGTTGGCAAGCTACACATTTGGCCATAAGCACTCCAATATTATTCTTCATACTTGGCCATAAGAAATATTCCTTGAAGTCTTTATACATCTTTCATGTTCCAAGATGTATGCTCATTTTGCTACAATGAGCTTTATTCACAATTTTCTCTCTTAAATCATGCCCATTATGCATATATATTCTATCATGAAAATATAGTAATCATTGCCTATAAGAGAACCCTTAGAACAACTTTCCATGTACTTGGCCTGATACCTTAGCAAGGTGTTCATCATGGTATTGCACCCTTAAAATTTATTCATTCTAAGTAAGTTGGATGGTCACCATGCTTATTTGTTCTTTTACCCATTCCAACCACTTATTTGCCAAACAAGTTAAGCTATTCAGCTTATTTCTATCTTCATTCCCTTTTCCCCTTAGCATGCTAGTATACTTCCTACTCATGGCATCTACCACTAGATCGACTTTGCCTTCTATGCACTCAATGGCATAATCAAAATCCTTAAGATGCTTCAGCCACCTTCTTTGTCTCATAGTCAAGTCTTTCTAAGTAATGGGATATTTTAAACTCTTGTGATTAGTAAAAACTTGAAACTTATTTCCCAAAAAATAATGCCTTCATTATTTTAAGGCAAAGACCACAAAAATCAATTATAGACCATGAACTAGATAGTTCCTCTTATGTAGTCATTATTGCCTTGAGCAATAAGCAATGGCTTACTTACCTTGCATTAATACATATCCTAACCCCAATATGGATGCATCTGTATAGACTTTAAAAGGTTTAGCAGGGTCAAGTAATACTAGGATAGGTGCTAAAGTGAGTTTATTCTTAAGCTCTTGGAAGCTATGTTCACAATCCTTTGACCACTCAAATTTTTGTTTCTTTTTGGTTAATTGTGTCAAAGGGACTGCTATTACAAAAAAACTTAGGTACAAATCTTCTATAATAGCTAACCCAACAAACTCCCTATTTTTCTTTTGTTTTAGGGTTGCTTCCATTACAAGATAAAATTAATTTTTTTTATGGATCTATAGCCAGCCCTTGTCTATTTATGACATAACCTAAGAATTCAACTTTAGTAGTCCAAAAATGGCACTTATTTAGCTAGCCATATAGTTGGTGCTTTTTCAGCAAGTTAAGTGTCAATATTAGGTGCTCCTGATATACTTTCACATCCTTTGAGTATACTAAAATGTCATCTATAAAGACTACCGTAAAGTGGACCTAATAAGGCTTAAAAATCCTTCTACATTAAGTCCATAAAGAATGTTGGAGCATTTGTGAGCCCATATGATATCACTATGTACTCAAAGTGTCCATATCTTGTCTTGAAATATAGTTTTGGTAATATCTTCTTATTTGACTCTTAGTTGGAAGTATCCAGACCAGAGGTCAGAGAAGATCTTTGCTAGGAGGATGGTACTTGTTCTTTATGGTCATGGCATTGAGCTTTCTATAGTCAATGCACAACCTAAGGGTTCTAGTCTTCCTTTTCATAGCCCTTTTTTAAGGAGTTCATCCAACTACTTTTTCAATTCATTCATTTCTAGGATGTTATTCTGTAGGGTGCAACTATAGCTCTTAGAGTTAGTTTAATCTCAAATTCTACTTCTCTTAAAGGAGGTAACCCAGGCAACTCTGAAAATAATACTTTTGGGAATTTTCTTACAATGGGAATGTTATTAAGTTCATTTAATGTCTTATTCTCATTCAATCCCACATACTCTTCTTAACAGATTATTGGTATGCAATCTACCACCTTTACTTGCTCATTTCTATCAAATTTTAGGGATTCTTTTATGTTATGTTATGCTAACCCTGGCAAGATTCCTTTCTTTTTTCTTAATAGGGCAATCCTTGACCTAATGGTCCTAGAAGCCACATTTAAGGTAGCTATCTATGACCTTGTAACATGGTTTGAAGCCATGGTACTTTCCACAGGTTTGAAGCCATGGTACTTTGCACAGGTAAGGTACTCTATGGTTTCTTACCCATCCTTAGCTTCATCTTAGGCTCAATTGACTTTGGTTCCTTTCTAGCCCATTTTTGCCACTTTTCTAGCCACTACTACTAGACCTTCCAATACTTCTTCTTTCTTGGTGTTGGAACTCTCGTTCTAATATCAAAGCCCTATGGACAAATTCATAGTACCTCTTGGTTCCAATGGCTCTAAGGATTTGTCTCAACTTAGGCCTTAGTCCCCTTATGAATCTCTTAGTGATCAACTATTCCTTCCCATCATATTTTTGGGCATATCTAAATAGGCCACTGAACTTGTGCTCATAGTCCATTACAGACATGTTTCTTTTCTCCAACTGATCAAATTCTACCTACTTTTGGTCCTTCAAGGCCTCACTCACATATTGTTGTTGGAACATTTGTCGGAACTCTACCTTCCTTATAAGCTTCCTTTTATCCACTGGCTTTCTTTCATTTCTGCTCATATGAGCTCTTTGCACTATCCTCCACTAGAGGTTAGCACTTTCTTCTAGTTTGAATGTAGCTAGTAACACCTTTTAAGTGAATCTCACCTCCATCGTCTCAAACACTTTCTCAATCTAGAAGATCTAGAATTCTACCTCATCTGGATCTCGACTAACCTTGAATATTGGGGGTTTTAGTGCTAGAATACCCTCTAGTTATCCTTCTCTTAGGCCATCTCCTCTTGGCCTCTTATCCCTTCTTTCATGACTCCTTGATCTTTCCCTCATTAGAACTAGCCTCCTAGTACTTTGAGAGGTTTGTTCCTACCTTCTTGGAGATTTACCTAAGTCTTCCTTCTCTTTTGTATCCTTACTGACCTCCACATCACACTTAACCTCTTGCCTAATCTTTGACCTGACCTTTCTACCTCTCAAGGTCCTCCTTACATCATCTTCATCTTCCCCACAATCTCCCTCATTTCTAATTGCTTGTTTTTCTCTCATGGGCTCCTTTGCCATGCTTTCTTTATTTTCTCTCTTCTTTTTGTTCTTCTTCATCCATCGCACCTATAGGTGCTTGGGCATGGCCCTTAGTTAGGGTCTGAATCCCCATTACAAGGTGAGCAATGGTAACTTTCATTACTTCCATCATATGTTCAATTCTTTGTTGTCTATCTTTACTTATGCTAAGCTTATTGGCCCTAATTTCATGCTCCATTGCCATATTCTCCCTCATTTGTTCATTTTTAAATAGTTGATCATTTCTTTGATCTTCCCTATTCTTTTTTTGGCTCCTTCATCCCATTTCTTTGCCTTAAGTCATCATCCTGAAATTTATACACAATGGTAACCAATGCTAAAAAATTCAACATTTTAAGACTTTAGTGATTAGCCTAAACCGACCCTTAGTGTCCTATCAACCACAGCTCTAATACCAACTCTGTCATGCCCTAAACCACCCCACCCTTTTTGCATTTGCATGTCTTTTAGGAGGTTTAGTAAGCCAAATGCACAATTAGACGTATCGGATGGCTTAAGGCACAACCACTAGGACACTTGGCTAAGTTTGCCCTTAATGTCTAAGTTTTAGTCAAGAAACAATAAAATTCATTTAGGCCATTAATTGATGTCTTTTTTATAGAAAAAAAATTCTAGTTGAGTTATTTTTAAATGGATCTTGAAGGCAAACATAAGAAAAGCTTGCATAAACAAAACATATCATACACAAAAGTTAAGCCTTGGCGGGTAAGGCACATGCACATGTATCCTAGTATGCCTACCTTATAGCGTCCTAGGGCACATACCAGGGCACACATTTTAGCACATACATAGACACTTTCATTACATTCCAAAATGAATATTAAATCATTTATAGTGCTAAAAACATAATTTACAAAGATGAGTTCAATTGAACATATAAAAATGTCTTGCTAGGCCTACCTTAGGACCTCCTATGTACATGCCAAGACACATGCATTAGCACACATCCAAACTTACATACTACGCTCTCTACACTTAGCCACAAGTTTACTAGCATCCTAGGCGTTAAAGACAAACCAAAATCCAGCTAGTCCCACAACAACCACAAGTGCTTATATTGTAAACATGTTGATTAACATATTGAGCATTAGCTAGTTATCAATAGCTTTAGGTGTCCGAGACATGACTAAATGCTCACACACTAACAAAAGCAGCTAAGAACTCACCTAATTCTATAATTCTTTCCCTAAAACATGAAGAAACAAGGCATGAGTACATTGTACTTGGTAAGAGCCCAAAACAGCACCAAGTACCCATAGTGTCTAGGACATTGTACATAACACATATAAATAATTCTTTCCCAAACTAAAACCTGCAATGTAAAACAAAAGAGGCATGAAGCAGATATAAGGCAATATGCTAAATTCATAATATGGGGTCAGCACATGCATTCAAACAACAATGCACACAAAAACACACAAACCACACACTCTATTATCAAGCCTGGGGTATAGCAAGCATTTTATAGTGTTTTCATTAATTATGTTACTTAGTTTACATCATTTAACTTATAAACTTAGAGCTCCAAAACTTTAACAAGATTGGCCGAGCCTGGAACAATGCCCTAATGTAGCCTTAAACATAATCTAGCTAGAACCTTAACACAGTGCTATTGGCACCTTAGCCCCTTCATAGCCCCTAGGTTCCCTTGGGTCCATGCATCACTTAGGGCCTTTCTTCCTCAAGAAAACTTAGAATTTAACCTAGAATTCAAAATATACATATTTGAACACTAACTAGAAAATTTGGTGCTGGACACATAAACTTGGCTTGGTTTTGACAAACCTTCAGCACCTTGTAGCTGAAGCAACAATTCCTCTTTAATTTTGTTCTCAGTTTCACCTCTCTCTCTTTAAAACTTTTGCACAGCCACCATGGACCTCTAACATAGGTTTCTTTTCATCCAAGAGCACCGAGATCTACTTTCTAAGTAGCTCAAGTTGGAAAAAGAAGAGAGAGCTATGGAAGGGGTCAAATTCGACCAAGGCATGTGTACTAATTTTGGTCCTAACCTTTTAATTGAGGTGTTTAACTTATTCCTTGCTCAATTAACTAGTTCTTCTCAATTTCCACTTCATTTCCAATAGCTACTTTAGGTTGAAAGTCAGACAATTAAGTCCCCAAATTTCAACTCAAACACACATGCACCTCGAGTTCACCTTAGGGCACATTTGGGCACCCGATAATGCACTTTGGTTTTCGTTTCATTTCTTGGTCATTTTTCTTAGTTTCCTAACCCTAGGCCTTATTCTTAACTTAGGCACTCAAGCCCCTTTGGTTGCTTGAAAGGTAATAAAACCTTGAACCTCCTATATACATATGCACTCACAAGTGCACGCTAGTACCACTAGCAGCATTTTTCTTTAGACTAAATCATCTTATTTTGCCATGCCTTTCACAACCATTTACTCTCATTTCCATTGAAATGTGCTCCATTTTATGTTCAACCCATAGTCTATACAAGTCACAGGCATGACAGGGAAAACATCCCGAGGCTCCAACATTGTCTTTGTGTGCATTACCCTATTTTAGAGTTCACCACACCTCTAGGCCAAGCCAACAATCAATATCATTGGAAAGACTTAATCCTTTTATATTTTTGAAATTAATTAATTGTTCATAAGTTAAACTATCATAAGGAATATTTTGATTCTAATCTTACTTTATTCAATTTCTTACTTTTTCTACAAATAATTTTGGATGTCCTACAATGAATCTTACTTTTCAAAAACCTAATGTTGTGATGACCCTGCATACGGGAGATCCAGATTACTAAGGTAACACTGTTATTTTGGTAATTATCATGCTTAGGATATTATTTGCATGCTAGAGTCTCAATTTAGTATGATGTAATAGCTAAAAGGAGTAAAATTAGTCATTTAAGTAAGTCTGGCCAAAAGGGGCACTTCAGTCACTTCAAATAATGGCCCATTTTTATTGGAAAATTGGATAGAACATGAGAAAATATTGAAATTGAGATATCACAGCCTTTCATATTCCCTCTCTTTCTTCGTGAAATTGTGAATTGTTTAGATTGTTGATAAGTGTTTTAAATGTCACCTTTAAATACCGGAGGAGTAAATTACACTTTCCCGAAAGTGGGGGACTGGACGTGTTATTAAAGGCGTGAAATGCTAAATGTTGCATCTGGTCCAAACGTTTTGAGCCTATTGCATACTGGCCCGAATAATTACAAAGCAGCCAGTTAAGGCACCAGATGCGTGGCAAAAGCAAATGAAATGGTGGTGTGGTGACCAACCTACCCGGTCACCTTGTCCTTCATTTTGCCCACCAGAAACCTCTCTCCGCACCATGACCGAACCCCTGAAGCTCTAGCCAAGCTAAAACCTACCTTATTCCACTAAATTAAGCACAAAATCAATAGGATTTGGGCTAGAAGTCATATGTTCTTGCATAATGAGCTATGCTTGAGATCAATTGTTGCAAGTAAGTAAAAAAATTATTTCCCCCTGATTTTTCTGGTTCTAACTCAGACCTAGAGTTGCTGGAATTTTAATTTTGCTTGTTAGTTAAAGCAAGCATGGAAAGCTTGGAAACAAGCCTAAATTGCAGGGAACCTAAGCTACGGTGGGGAGAGAGCCAGGTAAGAGTGAATTATTTTTCTTTTCTTTTGCTCTGCTTTGCATGGCTGGGAGGTAATTGGAGAGAATCAAAAGCTGTTTCTTGTTAAATTAAAAGCTACAAAATGATGAAAAGATATTAAACCAGAAATGCGGAAGGAAAAGAAGCATGACCGAATGAATTGATGCGATTTGGTTTATATATTTAAATTCTTGAATTGCTCATATTTATTTCTAGCATTGTTCTAGTTGTAAAGTGGCTAGAATTAATGTTCTTTAGTTATTTGTAAGCAAAACAAATAATAGAAACCTTAGCTAATTCGTTTTAACTTAAACCAACTTAATCTAAAATGACTTATTTTTATTTTTATATATTTTCCTATAACCAATTTTATTTAAAATTCGATATTATATAGGTGTAATGGTCAATTTTAAATAAAATTTTTTTTATCATTTTATTAAATTTATATGATTTTTTTAATGCCTAAAAAAGAAAAATTCATAAAAAATTTACAATCAGTGAATTATTTAATCTAAATAATATTGGCTTTCAAATAAAATTAGTTTTAGATAAAAAATTTAAACATAATAATAAGCCATTTTAAATTTAGTTTACTTATGTTAAAATAATTTGGCTACGTTTCAAGTGATTGGAACTAACTTAGGTCATAAGTATCTTAAGGGCCGAGCATGTAATGCCCAAGATAGGTGTTTGATTTTGGTCACTTAAACCATATGGGAAATTGTTTAATTTTGGTCTATGAATAATTTATTATATTGTTAAATGATAAATTATAAGTAATTACTCAAGCTATTATAAGAAGACCTTAGAAGAGACTAAAACTAAGACAGCTGAGACACTGGCTAGGACATAATGCTTGCATTTAATATTGCTAAGGTAAGGATTAAATTCAGTTATCTCTTACTTATTTATGTTAATGTTCGTTGGAAAATTTGCAGATGCGTACAAATGGCAACATTGTTCAGGAAATGAGCATAAGAGGAGTAAGGTAAGGTACCTCATTGTTGGAATTGATGTGGAATACACCTAAACCATGGAGTGATTGTGTGATAAAGCATGTTATATGGCCTAAAGACCTTGGGAAACCTAAAGGATCCTCAGTAGAGCTCATAGAGCCAAAGGTGTCCTTAATAAGCTAGGGAGCCCTATTGGGGCACTACACCATATTTGACATAAATTGGCATATAAGCCAATATACTTACTACCACAGATAAAAGGGAAAAGCAAATTGAAAGCCAGTGCAATACTGGTAAGTCCAATAACGTACTAGCTATGAGCCATTAATCATAAATATAATAGGAACTAAGTAGGTCTTCCTGACGAGGATAAAGATCTGCTGCTTTCTAATAAATGGGACTAAGGAAAAAATTAAAGGCAAGGTGTTCCAATGTGACCCTTGAATGTGGTGATTATACATTTGAGGCTTAATGGTTGAGAACTCACCATCTAGGAGGGAGATAGCTTGCGAGGACCACTAATAAGGGATGATCACTATTAAAATGCTCTAAAAAGTGAATGGATCCATTGTCACAAATACACACACACACACACACACACACACACACACACACACACACACACACACACACACACCTATATATTATACATAAAGTCCTATGTGTTTGTGTGCAGGTATGTAAAACCTTACTGAGCATTCATGGAATGCTCACCCTTTATAATTATTTGTAGGTACCATGGATATGGAACCTAGCAACTGTAAAATTGCTTGCTCAAAAGGGTCAAGATAGTAGACATTGGACTTGAAGGCATTAAAAGGAGTCTGACACCATGGGCAATATGGTACTAAAAGGTACATAACATAGGCCTAGTATAGATCTTTTACTACGATGCTTATGTCATACAAGGTCTTACATGCCTGAGAAAGTGGATGCCTCTAGCAACATTGTATCTAACTTGGATGAAGAAACGTGCATGTACTAATCTACATGGTATAGGGCATGTAGGAAGGACAGTTGCTATAATGTGGTTAAAGGAAATGTATGTTTTATACTTTGGTACTATCTTAATGTTGCTTTTAAGTGCTAGCTAGCCATGTTTTTTTATTCCTATGTTTTATGCTTAAAAATAAATACCAAAGCTACTCATGCATGATTATCTAGAACTAAGCTAGAAAGCTTAAGAGCATGTGTGTGTTTTATTGGACCATCAAGCAAGAAAATTGTAACACCCCCAATTTTATAACTCTTAATTTTAAAAAGAATTTTAATTTCCAAAAGTTAATAAGTAATTAACTAAAAATAATTTATGAAATATGAAATAAAAAATTTTATTTCAAAATTTATTTTTTTCCAATTAATAAAAGTGTTAAAGCAAATCAGAATAATTGCACAATAATCCCAAGAAAAGCAAAATATAAATAATGATCCAAATTTAACAATCCATATTTTTTAGGAAAAAAATAAAATGAAATAAAATCTAGTCCCAGCCAATTTTTGAAGGGGCTACAGCAAGCCCCTACTGAGTTTGCTCCACATTCTGAACCTTATCCTAGGGTTCATTGTACTCCGTCTACTCATAGTACTTAGGGAAAAATGGTAGAACAAAGGATAAGTACCACTTACTTAGTAAGGGGGAAGTATCAAGCCCATCACGTAAGTCCTAATATTCCTTTAATAAACAACAAATGAATAATAAACTTTAAGTTTCAATAATTTAATGAAAGAACAATTCCATACAACATCATCATAACAACATTAAAGTCTTCTAGCATACTTGAACTAAGATTTATGCATAATTCTTTTTACTAATTAAATCATACATTATTAATCAATCATTTAATCCAATACTTGAATGTCATCGGATGAACCTAAGGTGGTGAATGTGTACATCACCCACTTTCAGGATAACTCTTAGGCAATGTAATTAGGAATGCCACCAAGTCAGAGCCTCTCGGGATACCTACGTCAAGGTAGAGCCTCTCATGATACCAGCTATAAATATAGTTCCCCCCCCCCCCCCCAAACTATGATCTGGCAGTACACAAATCATATCTCCAAACTCCATATCCATATCGGGTCATGATTAGGTGTGGTCCACTGCCACTCTAACATGCTTCTTGGGTTCGAATCATCCGTTCTGAACCTTTCCTCTAAATTTATGGCTTGTCAGGTTATGTAGATGTAGTCCACCACCAACCTTGCATGCCTCGCGTTTCATCTTACTCCTCAAATCTTTTACGTAATGTAGTCTTATATATGATAAATATCAATCATATATAGCAACTAATTGATGCATGATCGTAGCTCACTTTATTTCAAACCTTTTTAGCAAAATGCCATGATTCTAGTGCATCCATTTTTTTTTATCTTGTTATCTTGGTTTAGTATTGCATGATGACATGAAAATCAATAATATCTTTTCAAGCATATTTATGATAAATGTCCCTATCCTATATCATGAATTATTTCCAAGTTATTCATTTAGCATTTAGGCACTTAATCCTTTTTCTACTAGCTTATAGTAGCTTATTATGGCCCTAGCATGCTCCTAATGGTTGCTTTCAACCTTAATCATGCTGCCAGCGAGTTTGTCGGCCCTAAATATAATACTAGAAGTGTTGTCTTACAGGCCCAAAATATGGCACTAGTGGGGTTTATTCAAGCGGCCCTAACTTACTTCTAAATTAACTCTTATTGTAAACGGTCCTAGTATATCATATCATTACAAGCATGCAATCAACCAATCAAAATTACATCTCAATGGGAAAAGAACTAAAATAAAATAAAACAAAATTCTAGAAAAATTAATTTAATTAATCTATCCATGTTACCCAAGTTTTTAAAGACTTTATTTATCCTCATTTTTTACTTAAAATTTATTATTCATGTTGATTATTTTAGGCCTAAGAGGGCCCATGAGAAATGACCGTTTTTCCCTTTTACCTAATGCAAAATAACCCGGTGAAAAAGGATGAATTTCCTAGAACAGGTCCTATAACAAATTATGAAGGTAGAAAATTAGAAAATATGCTTAAATTTGGAAATTTCCTAAATTTTATTTGGAAGGTTTACATTCTTGATATCTAGGCCAAAGCTTTACCAAGTGGGCAAAAATGGTTTCAGGGAGTCTCAATGGCATCGTACCTCTTTGAAATTGTCTTGGGAGCCTTTCTTGATGATGATCCTAAAATTACAATGGCCAATACACTAAGTTATAAGCACTTTTAATCACTGTAAAAGCTAAACTTGGAAGGATAAAATTTTATTTCAATTACTAATATATTCTTGGGATCTCCGGTACTCCAAGAATCCAAAGAAGCGTTAAACCTTTCAGTAAAGAGTTCCTAGGCCTCTTTAACAACATGGATAGCAAAAAGAAAATACTTAACAAGGCTATAAGGTTCAAAATCGATAGCCAAAAGATTTCCAAAAAGGCTATGGTGGCTTACCAATGCTCGAGTTCAAGTAAGGGTTTAATCACATCGAAAATGAGTCCTCATGACGAGAACTTTAAATAAGGAAAAAACTAGAAGTAAAATATAGAACAAAAAAATAATTTATTTCAATGATGGAGAAAAATAAAAAAAAATGATAATAAATAATTTAGACTCACATAAACAAATTCGGAATTACTAGAACGTATAGGATAGCTTTCGGTGTCTGAATGGGGTTTTCCTTTAACTTAATGAACCTAGGAAAGAATAAGAAATTAAATAACATTTAGAGTAGCTTGGATAATGGAGAAACAAAGCCCAAAAGGCTAGACTTACACCGATTCGACAAGAAGCGCGATCAAAATAGCAACGGTATGAAGAATGCGATGAAAATCTTTTAGTGTGATGCCTTCTTCTCCACGTTAATGAGCAAGACCAAGAACAATGGAGGAATTTTGAGGTTATCTAATTGAACTAAAAGAATGGGAGAAAGAGATATGACCGAAGCTATGAAGAGGTGATTAGGATGGTGATGTGGAGAATGGCGGCCATGGTTATTATTTCTTTTGTCTTTATGGCTTGGGCTGCTCTTGTGAATATAAAAAAAAAAAAGAAGAAAAGTAGGTGAGAATTTGGACTCTTAACATAGATACAAATGCAGGGAAGAATAAAAATGAAAGAAAGAGAGAGAATTATATTAGTATAATAATGAAGTTGTTTAAAATAAGGAAAATATATATCACAAGGTAAAATAAATTGATTTGATTTTTTTTTCAAAAAAAAACATAACAAAATTCTAAGAAGACATGCTGCCAAAAGCCTTGTAGATTAAATATTTGGGTTAGTTTGGAAATTATTCCATGCAATAAAAGCACAAACTCGATATAAACTGTGTACTTGTGTAGGCTAACTTTTATGAAACCTAAGTAAATGATTTCAGAATTATGTGAGACAAAGTTCTTTTGACTTGTTTTCATAAGAAGAATCCAAGGTGTGCTCAAATTTTCAATTCAATACTCAGTTGGAAAAGGATAAAAATGTCTCTGGCCTAAAGAAGATAACTTTGAGATTTTGGCTTGGAATTTAACTTAGTGACTACCAAAGCAATTTCATAAGGATCAAGATTCTTATTTTAACCTTCTTTTTCTAATTTAGTTGGAAAATTATGAAAATACCATTGAGGCAAAAATGGTAATTTTTTTCTTTAGGATAATTTGGAATTTTTTTTCTTAGTTTCTAGGGTTATTACTGTAAAATCCCTATGTCCCACATTAGAGAAATGTGATAGGCCTTATGTGGATATATATACGCTCAAGTTCTAGAGCATAAGCACCTAGCGCTTATCGTTTTCCAAAAGATAGCCCATGTGGTGTGGGCAGGTGTTCCGTTAACCAGTACCGGACTTGAGTTGTTATAGATCATATCAGAGCTAACCGGGACCATTATGATGTGGCATACTGGGTGTACACATGCATCTTCGACCCAGCTGATCCTGAGTTAGAAAGGTTACTTGACGGGAGCAACTAATCTGATTAGAGAGGTTACTAGTCTAAGGAACCATATAATTCGAGTGACCCTAACGAGAACATAAGGTACATAAGGGTGGAGTTTGTAACACCCCTATGCCTCACGTGGGAGAAATGTTATATATATATATGTATGTGTGTGTGTGTGTGTGTGTGTTCCAAGTTCTAAAGTACAGCCTATGTGGTGTGGACAGGTGTTCCGTTGACCAGTTCTACACTTGAGTTGTTACAAAAATGGTAATGCAAGTGCATAAAATGAGCTTTCGCATTACAATGGCTTAACATGAAGCCATAAAATAATGGGAGGCTTCACTCCATATGCAAACAAGGTGGGTCCTATAGTACGCACGCAGTATAGTGGATGCCTCAAATGCACAATCATTTCTAGTATAAAGTTTAGCAAGAAATACATCTTTATACATTCTAAAATCACATAATATTGGACAAGTTAAATTAATCAAGGTTTCTAAACTCTTGTTATGAAGTTGATTTGGATCTCCTAAAAAAGCTTTTGTTATTCCAAAAATTAAAGTATTCACTGCATCACGAATATCAGTTTGAATTTGAATACCATTTTTAGTTTTGACAATTGTTGCATTCCAAACTAATTCTTTATCTTGATTACTTGCATAATTATCCTACCAGCCTCTAAGTTGGCTTGTAAATCCTGTAACTAATAATTTTGCAATTTGAACATCAATTTATGTTTATTCTTGTATGCTGTTACAACCATAATCATTATTGGTAAAGTGTTCATTGTTTGATATTCACTCGCTCTGTCTATATTTCATTCTAACATTCCTGCTTGATCATAATTAATTTGATTTATGTATGGTTATTCAAATTTAAGGTCAGGAGAAGTTGGATGAGGGTAGTAATTCTTCATTTCTTTTTTTTTTTTACATCTATTAGTTCTGATACCATGAATTTTATTAATAGAATTTGTTTATTCTTGAAATTGATTTTCTAATAAATTAATATTTTCTTCAGTTGATATCATGTTAGTAGATTCTTTTACACTAAATGTGGATGGTTTATCAATGATTATGTTTTTTAATTGACCTTTAATCTTTTGTATAAGAGAATTATTACTTTCTTTAATTTTTTTGTAAAAGAGAATCATTACACTCTTCCCAATTCTATATCATCATCTAATTCAAAAGGTTTGAATAAAGGTTGTTGAGTAGCTATTTTGTTCTTTAATCTTTTCTAAATTTTCATCACTTTTGTTAAAAAATTTTGAAGATGTAGAAGTTTTGTTAGAAATGTTATTAATCATAGATTCTATCTTATTAACTTGTTGTAATAGTGTAATCAAGAAATGATTTGTGTAATTATTTTGTCTTTGTATAGTAATTGTATCCTTCTTTAATATAGGTTCATTATCAGCAACTACTGGAATGGCTTTAAAGGGACTAGCTCCAACTGTATTGTCTTGCACATTAATAACAAAAGATTCTTCAGGTGGATGAACAAATATTATCTTCTTATTTTCAAATATAGTCCACATTTTAGTCATTTGATTAATTGGGTTTAGATCAGAAAAAGTGTAGTCAATATTAAAATTAAAACAATAAATTGTAAACCTGGTAAAAATGGTATATTAATCTTAAATTGTCTTATATTTTCACACCAGGTTTCTCTAATTTTAATTATTTATGGACTCTTAAATGATTCTAAAAAATAAGTACATGTTTCTTCATTGGCTTTATTAAACTAATCCTTTTTCAAAAACTCTTTATCATTTTCAAAATCACAAGTTATTATCGCCCCCGAGGCAGATTGCTCGATGAACAGGGTAAGTTTGTAAATTCCTTAGCTTAAATGCCTTAATTGGAGGTGAATTAGCGAATTTAAGTAAGTTATTAATGGGTTAGTTGGTTCTGAGTGGTTTATGGCATTAGGTTTGCCTGGGGGCAAAATGGTCATTTTGCACCTTGGAGGGTCAAAACACATCCTAGTAGAAAAAATGAAGTTTTTAAAAACAAAACCCAAGTTAATTGAGTTTTCGCTTAAGGTTTAATACCATAGTTACTATTTGGAGGTGGGGTATTTTGCAACTATTAAAAAAGTTTGAGGGGGAGGGGCTATGTTGGCTTAAAAGACTTGTGGGAAGGGTTGTTTGCCACTATCTCTTACCCTCCCTACTCATTTTCGCAGCTCTTTTTTTCTCTCTCCATCTCTTGCTCAAATCTTCACAAAATCATGGTTTTATGGTGAACTTAGAAGGTTTTTGGGGTGCCTAAGTGAAGGAAGGCATGCTTTGCTCTTGTTTTGTGGTCTTCAAGCTTGTTGGGACGTTTTTGTGCTTAGGCTCTCATTTGAGCATGAGGTAACTCATTGTTCTTGAAGTTTTCATGTTTTTTGACATAATGGAAGCATGGGTTTTGCTTAGTTACTTTAATTTAGTGCCACATGCCATGCATTTGCTTTGGAACCTAAGAAAACCCTTAGTGGAACCATGAGCTTGGAATTCTCGGCTTATAAGGCTTGATGCTTGTTAATTCTTATGAATTTAAGGTAAGGGATTTATAATTCACACTCATTTGATGTCATTCATTGCTTGTTTGTCGTGAAATTCTTATAAATTTGATGATTGGCATTAGTTGTGGAGAAAGATGTTTGTTGTGGACTAGTGAGATTTCCAAGCTTAGTGTGATGTTTGTGTGTATTGAAAGCTGGGAATGAATGGTGAATTGTGGCCTAAGAAGTGTGTTTTGCAAGTTTGCTAAGTAGGGAGGCATCCCTAACTTGTTTGGGAGCCTTTGGAGGCCTCCCAAGATGCCTTGTGCAACATTTGTAAATTCTAAGCATGTGGCTCTAGGGCTGCGATGCCAGTTGGTGCTGTAGTGCCCAGAGCACAACAGGGGTGACTAGAACACTAAGCCTTTGTTACAAAACAAGTAACTTCATATTTAGTGAGTTTAATGACCTTGGTAGGTAAATGGCAAAATTACAACACTATTGCCTAGACTTTTAAGTACAATGCAATAAAGTACCTAAATTTCACCCATAATAATTACAAGATGAGTCCCTAAACTTTTTAAATTTTTACATTTTCACCTAAAAGTATTGAAATTTTGCAATTTAGTCATTAATAGACAAATAGCAAACTAGAGCTATGTTTCATAGTAAAAGTTGAAAATTGTGGCAAATTTGTCGACACATAATTAAAAAAATATGAAAATTTTAATTAAACATACAAAAAAAAAAGAAAATTAACATAAGTTAAAATGCATCAAAAATAAAATTTTTTAATTTAAATTTTAACAAAAATCGTACAAAAATGTGATCAATCCAAACATTTTAGCATATGCACCAACAACCCAAGTAAATCTGACTTCCAACTCAAATCTGACCTAAAATCCAAATATTCCAACATGATATTATCCGAAACTGAAATTTACTCAACCTGTTTTAAACCTAAGATCAAATAAACCCAACCCAACCCGAACCCAAATAACTCACCTGAAATCGAATTCATACATGATTAAACTGAACCTGAATGGTTTGACCTAAACATGATCAAACCATTCAATTGTCATCTCTATTTGGACACAGAAAACAGTATTCATTTTTATTTTCTAATAATAATTTATATTTTCTACATACAATTTTCCTACATGTTTTCTATAGAACATGTTTAGTGGAACATACTTTGAAAATCAATAGTGGTACTGATTCTAGATTGGCCTCATCCAAATATCCAAAAATGGAGCTGCCTTAGGACGGAAAGGGGTTGTCACCCGCCCTAGATTTTTTAAAAAATTTTGTTAGTAGCATGTAATAGGATAAAAATTGTAGCAATATTAAAGTTGGGTACTTGTTTGTAAATTATAAAATTAATTAGGGACTTTTGCTAATTTTATCCTTTTTTAAAAGTTCTAATTGGAATTAGAATTAGAAACATGGAGATCGCGAGTTGTGAATGAATCAAGCCCAGCCCCTCCTGGCTCCGATGCTCCATCCCTCTGTTCTTCAGCAGCAATGACGATTCTCTTTGATCTAGCTCACCAGTGGTGACCCAGCTAGCTTGAGCTTCTTCTCCTCATTACCGACATTCCTTCTGTCCATCTCCACCTCTGACTTCGAGTCTGGGTTTTTAGAGAAAGCCTCCACGTATCCGGCAGTTGAGTCGCATCAAAGGTTGGCCATTTTCTCAATTTTTCTTTCTTTTCCTTTAATTCTTTGCTTCTTTATCAATTGATCAGTCGAATTTGTAAATAAAATGTACTAAATCAGTCAATAGTGAAGCTAAGATGTAAGATCTTAATTCCTATGTTTTCAGTTCTGGGTTTATAGCTTCCTCTGTTCTTGAAATTGAATCTTCACACTACTTTGCTTGAAAAACGAGAATTATGGTAATGGAACACTGTATATTGTGCTTAACAGTTATGTGATTGACTTGTTTGCATATGTTATTGAAGAACATGTGAAGAAACATAAACAAAAGTTAGTATTAATTACAAAACAATTTGTCATTATAATTTTTTTGCATAATTTTAGGATGATTTAAATCCAATTGTCTTGTGATTCCCAAACCATCATGATAAAAATTTTCTTTTTATTGCTGTTCTTGTCCGATTTTTCATAACAAGTAGAAGAGTAAGTTTGAGAATATTTGTTGTCATTCTTAAGTAAATTAGTTGAAGGATATAGAAATTTCTCCTATTTTATAATTGCTTAAGTGTTATATTTTTGTTTTTACAGTAATGGCTAGCAAGAAAAAGAAATTATTCCACTTCTTTAATAAGAAATCTTCACTAGAAAGTGAGGGTCAACCCAAAAGCAGTCAATTCTAAACTAAATTATTGTAGATATTTGAATTTCATGAGTTTATATATTACATTATTTAATATTTTGTATTGTTGATTATAAATTTATACTTGTTAATAACCCGCCTACACTCACACTTTTTGCCCCGCTCCACCCCTTGCCCAAACATAAGATGATAAGGTAAGAGCTACGAAGCTGATACATGCAAGAGATGGATGCAAAGCTCATGGAGTTGAACATGATAGATGTTCTTGATGTATGACATAAATGACAATTAAGTCAATCTTAGTGAAGGAGCTCCAAGATGGCTAAGGAGTCTTGCTAATGACAATTTGTTGATGAAGAGCCAGAAGATGATCAACAGGATCAACAATAATGGACATAGATTCATGAATTTCAATGAAGTCAAGTTTATGCCGATGTAGGGTGAAGGCTGGTCATCCTCTTAATTCCTAAAGATTATCATGATGATGAATTAATTCCTAACCTGGTTGACCATCTATTTCTTCAAGCCTTTCTTACCCATCACCCAGTTTTTGTAAAGAAACTCGCGAAAACCCCTATCCAATTTGACCTAACATACGCTTTGCTTTCTTATTTTGTAAAATTTATATTTTACTCTTTACTTCTTTTATATTGTCTGTCAACAACTTCTGAAAATTTGAGTTTGAGGTGCATAATAGTCATCTTCTAGTTATTTTAATCTCTCAAATATTTTTACAATTAACAAAGATTTTTAATTATCAAGTGTTTGCTCTATATATGTATTTTTCTCT
This sequence comes from Aquilaria sinensis, assembly GCA_005392925.1. Taxonomy (NCBI): domain Eukaryota; kingdom Viridiplantae; phylum Streptophyta; class Magnoliopsida; order Malvales; family Thymelaeaceae; genus Aquilaria; species Aquilaria sinensis. The sequence continues at coordinate 145,161 of SMDT01002100.1, read as the reverse complement.
TGTAAATGAAATTAATATGTTTTGATTTGTTTGGATATGTTTTGTCATTCATCTAGTTTAGTAATTAATGATGAGAAGAGCCAAGTCTTTTTTGGTGGGATTTCTACAAAGCTAGAGTCTCAGATTTTGGATGAACTTAGAGTGGTAAAAGGGGTTCTTCCTATTAAATACTTAGGTGTGCCTCTTGTGGACCAAAGACTCCAAATTAAGCATTATAAACCGCTCATGGAAAAAATTTTAAGTAGGCTTAATAGTTGGAGCACCAAATTTCTATCATATGCTAGAAGGGTTCGGTTGGTTAAAGCTATTGTGTTTAGTAGTCAAGCCTACTAGTCTAATATCTTCCCTAAACCAAAAACTGTGCTAAAGTATATTAATAAAAGCTAAAGAGCTTTCTGTTGGACTGGTTCAATTTCTGGTTATAAGTATCCTGTTGCATGAAATAGAGTCTGTGTTAAAAAAAACTAGGGTGGGCTTGGTATATTCCAGTTAAGAGCTTGGAATGTGGCTAGTTTTGGGGAAAAAATCTGGAAAATCCTTGAAGATAAAGAAATTTACGGGTAAAATGGAATCATGCTTACTACATACATGGACATGATTTTTGGCAGCTGAAAGCTGCTAATGATTCTTCTATGATTTGGAAACACATTTTGAAGGCTTCGTCTTAATTCCATGATTTGTTATCTAATGAGGGGTGGTCTTGTGTAAAAGATGGAAGATTTATTATGAAACTTGCCTATTTGCATATTGTGGAAAATTTTGATTATGTTAAATGACATAGAATTATTTGGAACAACTTGAATGTTCCAAAACATGCTATGATTGGTTGGTTTGCGATGCTAGATAGGCTTTCCACTTTTGATAGGCTGAAGATGTATGTTCCGTTGTCTTTTAGTCTCCACCCCTTATGTCTTTAAATTGTTGAAAGCAAAAACCATTTGTTCTTTGTGTGCTGTTTTTCAAGAATGGTTTGGAGGCATATTTCAGGTGTGATTAAAATCAGAAATGCTCCATATCAATGGTAGCAGTTGATTGACTGGTTTATTAGAAATATTAAATGTAAGAGCTTGGTTGCCAAAGTTCGTAAAGCTTGCTTGGTTGCTGCTGTTTATTATATTTGGCAAGAACGGAGTGCTTGAATTCATCATAAGTAGAGTAGCTCAATAAATATGGTCCAGAGGAGAGTAATGGATGCTATTGAGGCCAAGATTAGAAGTAGTATTAGTGATATATTTTAGTTTATACTACTTTATTTTTCTTGTGAAGCAAAGGTATAGGCTCTTTTTTAATTTTGTTTTTGGGCCAGGCTTTGCTGGTTTAATGTAAGCCCCTGGTCTTTAATGTAAGTGCTGCTTGACTTTTTTAGTAAAATGAAATTACGCACCCACTGTGGTACTTCCCTAAAGAAGAGAGAGAGAGAGAGAGAGAGAGAGAGAGAGAGAGAGAGAGAGAGAGAGAGAGAGAGAGAGAGAGAGAGAGAATTAATATTTTTAAAATGTCAAGTTACCATGAAAAAATATCAAAATTTTTAAAATTACTATAATATAGTTACCATATAATTTAAATTAAGGGTTCCGAAGTTTTTTGTGCAGTATAAAGGAAGTGGAGTTAATTGTAGGTTTTCTAAAATGGTGGGAACAATGTGTATGTTAGGACAAACCTCAATGGAAGGGGAGTTTCTGTAATTTTCCTATTTTTGTAATTCACTTTTAAGAGTAATCTTTTGGGATATATTGAATGGGTAGTCTATAACTTTTAATTATTTTTCTATTTTGGTCCCTAGCTTTATTGACTTTTTATTTTAGTCCTAAATATATTAAAAATGTTTTCATTTTAGTCCCTATTGGATGGAATTTGCTAACTCAAAATAAATGTCTCACATTAAGTTTTGAAATCCTAGTTTAAACAATCTAGCAAATATTTTCCAGTAATTTTAAACAGTGTAATAATTTATTAATCAACAATTCAAATAATGAATTTTTTTATTTTTTATTTTTTGTCTATACGTCACGTTTATTCTATTCAAAAAGGGAAAACTAATAATTTAAATTATTAATTAATTTTTTAAATTATTATTCAATTTATACCTACTGGAAGAGAATTACCAAATATTTCAAATTGAAATTTTAAAAGTTGATACTAAACAATTACTGACTTACAGATTTCACTAAATAGCACGGAAGCTATTTACGGCCATCCAAGAGCAGCTCTCATAAGCCACTAAGGAAAAGTTACTTGATTGCATTGTCTCAAAATTCCCATCCTTGCTTGCATCATAATGAAATTAATAGCAAGGAAGTGCAATACAACACAATCAATTAAATGTAACCAATGGACGAATATTAATCACCAATGGATGAATAATTACTGCTATAACAACAAAAGAGTTCCCCTGATCATATGCATATGATCAATAACCTGAATAGTGGGCCTTGATCAAATGATACATTAAAAAATAAAGATAGCAAAATTTTAGCAAAATTTACACAACTTTAGGCAACAAAAACGAAGAATTGATGACAAAGCATCGAATACAACATTAAGAAAAAATGTTAATCTGTAAGGCTGGTAGAGTTGCTGCCTGTGCTCAAGGAAAAGCTTCATAAAAAGCTTCTGTCAAACAAGAGGTGTCAGAATTGTTTAGAGCACCCTTCATGTTAGCCATTCATGGAATTCACCCAAAAAAAACAGAGAGATTAGTGATTCTATTTTTGTGAAAACCAGGACCAGTCCGTAAATGTGCTCTTTCAAAACTACAGGTAAGTCCAATTATAAAGGAAAAGCATCAATTTGACCTTCTCCAAAACAGAAGAAAACTTAAAAATTTACAACTAACTCATGCATCTCTCCATGCAGTCAGTCATCATTCCGCCAACATTTCCGCCAGTCATGCAACGCACTGTTTCGTAACACTCCTTCCCCCTTAACGAAATTATTGACCTCAAGAATTTATAAACTCCGGAAACCTCCTTCTAATGTCCGAGTAAGTCTCCCATGTGGCATCCTTAGGAGCAGAGTTGGACCAACGACTAAGCACCTTAATAATTGCAGTACGCCCCTTCTTCTCTATCTTAAGATCCAGGACAAAAAGATGTCAGTTTTTTTGGGGGCTCAAGGGAGGGTAAAAAGATAGCTTGGGTAGAGTGGAGTAAGGTGTTGTCAAAAAAGGATGTATTGGGCTTGAGTGTGGGTAGTCTATGGGCAAAAAATTTGGCTTTGCTCGGGAAGTGGTGGTGGTGTTTTAGGACAGAGGAGGATGCGTTATGGGTCAAAATTATTAAATCTATTTTTGGGGAAAATGGTGGGTTAGATAGGGTTTTGAGCGAGAGAATATTTTTTGAAGTTTGGGGGAAAATAGGCGGGGATTTGGAGGAAGTTGGGGTGGATTTTATAAATTCTTTTAGTTGGGATGTAGGGGTAGAGGATAAGGTAAGATTTTGGGAGGACCTTTGGTTGGGGAATTTTGTTTTGAAGCATAAGTTCCCAAGGTTATTTAAGTTGGAGGTGTCAAAAAATTGTTTGGTAAAAGAAAGGAGGAGGAACAATGGGAGAGAATGGTTGTGGTGGAGGAATTTAAAAGGGAGAGAGGTTGGAGAGTTTGAGGAGTTGTTGAAATTATTGGACTTAACAAATTTGAATGCAGGTTCCTGTGACAAATGGAGGTGGCAATTGCATTCTAGTGGTATATATTCGGTAAAGGGGCTGTCCATTTTGGTGGATGAAGCTCTTTTAGCAACTGTTTCTGGTGGCCAAGCTACAAGATGGAGTTCATGGGTCCCTCAAAAAGTTAACTTCTGCATCTGGAGGGCTCTGTAGTATAGACTTCCTTCAAAAATTAATCTGGCATTGCGAGGCATATTAGTTCAAGATATTCTTTGTCCATTATGCAAATAGGAAGAGGAATCATTAGACCATTTTTTTGTGAACTACTCTCTGGCAAGGGATGTTTGGCCTTCAGTATATTCATGGTGGCATTTCAAGCAACGACAGCAGGCAATTTGATGGAAGCATTATTTGGCCAACATCTGGTTTGCTTTAACTTGGCTCAACAGAAGGTATGAGAGGCTATAACATTCATTATGGTTTGGTCTATCTGGAATAGAAGAAATAATTTAGTCTTCAAAAATAGTAGAAAATCAATTGGACATGTGCTCTTTCAAATTCAAAGTATGTCTTATTTTTGGATTAGGAACAAGTGCTCAAAACTCAATTGTAGTTAGTTTAAATGACTTTTTAATTCAAAAGATACAGTTCAGAACTGGTTGTAAAAGGGAGGAAATGTGTGTTTGTGTAAGCATTATGTAAGCTTTGTTATAAGAGAGTGTTGCGAGTCTTTGTTGGGTAGCTAGGACTAGCTTCTTGCTAGTTGTGTATTCATTCTCAAATCTATATCAATAATATAATTCTTCTTTCTGCCGTTAAAAAAAAAAAAATCTTACGATCCAGGATGGCTATCGGTTGCCTTACAAGCTCATCTTCCTCGTCAGGCAATGTGGGTTGAACCATTGCATCACCCACTTTTTTCTTGAGTAAGGATATATGGAATACGTTATGAGTCTTAGCTGTGGGGGTAACTTAAGACGGTAGGCCACTAGACCAATAGTTTCAGCTACTTCGAACGGTCCACAATACTTTGGTGCTAGTTTGTGTCTGCCCCGAGTCCTCAGTGAGCGTTATTTATAGGGTTGTAGCTTTAAATACACCCAATCACCAACATTGAAACTCTTTTCCGACCTCTTCTTATCCGCCATCCTTTTCATTTACTGCTGAGCCTAAGCCAACTGGTCCTTCAACTTCCTAATCATAGCTTCCCTTGCCCTTAGGCTGTGATCTACTGATTCCGACATCAAATCAATATAAGGTATATGAATAGGAAGGAGTTGCCCGTAAAGGACCTGAAAAGCAGTGAAAGAAATGGAGGCATGGTAGTTGCTGTTACACTACCACTCAGCCAATGACAGCCACTTGGACCATTCCCTTGGTTTATCTCCAGCCATGCATTGTAAATACGCTTTAAGGCGTTGGTTTACTAGCTCCGTTTGGCAGTCGGTTTGAGGATGATAAGCTGTGGAGAGCTGAAGTAATACCTTCTGGACCCTCATCAACTCTTGCCAATAGTTGCTCATGAATATGGCATCACGATCCGAAATAATGATGACAAGCATGCCATATAATTTGTACACATAATTGAGTAAAACTCTAGCCATGGTCGAAGTTGTGTATGGGTGAGAAAGGGGGGCGAAGTGAACATACTTACTGGGCGATCAACGACGACCATAATAGCCTCAAATCCATTTGATTTTGGCGGAGCATCAATGAAGTCCACGCTGAGATGTTCCCAGACCCTTTCAGGTATTGGTAAAGGCTGTAAAAGACCAGGTTGCGCCACAGTTTCGTGCTTAAACTGTTGGCAAGTATGCCATTGTCCCAGGAAGTTCCTGATATCCTTCGCCAAGGCCTTCCAATAACTGAATTGTATGAGTTTCTTCCTGGTAACCAAAGCACCCGAGTGACCACCAGCAGCTCCACAATGTATTAGTTCAATTAATTTGGCTCGAAGCTGAGGGTCTGAACCCACAACCAATCTTCATTTCTTCTTCAATCCCTGTGCATCCAAAGTATAATTAGGCTGAGCTTGAGGATTTCCTTGGATCTCTTGTATAAGAGACTGTAAGTTAGGGTTCCAAGACACATTCTCCTTGATTTCTAACATCAATGGGGTAGTAAATGTAGCAATGGCCATAAGAGATATATAGCTATGTGCTTTGTAACTGAGAGAGAGCATCAGCTGCCACATTTTCGTTTCCTTTTTTATATTGAACCTCAAAATCTCAGCAGCTTCACTATGAATTGTTGCTGCAAAGGGGTGGTTATCTTCTGCTCAGGCAAATATTTAAGCCTTCATTGGTCAGTCTTGATAATGAAATGACAACCTAGAAGATAGGGACAGTGCTTCTCAATAGAAAAGACTATGGATAAAAACTCCTTCTCATACGTTGACAACCCCATATGCTTATTCGATAATGCCTTGCTGATGAAGGCAATGGGATGGCCGTCCTATTGCACCACAGCACTTATTCCCTCAAGGCAAGCATCTGTTTTGACTATAAAGCGTACTTAGAAATTGGGCAGTGCCAGAACAGGAGTTGAAGTTAGCTCTTGCTTTAACTTTTTGAACTCCAATATAGCTACAGTGCATCACTGGAACTGATTCTTCTTGAGCAACCTAGTAAATTGTTAAGCTATAAAACCATAATGCTTGATGAAATGCTTGTAATATCTTGACAATCCAAGGAACCCTCTTAATTGCTTAGTGGTCTTTGGTTCCGGCCAACTCAATATGGCATCAATCTTTTATGGTCAGTAGCTACCCCTTACTGTGATATTACGTACCCCAAATACTCTACTTGAGTAACCCAAAGGTGCACTTATTTTTCTTGACAAATAAAGTATGTTTCGACAAAACGTCAAATTAACACCATCCTTAAATGGCTCAGGTGATCCTCCCAAGAGGCACTATAGATAAATATGTCATAAAAAAAACAAGAACAAATTTTCTCAAATACAGATGAAAGATGGAATTCATGAGACTTTGAAATGTGGAGGGTGCATTGATTAGGCTGAAAGGCATAATCAAGAACCTAGAGTGCCCATGATGAGTTCTAAAAGTGGTTTCTTGAATGTCCCCCTCATACATGCGAATTTGGTGGTAACCCACCCTTATATCCAATTTAGAAAAATACTTGGCACCATGTAATTCATCCAACAACTCCTCAATGACTGTGATATAAAACTTGTCCTTGACGGTTACCTTGTTAAATTTTCGTTGAAAGAAAGTGATTTGCCGCAAGAGAAACATTCTTGATGCTTGTATTTATATTGGTTTGTGTACAAGAGTTTTAAATGGATACAACATGTACTCGATATACTTAAGGAGATAACAGGATAGGAGTATATAGGCTAGGAGTTCTATCTCCTATTCTTACGTATCAAGTAACCTCTCTTAGCACGCCCCCTCAATCTGAACAACCTTGGAATTATGTTGAGATTGTTGCAAAACCGATGATGAAGACGAGATGTAAACGGCTTGGTAAGTACATTTGCAACTTGATCTTTGGTCGATATAAAACGCACGTCCAGATCACCACGCGCCACCTTTTCTTGAACGAAATGGAAATCCACCTCTATGTGCTTGGTACGAGCATGAAAGACTGGGTTAGTTGAGAGGTAAGTGGCGCCAAGATTGTCACACCACAGAATAGGTGCCTTGGGAAGAAAGATGCCAAGCTCGGAGAGCAACGTTTGAATCTAGATTAGCTCGACGATAGCTGTTGGCCCAAGTGCAACCAAGAGGGGGGTGAATTGGTTGTTTTAAAAACTTTAGCAAAATCAAAATTTACAACTAAATTTACTCAACCAAAGATCAAGAACAAACCAAGTAATGCTAAGCACAAATAAAGCAAGTAAATAAAAGAGAATAAAGGAAAGAGTGCACCGAGATTTATAGAGGTTCAACTCCACCAACCGGAGTCTACGTCCTCTCCTCAAGCTTGCCCACTTGAGATTTCCTCCACTATTTCTTGATCAATATTACAATGGTGTTTTCTTCAAGGTTCACACCCAACCAATCACTAGTTTCCTAAAGGCTAACTAGAAACCTTACCAACACCCTTTTCCTCACTAGTTTTCCTAGAGGCTAACTAGAAACCTCACCAACTCAATCTCACAAAATGGTGTTTACAAGATTACAAAGTGGTAAGAACAATAGAAGCTCTCAAGCTCATAAACAAGAAACCTCACCAACTCAATCTAGATACAAGATTACAAGTGAAAGCAATACAAGCTCTTAAAGCAGATAAACAAGTGAAGCTCATTCTCTTAGCTCTTTGAAGATTAAATCTCTTTTCTAGTTGCCAAGAGTTGTTTCCAAAGTGTTTCTCCATGTTTTTATACTCATATGGGGGCCAAAGAGACGTTGGAAACCTGCTGGGGAAGTTTGGAAAAGTTCCTGAAATTCTGGTGACCGTTGCTCTGTTTTTTGTGCAAGTTCCAGACTTCGCGTTAAGTTTCGAGTTTAACAGGTTAAACTCGACTTCTCTCTCCAACGGTCAAAAGCAGCAGGAGACAGAGCATTAAATGCGTGCCAGACGTGTACAGGTGGCATCTTCTGATTCGTCCGAGTCCATTTGAAATTTTGACTGAAAACGCGCCACTTGTAGAATTTGAACGAAGCTGTCAGACTTCAGTTTAACAGGTTAAAACCGAGTTTTAACGCGTTGCCTGAAGTTTGAAAAAGTCACAGGAAACTTAACCTTCGAATTAACCCAGTTTAACGTGTTAAAGTGTAACCCTGGGAGCAAGTTAAACTTGGGTGAAAGAAATACCTGTTAAACTATGACTTTAATGGATTAAACTTGAAACAACTCCAAAACACTTGTCATTTGGAAATCAAAACTTGATTCAAACATTAACCTAAGTTAATAACCTACCAATTTCTTTTCAAAAGCAATTTTTCCTCAATATTCTTAAAACATATTTTTTGAGATAACACTTGAAATACTTAGAATTTAAGCACAACTTTAACAAATCTATTTTGACCCAATAAAATGATATTAAACACAATAACACAATACACTTGTCATCATCAAAATTAAATATTTGCTTGGAACAAATCCAACAATAGCATTTGCAAGTGAACGATACTCAGCTTTAGTACTAGAGCGTGAAACCATTGGTTGTTTCTACGAGCTCCAGGAAACTAAATTTGAACCAAGGAACACCAAATACCTACTAGTAGATCTTCGATCATCTGGGCACCCAGCCCAGTCTGAGTCTGAGAAGGCACTAAGCGTATTGGACATTGACTTGTGTAAGTGTAATCCCATGGAGGCCGTATGCTTTAAATACCGAAGAATCCGTTTGACTGCTGACCAATGGGTTATTGTATAAGCCTGTAAGAATTGACATACCTTATTAACCGCAAATAAGATATCCAGGCGCGTGAAAGTAAGATATTATAAGGCTTCCATGACATTCCTGTACAAACTTGGATCCGTCAGTAATGTACCCCCTTCTTTCGACAACTTCTCAATAGTGGAGAGAGGAGTAGCAACAGGTTTAGCAGCAGCCATTTTGGTTTTGTGAAGAAGTTCATATGAATGTATTTCTGTTGTGACAACACGAGTCCTATCCATGTAGGGACAGCTTCAATGCCTAGGAAGTAATGGAGATGCGCAAGATCCTTGATGGCAAAGTCATTCTTGAGATGCTGAAGAAGACTTTCAATGGCTGGAGGTGAGGAGCCTGTAACCAAAATGTCATTGACATAAATGAGAATGAATATTAAAGTACCATTTTGCCTGAAGACGAACAAAGACGTATCAGCCTTTGAAGCCATAAAGCCAAGTTCTAGTAACCGAGCACTAAGTCTGGAGTACCAAGCACGGGGAGCTTGTTTAAGCCCATAGATGGCTTTTCGCAACCTGCAGACATGGTTAGAATATTTTGTATGCACAAAACTAGGCAGTTGCGACATGGAAATTTCCTCTTTGAGATGGCCATGCAAGAATGCATTTTGAACATCCAATTGTCGAAGTTTCCAACCTCTAGAGACAGCAATAGACAAAATAAGCCTGATAGTCGTAGATTTCACAACTGGGCTATATGTATCATGATAATCAATGCCATATTGTTGCCGGAAACCTTTGGCTACTAGTCGCCCCTTATGTCTTTCAATTGTTCCGTTTGCCTGTCGTTTGAGTTTGAATACCCACTTGCAGTCGATTACATTTGTGCCGGCTCTTCGAGGTTCAAGAGTCCATGTGGCATTCCTTTGTAATGCATCGAATTCTTCCTGCATGGCTTGCCTCCATTCAGGGCTAGCTTGAGCTTGTGCAACAGTACGTGGCTCTATATCGTCTTCATTTGTGGCGGTGGTAAGTAGGGCACGAGTCAAAGGATATCTTACCGTGCCATTGGTAAATTTCTTCGGCATAACAATATTATCCCATAATCGAGTTTGCATAGGATGGCATGGGGCAGGTGGTGAGGCTGGTGTAGGTGAGCTGACTGGAGTGGTTTCAGAGGCATTAGCTGGCGAAGGAACAATACTGTCGTTGGGATCGTTGTTTAGTGTGGTTGGTGGCAAGGATAGTTGGGTCTCAGCTCGTGGTGAGGCAATGAGAGGGAGCTGAATGGTTGATGCAGTTTGGTTATGCACCGTTAGACCTACAGATAAAGTTAAGCAAGCAAAGGAAGGACATTCTCATAAAAAACAACATCTCTAGAGATTTATACTCGACCAGTGGGCACATATAAGCACTTATACCCTTTGTGTAACAAACTGTATCCAATAAAGACACATGATTTAGATCGGAAGTCAAATTTTTGAGAGGTGTAAGGTCGAAGATGAGGCCAACATGCACAGCCAAAGACTTTTAAAAAAGTATAATCTAGTTTTCATTTGAATAGCTGTTCAAATGGTGAAACATTATTTGTAACAAAGCTAGGCATGCGATTTATGAGGTATGTGGCTAAAAGGAAAGCATCGTCCCAAAATTTCAAAGGCATGTTGGCTTGAGCTAAGAGAGACTTTCCTGTTTCAACTATATGTCTATGTTTTATTTCGGCTGTACCATTCTGTTGATGCATGTGGGGGCAGGATACTCGATGATCAATCCCAACTGAAATAAGGAGGTGATGGAGTTTTTTATATTCATCCCCAGTCTGTATGAAGAGCTTTGATTTTTGTATTGATGAGGCGCTCCACTCGTTGCTGGAACTTAAGAAATGTATCATAAACCTCATATATGCATATTAGTGGATATGACCACACAAATTTACTATAATCATCAATGAAAATGACATAATAATGGAAACCATTGACAGATTTGGTAGCAGGTCCCCAAACATCAGAAAACACAATATCTAAAGGTTTTTCTGAAACACTAGAATTTGACTTAAAAGGTAACTGATGACTCTTGCCTTGCTGACAAGCATCACAAACAGAATGTCCCTTGTCCTAGGTGACAGGAAGTTTATTTTGACTCAAAATACGATGTACTACCAGAGTTTATGGATGCTCAAGTATCCTGTGCCACTGGTCAGGGTTGACACGCTCACCAAGAAAGGTTGAAGCTTATAGGCCATTTTTACATAGCCCTTGAACCATTTTTTTCTTCGTTGCTTGGTCCTTAACACAAATAAGTCGAGTGAAATTCTAGAAAGACTTTACTGTCACTAGTTAATTTACTGACAGACATTAGGTTTTTCTTGATGTCAGGAACATAAAGCACATTATTAAGATATAAAGGGTTAGAAGGTGTAGGAATTTTGGTATGGCCAGTATGGTGTATAGACAAACCTGCCCCATTTCCAACCTGAACTCGATCAACACCGTTGTATTTCTCACTGATTGTCAAACTGCTGAAATCTGCTGTGATATGGTCGTTGGCCCCAGAATTGATGTACCAATTTGGATCTAGCTGATATGATGGTGTGGAAGCTAGTCCTGCAAATCGATTTTGATCTCCCTGCTAAGAATGATCAAACTGGTGAAAACATTGTAAAGTATAATGACCAAACTTACTACACAATTGGCATGTCACCCCATTATTTTTTATGAATGGGTCTCATTGTCCTTTATTGTTTGGTCCATTTTGACCACATCCACGTCCTCTTCCTCTGTAGTTGGGATTTCTTCCATAGCCTCCTCAGTTTGTCGAATTGTTGCGAGTAGCAATATTGACAGATGCTCAATCACTAGGCAACTGAGATGCCCCATGGTGTTGCTCAAGCCACAACTCAAAGCTCAGCAAATGACCATAAAGATCATTGAGTGATATGGGATCAACTCGAGTCGTTATAGCAGTCACTAACGAGACAAACTCGGAGTTAAGGCTAGCCAATATGTAAGAGATGATTTCATAGTCTTGGAGAGGTTATCCAACAACAGCTAATGTGTCAACAAGTCTTTTAATTCGTTGGAAGTTGATAGTTGATATCAAATCTGCATGATCTGAGCATTGGATTGTGATGCAAACATCTTGGCAAGGATAGTCCACACTTCATATGAAGTCAATAAATTGATAACTTGTGCGAGTATTTCTTCGGTAAGTGACGATATCAACGCACTCAGAATCATTTGATCTTGTTGGAACCAAGTCTGATATGCCGTATTCTCAACCAGGTTTTGACTGTTGCCTTCAGAGGCTGAATCATCAAGAATATATTGATTAAGGCACTTGATAGTGCCGTCGACGTAGCCGAACAATCGCTGGTTGCGCAGGTAAGGAAGGAACTATGCCTTCCATAAGAGATAATTATCTCTTGTCAACCGGATGTTAATCAGGTGCCCGAAGTTGACTGAAGGTGCTGGCAACGGTACAAACGAAAGATTGCAGGAAGAGGACGAAAAGCTATTAGAGGCATTGAAAGTAGAAGTTTCGATGGCTATTTCACATTTGTCAGAGGGCTCTGATACCATGACAGAAAGTGATTTGCCGCAAGAGAAACATTATTCATGCCTATATTCATATTGGTTCATGTACAAGAGTTTTACATGGATACAACATGTACTCGATATACTTAGGGAGATAACAGGATAGGAGTATAGATGCTAGGAGTTCTATCTCCTATTCTTACGCATCAAGTAACCTCTCTTAACATTCGGTAATCCACGCATAGCCTCCAACTGTTGCACTTTTTCTTCACCAACACAATGGGTGAGGAAAATGGACTTCTTAATAATCCCTCCTCTTAGCATCTCATCCACAATGCTCTCGATTACATCCATTTGGATGGTCAAGTAGTGGTAAGGTCAAATGTTTACAGGTGGAGCATCATGTACTAATGGGATATATATGGTGGCCATGACTCCTTTGAGGGGGTAGGCTTGTTGGTTCCTTAAAAAGTTCATATGTTCTGCACTTGTTATCTTATTCAATGATTTTTCTGGTTTTCTAGAATAAGGAAATTTTCTTGAGGTGACCATCTCCACATATTTCTTCAGTGTTTTGAAGGATTTGCTTTTAACCACATCATTTAGTTACTGTCATATTGGCACAACTAGACCTTGTACAAATTTGTTGTATGATCCTGATTACTTGTGATCAACTGTGAAAAATAGATGATCTTGTGCAAAAGAATACTTGAACCTGTATATTTTGAAATTTCTATTTTGAAATTGGAAAAATCTATGGCAACAACGATAATTAGCATTAAATTTTCATGACAAGTTCATCATTTTTTTCTTCACCTTTTCTCAATGCTTACAACCTAAACATAGCTGGTATTGTTAGATTGTTTTGTTAAACCTTACTGAGATTTCATCAAAATCTCACCTTTTGTGTCTCTAGAATATTTTTCATATGAGGCTGATTGGAGTTGTAAGTTTATTGCAAGGTTATGTGTAGGTCCATAGGTGATAATTTACTGGTAAATGATTAAGATTGACTTGATTTATGTAATTTGCACAAGGTTGAGGAGAGTTGCTAAATAAATTGTGAATTGTGCACAAGAAACATGTTTTGTTCGAGAGTTGCCAAGAAACTCAAGTGGACCAAGTGGTGCTAGTACTAAGAATAGATGAAGATGTATGTTGAGAGCCATATTGTAGCTAAAGGTTCTACCAGTACACTATATGTTGAAGTTACACTTTTATGTCCCGTTAATATGAATTATGATGCATCTAATTAGATCTTGAATCTGAACTACCTTGTATGCATGTTTGTGGGATTCATATATTGGTTCAACTCTTTCTTATTTACTCCTTAACTAATAACTGCACACGTGCGTTACACGAGAATTAAATACTATGTTATTTTTCATTCTAATAACTATAATTTTAATTATTTTATCCAAAATAAATAATTTCAATAATGATTTTACTTTTTTTAGTTTAAATATATTTTTTTATTAATTTTTCTATCTCTTCTATAGTAATTTTTTATTATAATTTCATCATAACTATCCTCATTTGCATCATTCATTATAATATATAGCTCATTGTATTAGACTTTTATTTAATATAAATAACAACAACAACAACATCAACAACAACAATAATAACAATAATAATATAATGTAGAATATGCTATAGGTAATATTTGTTATAAAAAAGTTAATAAAATTTTTTTTATTTGTGATGGTATAGTACTTATAAAATTACTTCCCGGTATTTTTAAAATCTAATAAAAAATGTCAAAATTCCTTTTATCAGTGTAAAATTTAAAAATGGTACTCAAGCTATTAAGAAAATGTCTTAAATTAAAACCTCAATAGTATTACGCATTTATAAATTAAAACCTCAATAGTTTTTTCAAAGGCATTTAACTATAAGTAACTATACATTACTCAAAAAGGTTAATTACTCTACTCTTGATTTTTTATCAAAATACACTCATCTCCAAGGTTTCAAAATCTACACTTACCCTATATTTTATGGCCGATTCAATGTGATTGTTTCAAAGATCGAAGTAAAATCTTGTATAGCTTTTTATATTTTTAGATAATTAATACTTACCCATTAATTTAGAAATTATACTCACATCACTGAAGTTTGAAAACCAATCATACCCATTGTTCTTATAATATAATTAGTCAATCATAGGAAAATAAACTGATTAAAGTATAATAGAATTTTAGTAATTGAAAGGAAAATTAAAAACTTATAATTTGAGGTTTAGTCATTTTATATATCTTTGCACTTTTTATTACATATAGATATATATGGATATTAAGTTGTTGTAATGACCCAAGTCCAAAATCGGTCAACAAAACACCTACTCATACCACATGCGCTATCTTTTATAAAAATGATAAGTGTTAGGTAATTGTACTCTAGAACTTTAGCTTATATATTCACATAAAACTTCTCACATTTCCCTCTCTAATTGAACTACTTAGCCCATGACAAAGTATCCTCTCTAATCTAGGATCAGTCTTAGTATACAATGCATGTCACACCATCAAGGTCCCGAGTCGACTCTAATACTATCTGTAAACAACTCAAGTCCAGAACTGGTAAATGAAACACCCATCCACATCACATGAGCTATCCTTTGTGAAAAGGATAACTGCTAGATGCTTGTGATTTAGAACTTGAGCATATATATTCACATAATGCTTCCCACATTTCACCTATGTGGGATATGGGGGTGTTACAGTTGCATTTTTTAATTCTGATAAATACATTCCAAGTTTAAAAAATAAATAAATTGATAAACACTATGTTTTTAGGCATGTTTACATGTTTAAGATCATATAAATAAAACACATCTCTATTACAAAATTTTAAATTTAGTGGCATTTTTCATTTTTTTGCCATAAAAAAACTTATAGAAAACATAGAAAACAATCAGTAATTCTTTTTTCTATTTTCTCTTTTCAAATACTAATCTTATTTTCCTAATAGGAAGCCTAAGAGCTTGTCATTACTTTGTTCTATTTTGTCTTTTCTTCCTTTCTATAATTTTAGTTTTTTTAAATCTAATAAATAGGAAATGACAAATTTCAGTATCATTAAAATGGGAAATAAATAAACTTAAGGATAAAAAGTTTTACAATATTTTTGACATATTCATGCTTTTTATCATCAATTCAAATAGATATAATTATGAGGTTTTTAAAACTTTTAAATTCCAATTAAAATACTTCATTCAAGTTTAAAGGTACAAAAAATTAATAATTTATGTTTAAGGACATGTCCCAAATTATATAATTTAATTAAGGACATATTTGTTAAAAAATTTTAACTTATTATGGCTATTTAAGATTTGTGTCGCCATTAAAATTTATACTTAATATATAAATTTAAGAAAATGTACTAAAGCTAAAAATACGAAACGCAAATTCCTCTTTTAGTTTTTAAAAAAATAAAATGGGACTTCTATTTTTCTATTTCTATTTTAGATTCCTATTTCTAATTATACCTCTAATAAATATACAACACCAAATTAACTTGGGTCTCATTAAAAAAATAAAACACCACATTAGTTAAGGGTATAAAATCAACAAAAATTTTGTCACTTTTGTACTTTTTCTAATACTAATAATAGAACACTAGGTTGCATGAAAGTATAATGTTTATAATGAAATTAAATGCATGAAAGTATAATATTTATAATGAAATTAAAAAAATGATCATTAAAAGAGAAAAATAAAATAAAAATTAGGGATAAAAAGGTCAAACATTTGACATATTTATACATTTTATGAGTTTTATCATATTTTAATATTCAAATAGACATAACTGAGAGGTTTTTGAAACTTTGAAGTTCCACTTAAAGTACTTCATTCAATTTTAAGAGTACAAAAAATGGATAAAATTTTATGTTTAAGGTCATGCCCCAAAAATATATATAATTTAATTAAGGAAAACTTTGTTACAAAAGTTTAACTTATTATGGCTATTTAATATTTTTTTGCCATCAAAATTTATACTTAATATATAACTTTAAGTAATTGTATTAAAGCTAAGAAAAGACATATGGATTCCTCTTTTTTGTTTTTTTAAAACTGTACATATGATACTTATATTTTTTCTCTCTTTTCCTTTTAGATTCTTAGTGTTAATTATATCTCTAATAAATATACAACACCAAACTAATTTGGGTCTCATTAAAAAATAAAACACTCATAGGTTAAGAGTATAAAAACAGATAAAAATTTTGTAACTTTCATAATTTTTCTAATATTGACAACAGAATACTATGTTGCATGAAAGTATAATATTTATAATAAAATTAAAATCATTATAACTTTTGATCAATTAATGTGCATGTAAAATAAAAATATTAATTCTTTACTCTCTTTGTGGGAAAATTAGTAGTTTGACACAATAAAAACTTTATACTCTCTCAGTATATGTTATGAGAATTTTGTTTTTTCTAGTTAGATAATAGTGTTAGGGTGTAAAATATTTATAATTAAGCAACAAATGCCTTAACTATACTCTCAGTGTATTTTAAATGATTTTTTGTTTATAAAACTAACTTGTAAGAAAAGAACCAAAGTATAGAACATCAACCCAAAAAAGCTTGAACCTAACCATTGAGATAAAGATCTAATTTATTTAGCATTAAGTCAAATTAATCCAAATATGTTTTTGTGGCTTTTTCTTGTCTGAAATTGATATTATTTTTTTAATTATTTATTTAGGTTGAATAATTAAAAAAAATACATAAAAATTAATATAAAAATTTTATTCAATAAATTATTATAGAAATATATAATCGATAATCATTTTCAAATGATTTTTTTTTTTTTTTTTTTTTGCGCTAGCCACTGCATCAATCACTGTTGGATCCACTGCTGGTGATAGAGGCAATGCCAAAAGATGTAACATTGGACATCACTTTTTTATAAACAAAAAAAAACTACCACATCAGAAAGTAGATAATCAGAAACATATTTATATTAGATGAATGAGTTTCATTTGCTCACAGTTTGGGTTATCTGAAGTTTCAAAATGCAGTGAATAATTTAAATATCATTTCTTTGGAAAGATAAGTTGAAATTTTAAGTTTTACAAAATATTTACTTGAGGTATTATTTGATAGTAATATAGAACTAAGGATGATATGTTTGAAGCAAAAAATATTTAATGGCAATTTAAGAGTTTTAGGTAAGATTAATATAAAAAATAATGGCCAAACTATACATTTGGCTCCTGAACTTAACCAACTCGCTTGAGTTGATCCACAACTCAGTATTCAATAAATATAAGTCCCTAAACTTTAAAAAACTATACAAGTTAGTCCATTAACTCAGACATATTGATGGGAAAATCACAAAAGTCCTTTTGATCTCTTTTATTCTGGCACATGAAATACTCTTAGTGTAAAATCATTCAAATAAACTATCTCCTTGACCAAGGGATGAAAGTTCAGGTTGTAAGATCGGGTTTGGATTAAAACCTAATTTTTACAGTGTATCCCTAACCCTATCTCGACCCTATTCTAGTCATAACCCAAATTGGCGCTAAATCCCATATTTTATTTTTTGATGTTCTAATTGATTTTTGTCAATATTTTTTTTTTGGCAAATGTTCCTAGAATCATTAGAGTAAATTATGCAATAATAGTGTTATAGAAACGAACTATAAGGGGGCTTGTAGTTTGCCGTAGGTCAAGCAAATATGTATATGTCAATCAAATATACATATTTGTTATAATACGAGTATTATAAATGAAAGAAGTAGTAAAAAAATTATGAGTGATTTCTAAAAATTAATTAATGATTAATTCAAAGCATTGAAAATTTGATTTGGTAAACATAAAATATGTGACATAAAATCAAAGACCTGACATTTCTAATATGTCAAGGGAAAGTTTGATCCCGTTCCCTTTCTTGTTTACTAAATTAAAGATATTTAAATATAAAATATGTGACATAAAATCAAAGACCCGAAATAAAAATTAATTCTTACTTTTTAAATATCTTTAATTTAGAAAACAATAAATAGAGTGGGATCAAACTTTCCCTGGGTGTGTTAGAAATATCGGGTCTTTGATTTTATGTCACATATTTTATATTTACCAAATCATTTTTTCAATGCTTTGAATTAATCATTAATTAATTTTTAGAAAACACTCATAATTTTTATTTACTACTTATTTTATTTATAATATTAGTAATGTCAGGTCTTTGATTTTATGTCACATATTTAATATTTACCAAATCAATTTTTCAATGCTTTGAATTAATCATTAATTAATGTTTAGAAAACACTCATAATTTTTATTCACTACTTCTTTATTTATAATATTAGTACAATAACAAATATGCATATTTGATTGACCCATACATATTTGCTTGACCCATACATATTTGCTTGACCAACAACGAACTACAAGCCCCCTTCTAGTTTGTTTCTACAATATTATTATTGCAATAATTTATTCTAATGATTTTAAGCACATTTGCCAAAAAACAAATATCGATAAAAATCAATCAGAACATCACAAAATAAAATAGTAGGATTTATGGTCAATTCGGGTTATGACTAGGATAAGGTTGGGATAGGGTTAGGGACATGCTGTAAAAATCGGGTTTCAACCCAAACCCGATCTTACAACCCGAACTTACATCCCTAGGTAAAGGACATAGTTTATTTGAATAATTTTAAACAAAGAGTACTTCATGTGCCAAAATAAAAGAGATCAATAGAACTTTTGTAATTTTTCCATCAATATGTCTGAGCTAATGGATTAACTCGCATAGTTTTTCAAAGTTCAGAGACTTATATTTATTGAATACTGAGTTATGAATCAACTCATGCAAGTTGGGTAAGTTCAGGGGCCAAATGTATAGTTTGGCCAAAAGTAATTGTATATAATACGTAATTATATAATATAAAATTAAGAGCAGACAAGTTTGTAGCTAAAAATAAAATTTAGTGGTAACTTAAGGGTTTTTTTTTAGTGTTTTAGTGTTAATACAACTTCACTTAAATAGATAATGATAAAATTGGGTTTCATTAAGAGAGCAAAATATCTTATAACAGAAGGGCAAAAAAGTCATTTAACATTTGTACATCGTCATACTTTTTATAAGATAAGATGTACATCCCATAATTACAAGAAAACAGGATTTGTGTTATGGGCATTTTAATTTGAGATTGACTCTATGAAATAGTACGAAGTGAGGAGTAGAGGTGTATATATAAGGTTAACAAGCAAATAGGTTTGGAATTTGGGTATAAACATGAAAGGCAAAAATTTGTAGTTTACTGGTTTACCGAATTAGGGTTGGTTCTGATTCAAATTTGCTCCAAT
Source organism: Aquilaria sinensis (assembly GCA_005392925.1). Taxonomy (NCBI): domain Eukaryota; kingdom Viridiplantae; phylum Streptophyta; class Magnoliopsida; order Malvales; family Thymelaeaceae; genus Aquilaria; species Aquilaria sinensis. The sequence continues at coordinate 125,386 of SMDT01002100.1, read as the reverse complement.
TGGCCTGAAACTTTGTAAGAACTTAGAATTGGATAAAATAAACATATAGGAAGTCGAAAAACTGAATTTAGATTTGTGAGTGAAAAGGTTTGACACGGTAGAAGTTGGTAAGATTACCAAATGAATATACAATTGCAAGATTACCAGGATTATGATTCAATTAATAGCATAAAGTAAAAAAAAAAACAAAATAAATAGTGTCGAATGCAAAAAGTCTGGAGCATAAAAAAAAGGCTAAACAAACTATGAAAACGTGAAAAAGAAAATCGCGATAGAAAAGAATAATGCTACAGGAAAAGAAAAGCAACATACGTTTTGAAGTTTGAACTTTCAAGTTCTGATTGCAGACAAAACAAAAAGTGATTAAAGGCGGGCCGGCGGCAGAGTCAAGTATTTAGAGGAACAGGACGAAAAAGTGATTCATGGCAGGCAAACGGCGGAGTCAAGTTTTAGGTCTATTTAACGGATCCCGTTTATTTTTTCCCATTCCCCGTTTAAGCACAATGTTAAGTTAAAGTTAATACAGGTGGCACGATACTAACGCGTGGGACAGGGAGGGGACACTGGGACGGGGGGACAGACGAATCGCGTTCCAATTCCATATATATAGGAATTAATTATTCCCTAATTTGTCGATTAGGACCGCATTCGCTGTTTAGAGTCTTTTGTCAGAGAATTTTTTGCTAGGGATGGAACACCCTCACATCGTTCGATCTCTCTGTTATGTTTCTTCCTTGTTTTTTGTTTCTTTATTGTTCACCAAGCCTTGACAATTGATTGTTTCTTGTTCTGATTCAGATATATATCAATTACATGTAGGTACCCAAGATTCCAGACGGCAATTACAACAATTCCGGACCTAGATGAAAACACTCTTGTTCTATCTTGCTCCTACGGTTGGTTAGCCCTAGTGGATCTCGATTAAGAGGACTGTTATCTTTTCAACCCAATCTCAAGGGAGAAAATCTGGCTCCCCAACCCCAACTTGTCAAGTGGGGATCAAAACCTCTTGTGTTTCTTATCCTCACCTCCATCTAGCCCCAATTGTTACATTATATTCATCGATTGTAGTACTGATCCAGGGAAGCCCTTCACAGTACTCTTTTCTTGTTTGGGTGACCAAGAATGGAGACAACAAGAGCTCCCTTCCATTCAATGTCCTTGTTTCCACATGACAGTGTCGGGGGGAGTGCTTTATTACACAGAGGAGATGGATAAACTGGTTAAGCTTGATTTTAATAAATTATCAGGTCCTGAGGAGTTGATAAGCTATCAGGTGGTGTCAACTTCAACTTCCATGATCTTTGAGGAAGCACGACAGGCATGTGTTTACCGGTTCCAACTTTACATGGTCGGATCTTGTGAAAACGATGAGCTGTTTTTGGTTGAAAGACTACTTTATCCATACTACTGTGAATTAATGGGTTTTCTTGTTTTTCGGATGGACTTGTTGAAGAATGAGTGGGAGGCAGTGGAGGACATAGGAGACCGAACTATCTTTCTCTCAACCAGGCACAGGGGGGTCATTGCTAATTTCGCTAAACATGGAGGGGTGAAGTGCAACTCTATTTATTACATTGACGATGAAGGAAGAGTCTACATCTTCGACTTGGATCGGGAAACCATCCACTTGTGTTTGCCTAGGGCTGCAACTCGTGGGGCTTGTAACATTGACTGGCTTATCATGTGATGCTGTAATTAGTCTTTTATTAGCAGTTATTGCACCTTGAGCTAGAGATAAGTTAGTTAATTTTCTTTAGAAAAATATGACATCATATATATTGTTATACTTGTAGTTAAGCAATAAGTTAATGTTTCGCTTTCTTTTTCTGGTTTATATTGTTTTTGTTATTATTATAAGTTCCTCTATTAGCAGTCAAAAGCATTTGTGACAACCCAAGGGCCGCGTCATTGACATATGAGTAGAAGCAATTGCCTCAACTAGATTTTGGAAAAAGTATACAATTGGGTTGTTTTGTTAATTATTATATTGCGCTTATGCATGTGTGTGCCGGTAGGGGCAGGATATGGGACTAGTAGTCATAAACTCACATATAACTCATATCTAGCAGGTACAAGAAAAATAAAATTTATATTTGTTTCAGATCCATTTAATTGTGAAAAAAGTCCTACACACCGAGTATGATATAGTAGGATATCTATTAGGGGTAAATATCCGTTGACATCTCTATTTAAAAGTACATGAACTTATTACTGATAAATGGCCAAAATAGAAGTATGTAAAAGTTGGTCACGATACTAAAAGCCACAAGAAACTAATAGGATAATTGTAGCATGTAATACACAAAACAAAAAACCGAAAAACACTGTTAAAGAGTAAAAACAATGAAAAAGTCTAACTTAACCATCTGAGGGTCCCACCAAAGACGAAAAACAATAAAATTCATCTCTTCCTTTGCATTGCCACCTGTCTCCATTCTCTGCCGCCGCAGCTTGCAATACCCTCACTACAAAAAAAAAACACCATTTATCAAGGATAAAACTCATTAGTAAAATTCTAAAATTGGCAAAAATATTAAATTCACTACTAATATTTTGGATAGGAAGTGAATATGCAACAATAGTTTTTTTTAGACCCAATCTCACACTAATGTTTTAAAATAGTTCAAATATAACATTGTCGGTTAGAAAATTATGAAAAATATATAAAAAGGCATGTTTTGAAATCTTAGGGTTATTTTACATTTTTAAAAACATATTAGGACATTTGACATTTTTACCAAAAAAGGGGTTTGATATCTGCCATCAGTGTTTCAGCCCTGTCACTAGGGATGGCAATTGGGTAGGTCGGGTCAGGTTTGAGTCAGGTCATTTAGGTTCGGGTCTAGTCGGGTTAGAATGAATTCGGGTTCAGGTCAAGTCATTTGGGTTTGAGTTGATTTCATGTTGGGTTGATTTTGGGTTCGGGTTGGGTTGGGCCGGGTTTATTTGGGTTCGGGTTCACTTCAAATTGGATCAATTTTAGTCTCCGGTAACTTCAGACCAACTTTCAGGTCAACCTTTGTGTTCACGTGGGTTATTAGTGTGAAGTCAAAATGATTAAATCTATTCAATTTTTTTAAAATTTAAATCAAATAATTTGATTTTTTGTGTGATTTAATTTAAATTAAATTCTCATTTTTTAGTATATTTAATTAAAATATTCATAAAAATTTTCTTCATTATAGTTTAGTACAAATTTAAGTAATTTAACATTATTAGTAATATTTGATTGTTTTTCTAAACCCATACCCTTTAACTATCATTGTATAGATTATTCAAATCTTCACTCAGCTATCACTCAGACATACACAATGACAATTTTGTTATGTTTATGTTTCAATGAATTTTCTTTGAAATTACAATGAAATGCAAATCAAGTTCATTATCAGTGACTATATTGTAAAATTTAAAAAATTTGGGGTAAAAGTGCAAAGATTTCAAAAATTTTAGATCGATGTTGTAATTATTATGGGTGACTAAAATAAAATTTTTTAAAATTTAGGTACCTTATTGCACTATACTTAAAAGTATAAGGATGAATGTTGTAATTTTAATAATTACCTATTTAAGATCTGATGCCCTTCAGCATCTTCGTCTTGCGACATGGTGAATTCCGAGGGAGCTTCCGAGGAGGGAGAACTTCTGACGGAGAGGTTCCCCAGGTGGGAAAGTACCAGAAAGACTCCGAAAAAAGGGGTTAGGAGGTCCCTAGGATGATTTTCCGGGGAGGAGCCTCCGACGCCCAAGTCAGTTTCCTGGGAAGGTAAAAAGGGACACTTAGGAAGTTTTGCGGTCTTGCCTGTTTGTGTTTTTTCAGGAGAGAGGAGTCCTCTTCTTTGCCAGGACGTGTTCCTGTGTATTTATAGGGAAGCCTGGCCCGTTTAGATCATGACACGTGTTCGGTCAGATCTTTTCTGTACCTTCGGACGTAAGGGACAAGTAGCCAGTGGCAGGCTCCTTGAGCCTTGAACCGAGTCAAGTCGTGACAAGACCCGGACGGCTTCGGCGTGTAAGGCTGCCGTTTCAGGCAGCGTATGAGCGACCTGTCAAAAGCTCATTAAATGCTCATTAAATGCTCATGCCGTACTCCCGAGGTTCTTTGGGCGAGGTCATCTTTTGGTACAGACGCCTTTCTTCGGGAATCACGTTGGTGGCTCGAGGAGTTCTCTAGCTCGGGAGTTCCGCCTTCGGGGAGAATCTCTCCTGCTTTCAGTAGCTGGTTCTTTTCTCCCGAAGGCAATATGTTCGGTTCCCCGAGAGAGTCAGCGACACATTTAGATAACCTGGCGTTTCAGCCGAAGTGCTTACTTCGTCATGCTCGATTTCGCTTCTGCCGAGGTCTGTGGCAATGCTTCTTTCCGAGCTACGTCAGGCTCCCCGGACAAACCTTCGGGGAAATTCATACTGGGGGAGGCGATAGCCTTTTGGCTATCACAGGCCCCCCTCGAAAAAGCCGAAGTGGAGACTTCGGTTTGTTCGCTTCCTGAGGGCCCCTCTTTGGGCCTTGAGTGCAGTACTTGTTCCGAAGACGGACCTTCCGTCCGAAGACGTAGGCTTTTCTTCCATAGCCTGTCTGTTGGTGTCTTCGAAGTGACCTGCTTTCCAGCTTTTTAGGCCTTCCTCAAAGAAGCCGAAGTGGAGACTTCGGTTCGCTGTCTTTCCGAGGATGCTTCTCGGGAGTTTCTAGGGAGTGTTACCTGTGCCAAAGATACACCTTTTTGTCCGAAGATACGGACTGTTCGGCCATAGCCTGTCTTTTGGTGTCCTCGAGGTAACCCACTTCTTTACTTTTGTAGGTTAGTGAAACGTCGCGTCTCGTAACCAGACGTGTCAGTCTGGAGCGGCGCGACGTCTGTCAGAGGGCGTGTTCCTCTTTTGGTGCGATGGCTGACACGTGTCGGCTTTTTGTTGGCTGGGGTTGCATCGGTTACCGCGGGCGCGCCTTTTTAGGTGCAGAAGGGCAGTTATGGCGGCGTTTCGCCTTCGCAGAGTACTTATGACGCCGGTCCGCCTACCCCCCTCGGCCTATATATATGCTCATTCCGTCATTTGTCTCTTTTGCTTTTGCTTTTGCTCTGGTTTTCCTTCTGCTCTCTTCTGCTTTTCGCGGCGGTTCTTTCACCTGAGCTTTTTTCCGGTCATCTTTCACGACGGCGTCTTCACACCCAGATTACGGCAAAAGATTTGGTGGGTTTTGATTTCCAGAACTCTTTGTTTTTCAAAGTTTGCCCGAAGTTCATTTTTGCCTTTTCCGGATTCATTTTTTAGCCAAAAATGCCGATTCCTGAAAGTTGGCAGCCTCTTCTTTCTCACCCTTGTTGCACCACTCCTGCAAAATTAGCGAAGTGGAAGAAAAAATTTTTCCTTCCTTCGTACGCTGTTACGAGGTTGCCACGTCCTGACCACTACAGCTTTTCAAACCATAGTAACGAGATCACCGTTTTCCGAGCTCAACTGAAAGCCGGACTTCGGTTCCCCCCTCCGAAGTTGATTTGCGACTTTTGTCAATTTCATGGCATTGCCGTAAATCAACTTCCTCCGAACTCGTACTGCTATTTCAACGCCTTCCTCTGTATGTGTGGCATTTTCAAAATAGAACCCCACTTCGTCATTTTTATGCAGTACTACAAGCTCTACGTGGTCCCGAAGGGTGGCTTTTACTTCATGCTACCTTGGGGATTCGGGAGCAAAAAGTATATGTTCACCTTCGCCACTAAGGACAGCTGGCGAGGGTGGCAAAAAAAGTTTTTCTTTCTGAAGATGGAGGAGGCCTGGTCGCATGTTCCGACCAAGTGGGCTCAGGGACGGTTGGAGGACGACGTCGTAGATCCGAGGATACTGTTGACTCCCGAGTTGGTTTCCGTATTCACGGATTTCGACGGACGTATCCGAGCCGTCGCCGACTGGGGTCCCGAGGTCCCTTCGCGCCCTCTTTACCCCTTCCCCATCAATTGGAGGTTGATGACCGAGGAGGTCCTTCGGGAGCTCGGGGTGGTAAAGGAGCACAAGACGGACCTCGGGATGCCGGCTCCTGCCATCGCCGGGAAAGACTCCTGGCTAGTGCAACTCCTTCGGGAGGAAGTTTCTTTCGAAACTTTTTATGAGAGTAAGTTACTTTCTAATCTCCTTGTTATAACTTCGTTCCGGACTCACACTGATGTCTTTCTTCCTTTGCAGAAATGGGCGAGGACACTGCTGCCTTCTACAAAGCCCTTTTCACCGGTCAGCCCGCGAAGGGTGAGCAGACGAAGAAAGCTGCCTCCCGAAGACGGAAAACGTCCGGGGCTGGGCCGTCTGTTTCCAAACGGGCGAAGAAGGATGTGCCCCCCCTCTTCCAGAGATTTCCGAAGAGGTGGGCGAGGAGCCTGAGGCTGCTACTGTCCCTCAGTCCGAGGTTGCTGCTGAGGTCCCTCCTCAAAGTCCTACCCCGTCGCAGGCTCTTCTGGGCGCCGTGGTAGAGGCCCCTTCTGCCGAAGAGCGGCGCCGAAGAAAAGGCAAGGGGATTTCTGCCGAAGAGGCTCGAGCTTCCGACGACGACGTCGTCGAGGTGCAAGCAGGTTTGTTCTTCTAACAAACTGTGGTGCTCCTCTTTTTGATGATCTTTGAGGTTTTCTTGCCCTGACCAATTTTCTGTTTTGTCGTGCAGAAGAGTCGCTCACTCCGGGTTGGGTAGCTGAGCATGCAAAGAGGAGAGCCCTTCGGGACGCCCGCATCCCGAAGGGAAAAGTCCCGAAGGAGCCTTTCTGGACGTTTACGGAGGACATGAATTTGTACTCCGGAGACTGCCAGCAAATGGCTACAGAGATCTCGAAAGGGGTCCTCACCGATGCCTCCTTCAAGGCCATTGCCGCGGCTCACCCGGGCGACGATTCTCTCGCCGCGAAGCTTTCCGAACACGCCGCCCAGGTATACTTTGCGTCTATCTTCCTCCCTTGAATTTTTTTCTAAGTGTTTGGTTTTCTCTTTGTCTTAATGACCTCGCCTTTATCCTTTTGCAGCTTCTGGGATACGCCGGCTTTCTCCGAGTTCGGGTGGCGAGGCAGACGGAGTTCCGAGCTAAGGCCTTAGAAGCCATAGAAAAAACTAAGGCCATGTGCTCGGAATTAGCTGTCAAGAACCTGCAGCTGGCTCAAGCTGCGGAGAAGGAAGTTGCCACCCTTCGGGAGGAGTTCCAGAAAGAAAAAGAGGAACTTTTGAGGGACTCCTCCCAGAAAATTTCTGACCTCGGCTCCCAAATGGCGGAGCTGATCTCGGCAAATGAGGCGCATCAGAAAGAGAAGTCAGAGGCCGAAGGGCTCCTGGCGAAGGCGCTTGCTGAGAAGGCTGCGCTCCAAGCCGAGGTCGATGCTATGAAGAAGGAGCCGGAAAAGAAGAGAGTGAAGGAGCTGAAGAAGAAGGTCTCAGATTTGAAGAAGGACTTCGAGGAGCTTGAGGTCGAGAAGGACAAGTCTGACCAGATGACCAAGGTTGGTTTTCAGGACGGGTTCTGTCTTGTTCGGCACCAAGTCCTTCAGAGGTTCCCAGATCTGGACCTCTCTTTCCTGGCGGCCCTGGACATTCCCGAGGGACCTCGGTGGTCCTGGTCTAAGATTGATCATCTGAACCTGCCTCCTTCTATTCCGGCGCCGAAGGTGGTGCAACAGGACGCAGGAGCCGAAGACTCCCGGGACGCCGAGAACCCTTAGTTTGTTCTAGGGCCCTTTTTCTTCTTTCTCTTCTTTTTTGTACTTCTTCTTCTGGCTATCTTTTTTGTAAGCACACCTTATCTCAATAAAGACCTTGAAAATTTGGCTAAATCTTTTTGTGAGATTCTTTGTTTCCCTTTGCCCCGAACTTTATTCGCTCAAGAGACTTCGGAAAACTTTGTCTGTGCTTATCATGGTGACCTCTTTCGCGAAATCCTGATTTGTTCAACTTATGCCCAAAAATTTTGGCTAAGTCTTTCGCCAGATTTTCTCTGTTGTCCCGAACACGTTTGCTCAAGAGACTTCGGAAAATAATACCTTCGCTTATTTTAGCCGGCCACCTTTGCGGAATTCGCACCACTCATGCTTAGGACTTTTTGGCTAAGAAACTTTTTATGCTTTAGAGAAAATTTTTCTTTCTTTGTACAGCACGGTCTTCTTCGCCGAGATTCTAAGCATAGAATTTTCTCAAGGCGTCCGAATGCCACGTATTTTTTAATTCTACGCCTTCGGAATCGCCGAGCTTGTAGACCCCTTTTCGTACTTCGGCAAGAACCAGGTAAGGGCCTTCCCAGTTGGCGCGAAGTACTCCGTGGGATGGCTTTCGAGGTGCGAATTCATTCTTTCGGAGAACGAGGTCTCCTCTCTTTATTCCTTTTGGCCTGGCGCGCAAGTTTATAGCCGCGGCCACTCTTTGCTGAAAAGCTTTTCTTCTTAGTTCTGCTATTTCTCTGTGTTCGTCGACGAGGTCGAGCTTGGTTCTCAGGCCGAGGTCATTCCCACTTTCATCAAAAACTTGCACTCGAATTGATGGTTGCACTACCTCGATTGGGATGATGGCTTCTGTACCGAAGATGAGTGAAAAAGGCGTTTCCCCTGTGGCTCTTCGGGGTGTTGTTCGGTAGCTCCACAGTACACTCTGGAGTTCGCCTGGCCATTTCCCTTTTGCTTCCCCCAGCCTCTTTTTCAGACCATCTTTTATGGTCCTATTAGATACCTCTACTTGGCCATTGCTTTGAGGATGGGCTACTGGGGCGAAGTGCATCTTTATTCCGAGGTTGTTGACAAAGTCCTGGAACCCTTTGTCTATAAACTGGGATCCATTGTCGGCTACCAGTATCCTCGGTATGCCAAACCTGCATACAATGTTCTTCCATACGAACTTCTGCACTTCTTTAGCTGAGATAGTTGCTAATGGTTCTGCCTCGACCCATTTAGAGAAGTAGTCTACTGCGACCACGCAGAATTTCACGCCTCCGGGGGCTGTTGGGAGCGGCCCAATGAGGTCTATGCCCCAAACTGCGAAGGGCCAGGGATAGTCAGCCGAAGTCACCATTTCCGAGGGTGTCCTCTGGATTTTTGCGTGTTTTTGGCAGCTGTCACATTTTCGGACGAACTGTCGGGCATCCTTTCTTAGGGTAGGCCAAAAATATCCTTGGCGAAGTACCACTGCGGCGAGGGCGTCAGTTCCAATATGTGAACCACAAGCGCCTTCGTGGACTTCTTCGAGGATCATTTCAGTATCCTCTTCGCCAACACACCTCTGTAAAGGATTTGCATATCCCTGCCGATACAGTTCTTCGCCTACTAGGAAGAATCGCCCAGAGCGTCTTCGCACTTTTGCGGCTTCGATGGGGTCTTCGGGGAGCGCGTTGTCCGCAAGATACCTCTTTATTGGATCTTTCCAGCCCTTTTCCGAAGTTACTATGCTCAGTACTTCAATGCTCGGGTGGTTTAGTACCTCGGTGTATGTTTTTGCCTTTGCCAGGCAATCTGCTTCGGTGTTTTCCCGATGAGGTACATTTTCGATGCGTATGGTGTCGAACTCTCGAATGAGCTTCGTCACCAGTTCGTGGTATTTTGCCAAAATTGGGTCTTTTCGCGCCGTAGTCCCCTGCCGTTTGCCGAACTACCAGCTGGGAGTCACTGTGAGCCTTCAAGTTTCTTATTCCAATTTTTCTGGCCAGGCGCAACCCTGCTATCAGAGCTTCATACTCAGCCACATTATTGGTGGCGCTGAAGTTGAACTTGATGGCCTTTATCACCTCTAGACCTTCGGGTCCTCTGATGATTACCCCGGCTCCTTGGTGTTCGGAACCTGAGGCTCCATCCACATGCAGCGTCCATTCTGGCTCACCTTCGCCAGGATCCGGGTGGCTATCTTCGGTGGTAGGTACTTCGGCGATGAAGTCAGCCAGTGCTTGAGCTTTTATGGCTTTCCGAGGTTCATAAACAATGTCGTGTTCGCCAAGCTCTATACACCATTTGGAAAGTCTTCCCGAATGATCAACTTTTTTCATAACATCCCGTAGAGGCAGACTACTTCGGACGATGATGGGGTGAGCCTGAAAGTATGGCCGCAATCTTCTTCCTGGCAGCACCAAGGCATATATGGCTTTTTGGAGTAATGGATACCTGACCTCGGTGCCGTGCAGGGATTTGCTTACGTAATAAACTGGCCATTGTCTCGACCCTTCCTCTTTCACAAGGACCGAGCTCACTGCTTTTTTTGAAACAGCGAGGTACAGGATGAGGGGCTCTCCTTCGCGAGGTTGTCGCAGAGTAGGCAGTTGAGACAAATAGATTTTAAGTTCTTCCCAGGCTTTTTGGCAATCCTCATTCCAAGGATGGTTACCATCCCCGAGGTCATTTTCTCTTTTTGCTGCCTTAGTAAGGACTTTGAAGAATGCCCGACACCGATCTCCGTACCTGGAGATGAACCTGCTAAGAGAGGTTATCCTTCCAGTGAGTCTCTGCACATCTTTCACTGTGACGGGAGTTCGGAATTCGAGCAGAGCCTTAATTTTTTCTGGGTTAGCATCAATGCCCCTTTCTGATACCATGTACCCCAGAAATTTTCCCGAGGTCACGCCGAAGACGCATTTTTCGGGGTTAAGGCGAATTCCGAAGATTCTGAGTTGTTGGAAGGTTTCCTTTAGATCTGTGACGTGGTCGTTAGGCACCTTACTTTTGACTATCATGTCATCAACATAGACTTCCATGTTCCTCCCTATTTGGTCATGAAAGACTTTGCTCATCAGCCTTTGGTAGGTGGCTCCTGCATTTTTGAGCCCGAAGGGCATCCTAGTGTAACAATATGTTCCACCTTCGGTGATGAAGGCAGTTTTCTCTTCATCCTCGGGATCCATCCTTATTTGATGATACCCACTGAAGGCGTCGAGGAAGCTTAGGAGCCCATATTCGGCAGTTGAGTCGACCAACTGGTCTATCGGTGGGAGAGGGTAGGAATCTTTCGGGCAGGCATCGTTCAAGTTTCTGAAGTCGATGCACATCCGGAGCTTACTACTCCCTTCTTTTGTAGCAATGACCACATTGCTTAGCCATTCGGGGTACTTGACCTCCCTAATTACATTTGCGTCCATCAAGCGCTGTACTTCGGTTTTGACGAATTTACTTTTGTGGACCGAGATGCCTCGTTTCTTTTGCCGGACAGGTTTTGCTTCCGGACTTACTTTAAGGCTATGTTGTATTATGCGAGGGTTTACCCCTGGCATATCCTTTGGCGAGTAGGCGAACAGACCTTTATTCATCAGCAGAAAGGATACAAGCTTTTTCTTGTCACCTTCGGCCAAGTTTTTCCCTATTCGGGTATTTTGGCCTGGGACAAGTTCTATTTCTTCCATTTCTACGTTTGTGAATTCTTCCGCCCCGCCCGTTTTTGGTTCTTCGGTCGGTAGAGTCCCTCTTGCTGTGGTTTGTGTGAAGTTGGCTGCTGGGGCCTTTCGGGCTTTGACAAACACCTTCCTGACCTCGGCCTGGTCGATGAAAATTTCGGCGTCTCCGTCCTTGGTGGCGAAGGTGACTGTTAAGTACTTCACATCTGGGCGAATGTGCAAATTCCCTTGTTTTTGCCTTCCAAGGATGGCGTTGTACGACGAAGGGACATCCATGACAATGAACCTCGTCATTGTGGAGGCAAAAATTTCTCCTTTTCCGTTGATCGAACTCCCTCTCATCATCAGGGGAAGGTCGATCCAGCCGAGGACGGGCAGCTCTGAGGGTCCTATTCCAAAGGTTGGTGAAGTAACAGGCTTGAGGTCGATGCTGGATATTCCCAAGCTTGGGAGCAGATGCGAGAATAGGACGTCGGCGTTTGATCCATCGTCAAGCAATACCCTTTTGACGTCCCAATTTCCTATTCTTGCCATGACCAACAATGGGTCGTCATGAGGGAAAATGACGGAGGAACCATCTCTTCGGGTGAGTTTTTTCGATGGGCTTTGGTACTCCATCGTTGCTATTTCCCTAGCTTTCCTCTTTCTCCCCGAGGATGGCAGTCCAGTGGTGATGGTTTGTATTACCCCCGCCGAAGGTGGGAGGCGCCTTTTTGGACTTCGGTTCCTCCTTCTGTCGGAGTCATACTCATCTTCATCAGCCTTTCCTTCCTCCTCTCTTCTTGCCTTCGGCGAAGGCATTCGCAGATAGCGCCGCAGTTGGCCTTGCTTAATCAGCGACTCGATGTACTTCTTCAACTGGAAGCAGTCTTCGGTGTCGTGACCGTGGTCGCGATGAAACTGACAGAACTTCTTCATATTCTTTTTGTTGTCAGCGGTCATCGCCTTCGGTCGCTGAATCTGGGACCCCTGTTTCTCCATTGTCATGAGGATGTTGGTCCTTGTGGTGTTCAGGGGTGTAAAGTTCGGAGGAGGCTTCCTTCCCCTGAACCTCCGAGGTCGTCCTGTTTGCTCTGTCGGATACTTGGCTTGCTGGCTTGATCCTTCGGGACGGGAATGATCGTTCTTTGGCCCCTCCATTCTTAGCTCTTCGGCTGTCATATGCTGCTCGGCTCTTCGGAAAAATTCACCGAGCGTGTCTGGGGGGTCTTTGGAAAACTCGTAAAATAGCTGTGAGTCCCTCCGAAGGCCCCGTATCATGGCGAGGATGCGTATTTCTGGCCGAAAGTCTGGAACACTTAGGGCCTCTCGGTTAAATCTTTCGACATAGTCACGGATGGTTTCCCCGTTCCTCTGTGCTATGTCGAACATCTGCACCGGCATCTTCGCCGTAGGACGACTTCCAATAAACTGCTGGGTGAAGGCAGTGGACAGCTCCTGGAACTCTCTGATGGTTCCTGGGGCCAGAGAGTTATACCATGCTGTAGCAGGGCCGGCAAGGGTGACCTCGAAACATTTGCATAGAGTGGCATCGTCAGCCCCGTGCAACACCATGCTCCGTTTGTACTTCGTCAGATGGGCCTGTGGATCTGTTCGGCCATCGTACGTTTCTAGCCGAGGTACCCGGAAATCACTGGGCATGGCTGCCTCGACTATTGTTCGGGTGAACGGTGACTCATCGCCACAGAAAGTTTCAGATAGTCTGGCCCAGACAGGTCTGCGGGCTACCTGTTTTTCCACCCTTTCCAACCTCGCCAATATTTTCTCCATAAGGAGTGTGGCGCTAGGCTCTTCTTCGGGGAAAGGGGATCGTCGGCATCTCTTCGGGGAGTGAGTTCGGCGCTGAGGGGATGGGGACCTCGCCTCAAGTGACGAGCTCCTTCGGCGCGGGGTTTTGGGTCGCTTGGACTCCGTCTGTCCCGCAAGCCGTGCCCCGAATGGCGTGTTTTCTGTTGAAGATTCCTCTCATGGGTCTCCACTTCCCGAAGTACGATGAGCTGATTTAGAACTTCTCTCTCGAGGGCGAGCTGGCGTAGGAGGCCTCTGGGCCTGAGTTTGTTGTGGCCACCTTCTGTCTATCTGCTGTGCCATTTCGGCCACAACAGAACGCTGGAAGTCGCGCAGAAAACTCATGGTGATGACCAGAGGACGTTCTTCCTCAGGCAAGGAAGTCCCTGGAAGAGTTTGCTCAGTAGCCGGTTGGACTTCAGGCGCGGACGGGGACCTCGGAAGTTCCTTGTCCTTAGAACGCCGAGTTTCAACGACGGCAACCTGAGGGTAGATTCCCACAGACGGCGCCAAATGATGCTTTTCAGCATCTTCGTCTTGCGACATGGTGAATTCCGAGGGAGCTTCCGAGGAGGGAGAACATCTGATGGAGAGGTTCCCCAGGTGGGAAAGTACCTGAAAGACTCTGAAAAAAGGGGTTAGGAGGTCCCCGGGATAATTTTCCGGGGAGGAGCCTCCGACGCCCAAGTCAGTTTCCTGAGAAGGTAAAAGGGGACACTTAGGAAGTTTTGCGGTCTTGCCTGTTTGTGTTTTTTCAGGAGAGATGAGTCCTCTTCTTTGCCAGAACGTGTTCCTGTGTATTTATAGGGAAGCCTGGCCCGTTTAGATCATGACACGTGTTCAGTCAGATCTTTTCTGTACCTTCGGACGTAGGGGACAAGTAGCCAGTGGCAGGCTCCTTGAGCCTTGAACCGAGTCAAGTCGTGACAAGACCCGAACGGCTTCGGCGCGTCAGGCTGCCGTTTCAGGCAGCGTATGGGCGACCTGTCAGAGGCTCCTTAAATGCTCATTAAATGCTCATGCCGTACTCCCGAGGTTCTTTGGGCGATGTCATCTTTTGGTACGAACGCCTTTCTTCGGGAATCACGTTGGTGGCTCGCGGAGTTCTCTAGCTCGGGAGTTCCGCCTTCGGGGAGAATCTCTCCTACTTTCAGTAGCTGGTTCTTTTCTCCCGAAAGCGATATGTTCGGTTCCCCGAGAGAGTCAGCGACACATTTAGATAACCTGGCGTTTCAGCCGAAGTGCTTACTTCGTCATGCTCGATTTCGCTTCTGCCGAGGTCTGTGGCAATGCTTCTTTCCGAGTTACGTCAGGCTCCCCGGACAAACCTTCGGGGAAATTCATACTGGGGGAGGCGATAGCCTTTTGGCTATCAAGATCATTAAACTTTCTAAATATAAAAATTACTTCTGTTGGAAAAATTCAAATATGGGATTCACTAAATATGGATGTTTTTTCCCCAAATAAGATACTTACAATATATAGAAGTCCTACAAAAATAGAAGTTACTAAATATGGAAATCCTTTCTCAAAATATGAAAATTATTAAACATGAATATCTTAAAAAAAGAAATGAAACTACTAAATATAAAAGTCTCATCTCCAAATATGAGACTTACTAAATATGGAAGTACTAAAAAATGGAAGTTACTAATAACGGAAGTCACCATTTCTAAATATAAGATATACTGAATATGAAAGTCTCAAAAAACGAAAGTTACTAAACATGAAAACCTTCATATTTAGGACTGAGTTAATATGGAAAATAATGAAATAGGAGAGTTAAGGTTTAGGCTAAGGGTTAAAATCGGGTATTGTCGGGTTTAGTTATCGGGTCATCTCGAGTTCAGGTTATGTCAGTCTCGGGTTTGGATCATTTCGGGTTTGGGTCATTTGGGTTCGGGTTTTCTCGGGTTTTCCTTTAATCGGGTTCGGGTTCGGGTCAGGTTGGGCATAGTCAGGTTTAGGTCGTTGCCTTTTTTAGTTAAATCGGGTCAGGTCAGGCTTGGGTTCGGGTGGGTTGAGCCAGGTCATCGGGTCGAGTCCGATTTTGTCATCCCTACCTATCACTATCTCCGTTACCAACATCCAATCCCATCAGCGCCCTCCCTCTATCTCTGCCGTCTAATCTTCTCACTAACATATGAGGGAGAGAAAGAGTCTAATTACAATAAATCTTTGAGATTTATTAAAATTTATATTATCACCCTAAACTTTCAAAATTTGTTATTTTTAACATTTTTCTTTAGCTTTTTAACATTTTCCGTTAAATATTTAACAGCCAATGGCATATCCAATCTTAATTTGAAACTTCAATATCATCTTCAGCCCATTTTAAAACATTAGTGGTAGATTAGGAAAAAAAAAATACTATAGTGGCCTATCCACTCTTAACCCAAAACATTAGTGGCAAATTTGATATTTTTATTTTCTAAAATCTATTAGAACCTCTGGTGACCTACTCCAACGTACTACACATCTGTTAGTAAAAACACCATGGCCAAAGGTTATACAAACAAATGCACTATTTGTGTGGCAACCTAAAAATCATTTGGATAATTGGTCGTTAGGAAACAACTTTCATCCATTAGTACAAGTCCTTATGGGTTAACCCTGACATACCTATATAAGTGGTTATTATTATTATTATTATTATTATTATTATTATTACAACATATTCCATAAAATTAACTTCATTAGTGAAATGCCTAGTTGAATCAAAATCATTACAATAAGTCTCGTCCTTCAAATAATATCCTTTATCCTATACATAAAGTATCCAATAACCATCATCTATACAAAAGTTTCTTGTGGCATTCCAAACCTATCTAGCACCAAAACAAGTAGTTGTGTCACTCTTCCACCATCAATCATATATATATATATTCATATATTCACGCACATAAAAATTCAAAAGCCAAGAAATTACTTTCAATCCGTAGCAATAACGATTAGCCAAAGGTCACAACGGGAACAAATAAGAAATAGGAATGGCATAATCAATATTATAGCAAAACAAGGAAAAGGTTACAGAACAAAAAGAATATGTTCAAGACTAGAAAAAGAAATCGATCCCGTTATTTGGCTCTTTACTGACAGCCAATTTACATTTAATTTTTAAATTTAAAAGCTCAACAATAAACCCATTTTGCAATGTTCTGCAATCTGTCTCCTTAACAGACCTAAAAAATTGCCTAAAGAAGCACCCCTGCAAGTAACATGGAAGAAGTTGAACATTGTTTAATAAACAAAACACATGATACCTTACCAAGTATGTCAATAAAAGAATAATAGAACAATCACAAGTAACTCTGTCGAAGTGTGTCCATATATATGGTTAGTATCAACTCCTATCTAGAAAATCTGAGAGATTCTGAGCATTTTCACATTTTCAAGCCAGCACTTCGTTCCTTTCCTCTTGTAGTCTGTCTATAAGTCGACTCGATCAAGGATGAAAACTGAGGCCAGTATAAGGCCCCCTGAACCTGTGTTTCAAATTATAATCTGCCAAATTTTTTCACTTGCATTCTTACTCTTGATTACTTCATCATCCCCATCTAAGTGAACTTGTCAAATCGACTGAGCAAGAATATGCAGTCATTACCACATCATTTGCACCTTACCTGTTATCGAAGAATTCATCCTAAAGTACAAATTGAAGGCAGAAATGCAGAAAATGAAACCATGAATGAAGTGAACGCACAAAATAAGATGTGATTGTAAAAGAACTAATTCTTAAAATGTAGAAGAAGACCAGAATCCCAGTCTAGAAACTGGTGTATGCTTTTGCAAAAAATGTTTGATGTGTAAGCCTGAATCCGGAAAGATCTGGACAAAAACATTTTAACATTAACCTACAAGATGACCTTTAAAGTGTCATGTATCAGAAAGCAATCCAGTATCAACCATTCAAACTTGTATAGATGTACCATCTGAAAACTGATAGTCATGGGATGAACTCTCCTGCTCCCACTGCTTCCAACCCCAAATCTGCAGAAAGGAGCATTTAGCAAAACAAAAGTTGCTAGCATGCTAGACTTACAGTCAACCAATTAAAGCAATTCAAAGAGCAAGTAACAGGCTACTGCCTCAATAGTAAGACGATGCTATATTATACTCCGGACAAATATAGTGACTTGGCTCCATTTTGAAACAAATTTTTCAACCAAGTTATAGTTTTACATAACTTAGTAACAGTAGAGATAGTTTATCTTGATGGTTGAAGCCAAAAAAACTATGTTTGGATAGCTTTTCCAATTGCTAGTGTTATTGCCAAATAGACCTAGTCTTTCAGTCATTATTGTTTTCCCTGCTAAGAGAAGAATAGAGTACTGAAGCATCAGATTTAATTCTTTTAGCTGCTAATTTATCATTATTCAGTTAATAATTGGAAGCCTGAAATTGCAAAACTGAGCTATAGAACCAAACATGAAGCCTATGTCCTAAGGAAATGAAGAAAGATGGTGGTGATTCCCTACTGATTAAAACATCTATTCCATTCCATCAAATTAAGGGCATACACTACGGTGACTGACCCCATGTAATTATGTAAAGAACTTTCGGTTAATAGATTTCTCCTGGGACAGCAGTACCTGCTTTCTCACCCTAGTGTGCTGGCTAGCAAAAAAATTGCAGACAGACACATAACTAAGAGGAGCTAGCAGGGGCCTCAGCCCCCCCTTGAGTGTAAGAAATACATAAGGTAGTATCAGTTTGTAAAAAAATTTAAGAGAGTTTTATATGTCGGCCCCCCAAACTATTTTGTACATTTGGTTTTATCTCTATCTCTCTTTTTTATGTGAAGTGTTTACTATGACTAGGATTAATTAGTTCTTTTAAATTAATTTATTATATTAAATGCTACTTTTTGTACAATTGATACTCAATTGGAAGAATTGAAAAGCAAATTTAATGTGATGGAGCTTCTTGTATTTAGCTTAGCTTTTGATCCTAAAGATTCTTTTAAGTCATTTGATGCAGCAAAAATTGCCAACTTGCCCAGAAATATTATCTTGAAGACTTTAGTGAGCAAGAGATAGAGCACCTATTTTATGAGTTGAGACTATATCAAATTAATATGTCACAAAGTTCTAATTTAAAAAAAATTTCAACACTTTCAAAGCTTTATCAATGGCTAATGCAAAATGGGAAATTAGAAATATACCATCTGATTGGTAGATTGATTCGACTTGTGGTTACTATTTTAGTTTCTACAGCGTCTACAAAGTAAGCTTTCTTCTGCTAGGAATATTATAAAGACAACTTCACAGCAAAATGGATAACGAATTTCTTAAGGATTCTTTATTATTAATGTATATAGAAAATGAGCTTGTTGTAAAAATTGATATCGATATAATTACAGATGAATTTAGTTCCCTACAAGAAAGACGAGTACAATTTAAATAAGTTATATCTATATTTTAGATTTATTTATTATATTAAAATATTTTATTGTCTTAATAGTTGCCCCTAACAAAAATTTCTAGGTCCGCAATCAGGAAATAACTATGACATGGAAGAGTTGAGAATCTTGAGATACATCCATAATCAAATATGTCAGCAAATAATCTTTACAAATATTAGCATCTCTGTAAACTAACTCAGACTGTCTAGCTTGCATAAGATTTAACAAGCATCGCCAGAAAGCAAGGTGCCAAGAAGACTAAGCAGGGGAATAGGTTCATAATTACCTGCACAGTTGTAACACCTCCGATTAATTTTGCAAGTTAGACAGTCTGGGTTAGTGGAACACCAAATACTGCAGCAGTACTCAGTCAGAAACTTTTAGCCATACTTCCTCAATCGAGACCAGACCAGCTTCACGATCTCCAATCCATTCTGCAACTGATTCGGCAGCATGATCGAATGATAGAATATCAATCAATCTCTTCAACAATTAGCCTCCACTCCCAAATTCTCAGCCTAGAATCTGCATAAAATCCGATCACAGGAGCAAAAGCAGATGAGAAATTGCCGGTCGCAGATCTAGACATTTTAAAAAGGGGTCCGCATATTATACTATATACTAAAACCGTGTTCGGCTACTGTTCAAATAAACATTTTTTTATGACAAAATATATTTATCATTTCAAAGCACATGTAGTGTTATATTTTATAAAATTATGTTTTGATCACAATTAATCATTTTAATAATAAGAATATAACAAAAAGAAAACTCAATCCAAAATTAAAATGAAGCAAAATTTAATTGATTAACATCCATTTATGAATGAAAATTTTTTAATTATTTATTATTGACATTTGTTTTAATGTCAAAATTTATAAATAAAAAAAAAAGTTTGCTACAAAGTGGACTTAAAAAAACTCTCTATATTCCAACCACCATTTTATCTACAGTAAACTATAGTTTCTTTCTGCTTTTACCTTTCGGTGTTGGGCTGGGTTGTGATCCGCTGTGTTGCCTGTCCTTTCCTTTTTTTTATTTTTTTATGTTGAGTTGGGTTGCTTCTTTTGGAAGGTTAGTTCAATTTTCGAATGAAAATATCTTTTTGAAGGTCGATCTCGCTATTCTCCTACTTTCACTTTTCTTTTTTGTAAAACACATTTCCAGTCTCTATATTATTTCCGTTTCTAATATTAGACCCTGAGTTTAATAAATTATAGTGTTTTTATTTAATCGCTTGGTTCTTTTTTTTTATGTTTTATTTTCTAAACTAAAATATTGGTCACCATGGTTTATTTATTTTTTTAGTGAAATAAGTTTTTTTTTCTTAACTTTTCCTAAGTCAATTGTTAAACTCTTAATGCCTAAAGTTTTTATATTTTCTCTCTTGGTTTCCAAATTATTTTTACTATTTTTCTTCATTATTATTTTATTTAATATTGTGAGATTATATAATCACCTCAACGCGCGGGTCTTTCGTACCTCGTGCATACTAAACGATAACATTGTAAAATAAATTTTATAAATTTTCATACATAATATAATGATTGTTAAAAAAAAATAGAGGAAGATCTAAAAATGCTTTGATTTAACATATTTTTTCTTCCTTTGTTGACTTGCTTCAATAAAATATAGAGAAGTTGAATAAGTTGCCTATGTTGTACAAAATGTACAAAACAAACATTTTCTTTTACCCTTTATACTTTGACATTTCTTCTCACTTGGCTCATTTGACTATATCAAGTCTCCAACTAACTCTTTAATTTTTTTTCACATGTTTTAAAAAAAAATTGGCCAAAAAAGTTTAAATCCTAGATAGGAAAATATATAAAAGTTTAAAGACCAGTAAAGGACTTCTATCGTTATAATTATTAATAAAAAGAAAAAACTAACCTATTCTTTTATTTTTATTAAGGTAAATGGGGCATATTTATTTGTGTTGGCCCAAGTGCAACCAAGAGGAGGGGTGAATTGGTTGTATTAAAAACTTCAGCAAAATCAAATTTTACAACTAAATTTACTTAACCAAAAATCAAGAACAAACTAAGCAAGTATAAGGAAAATATAAAGCAAAATATAAAGAGAGACAAGGAAAAAGTGCACCAGGAGTTATAGAGGTTCAATTCCACCAACCGAAGTCTACGTCCTCTCCTCAAGCTTCCCTACTTGAGATTTCCTTCACTATCTCTTGATCAAGATTACAATGTTGTTTTCTTCAAGGTCCACACCCAACCAAATACTAGTTTTCTCTAAGGCTAACTAGAAACCACTCCCTAGTTTTCTGCAAGGATCACTAGGAACCACTCCTCACACAAGAGATTCTAAGGTTTGAAGTGTTTTCAAACTCACAAACTCATACAAATAGCACTCTTTGCTAAATATATAAGTGAAAGTACAAGAACACTAATGATTTTCTCAAGGTAAGCTCTTTCTCTTGAATTTGATGATGAATCTTCACTTCTTATGCCCAAGAGTTTCTTCTAAGGTGTTTCTCCATGTATTTATACTCATTTTGGGGCCAAAGAGACGTTGAAGAACTGTTGGGAAGGACAAAAAAGTCTCAAAAAAAGCAAGTGACTGTTGTTATCAAATTTGACAGATTTTTGCTTCTGTTGCCCAGTTTCACCCAGGTGAAAAACTTTCACTTGGTTAAAAATTCAGTTTGACAACGAAATTCAATGTTTGATCTCCAACAGCTATATTGCTCATTAATGACATGTCAGCACCTGGTCCACGTGGCAATCTAATGTGACATGATTTTAAAAAGATTTTTCAAAGAATTTTCAAACTGAAAAATCACGCAGTTGAAAAATTTTCACTCGAGTGTTTTTCAAAGTCTAGAATCACATTTCACCCGGTTGAAAAATTTTCACTCGAGTGTTTTTCTATTCCAGAACCAAAATGCTCTCGGGTTCAAAAAATCGCTCCAGTTTCACCCAGTTGAAAAAATTTCACTCGATTGCTTTTTCTATTCCAAAACCAAAATGCTCTCAGGTTTGAAAAAATACTCTAGTTTCAACACGTTGAAATATTTTCACCCTGTTGAAACTGTTACTCCAGATTTTTCTCACTTTCAAACTTCCAAACCTCAATGAATATTTCACCAAAAATATTTCTTCCTTCACAAGCAATGCTTGAATCATCATAAATACTTCAAATATACTTAAGAAATAATTTTCCTTCCAAAGATCAAAACTTTATCAACAAGAGACCAATGTATAAATCTTTAGATAGAGCTTTAAAACACATAAAATAAATATGTTTTGTTATCATTAAAATTAAATAAATATGAGCAATGAATGGAACAAATCCAACAATCTCCCCCTTTTTTATGATGACAAAACAACCTTTCAAAAGACATATATAATATCTAAACAACAAGCGTGAACATTAATTCTCTAATTCTATCTCTCCCCCTTTTTTGTCATAATCAAAAAGACATATGGGTAATCAAAATAAATCATGAAAAATTATTTAGAGAAATTACCACAACATGCAACAAGCTCCCCCTTAATCAAAGCATACAAACTTTAAGGTACTTTTACAAGAAAATATGTTCCCCCCTAGTCCAAGCATATAAAAAAAAAAATTCCCCCTTTCTAGATCAAGCAAAATTGCCAAATATTAACTAATAGTCTAGCAACATAATATTTTTCATACAAAATTATATCATCAAAACTATTGAAACAAATCCACAATCATCACGATGATCATAAAACATATCACATATCTTCCAAGAGTAATGAATAACTTATATATAATCATTAAGCAACATAGCACAACCAAATAGCTCAATGCATTAATAATTACCGTTAACCAAATAAAATCAACAATGTTACCATAATTTGAGCTTTAATCTCAAGCATTTCTTATTGTGCTCCAAATCCCCAATTTCTTTATATATAGAGCTTTATGTATAAGCTTCCAATTATTGCTCTATGCTCTAGCACCCTACATGAGATTTCAAGTTTTGATTTTTGGTACCCAAATTTCTTTGAGTCCTTGAAGGTTAGCTCCAATAATTTTAGTTCCTTTAGGAACCTATATTAATTTGTAGCCAAAAAGGAACTTTTCCTTTTTTGAGCAAGCATTCATGAGAATAATGACCTTTTCCGCCACAAGCATGATATGTTACAGATGAACTAATTGATGAGGATGAGGATGCATCAATAAATCTATTCCTAGATTTTCTTTCCTTCATCAAGGGATTAAAAACAATTTCTGCTTTATCATAGACTCCCTTTTGAGCACCAAGCAGTAAATCAAGTTTTTCTTTACCTTTGACAAATCTAGATAAAGATTGACTAAGATCAAATTTATCCTTTTTCAATTCATCTATTTCTTGTCTCAAGGACAAGCTAATATCTAAGTTCTCCTTCTTTAAGTCATCTATTTCTTTTGTTAAAGAAGTATTTAAAACCTTCAATTCATCAACCTTTTTGGCAAGTCTTTTTGAGTTTTTGAAAAGCTCATGAAAAGCATCTAATAATTCTTCATATGAGCAACTAGATAAACATGATGATGATGAGTTACTAGAGTAAGTACTTGTTACCTCATTTTCCTCTTTTACCATGAAACATAAATTGGCTTCATCACTTGATTTTGAAGTACTTTCACTTTGATTTGAAGATACATCACTAGCACTCCATGCCACCACCATGGATCTTTTATTCTTCTTATTGCATCTCATTCTATTTTTTTTTCTTTTTCTTTCTTTTCTTGTCACCAATGTAATTTTGGTTGTCCTTTTCTTTACCATGGTATGTCTTCTCTTTTCCATCCACCAAACCAAGTCTTTCCCAAATTTCATTAGCGAAATTGTAATCTAAAAAACCTTCAGGTGTTTCATTGCTCATAGAAGAATAAAGAATATGCATTGCTCTAGCATTTAGAGTACATGATTTCATATCAAAACTTTTTAACCCTTCTTCAACTATTTTCCAAAGCTCAAAATCATTTGCTTGAATAAAAATTTTCATTATTTCTTTCCACAATTTAAAATTTTCAAAACTCAAAAAATGTGGAAAGATAAAACTCATGTTATCACATAAGGTTGTCATAAATTTTTAGATTTTAAACCGCAAGGTTTTCAAAACAAAAATCACCAAGCTCTGATAATAATTATTGGCCTAAGTGCAACCAAGAGGATGGGTGAATTGGTTATATTAAAAACTGTAGCAAAATCAAATTTTATAACTAATTTACTTAACCAAAAATCAAGAACAAACTCAGCAAGTATAAGAAAAATATAAAGTAAAATATAAAGAAAGACAAGGAAAGAGTGCACCAGAATTTATAAAGGTTCAACTCCACCAACCGGAGTCTACGTCCTTTCTTCAAGCTTCCCTACTTGAGATTTCCTCCACTATCTCTTGATCAAGATTACAATGGCGTTTTCTTTAAAGTTCACACCCAACCAAACACTAGTTTTCTCTAACGCTAACTAGAAACCACTTTCTAGTTTTCTTTAAGGATTACTAGGAACCATTCCTCATACAAAAGATTTTAAGGTTTGAAGTGTTTTCAAACTCACAAGCTCATACAATAGCACTCTTTTCTAGATATACAAGTGAAAGTACAATAACACTAATGATTTTCTCAAGGTAAGCTCTTTCCCTTGAATTTGATGATGAATCTTCACTTCTTATGCCCAAGAGTTCCTTCTAAGGTGTTTATCCATGTATTTATACTCATTTGGGGGCCAAAGAGACGTTGAAGAACCATTGAGAAGGTAAAAAAAAATCTCCAAGAAAGCAGGTGACCGTTGTTGTCAAATTTGACAGATTTTTGCTTCTATCACCCAATTTCACCGGAGTGAAAAACTTTCACTCATTTGAAAATCCAGTCTGATAATGAAATTTAAGGTTTGATCTCTAACGGCTATATTTCTCATTAATGACATGTCAGCACCTGGTCCATGTGGCAATCTGATGTAGCATGATTTTAAAAAGATTTTTCAAACCGAAAAATCACGCATAGGTCTGGATCATGTCACCCGATTGAAAAATTTTCACTCAAGTGTTTTCCTATTCCATAACCAAAATGCTCTTGGGTTCGAAAAATCGCTCCAATTTCACCCGATTGAAAAAATTTTCACTTGAGTGTTTTTCTGTTCCAGAACCAAAATGCTCTCAGGTTCAAAAAAATACTCCAGTTCAACATGTTGAAATATTTTCACCCTGTTGAAACTGTAGCTCTAGATTTTTCTCACTTCCAAACTTACAAACCTCAATGAATTTTTCACCAAAAATATTTCTTCCTTCACAAGCAATACTTGGAATCACCATAAATACTTCAAATATACTTAAGAAATAATTTTCCTTCCAAAGATCAAAACTTTATCAACAAGAGACGAATGTATAAATCTTTAGGTTGAGCTTTAAAACACATAAAATAAATATGTTTTGTTATCATCAAAATCAAATAAATATGAGCAATGAATGGAACAAATCTAACAATTTGTTCGATTGTATGTTATAAAAATTAAAGGGGTCTAATTACTAAATTATCTATCACTTATTAACAATTTTCTAGCAAGTGGGGCGTCCATGCACCTCCATATCATATATGTGGGTATGCCACTGGCAATCACCAAATTCAGAACAGAAGCAAATGTGAATAAATCTCGAAAATAAATTTGGGTCTCAATCTGAAGGGTCTCCAGCGATGACCGATAAGCATTAGGATGAGGACTGAGAGACAAGGTATGGTGATTATAAGGCAATGGTCGGTAAAAGAAGAGCGGTCACCGGTGGTGGTGGCGACGTCGAAAGGTGGTCAGTGGCAGCAATGTCGAGGGGTGGTCAACTGTGGCTAGCAAATGGGATGGTGAAGGATGGGTTGTCACAAACTGCTTCTCGACTTTCAGTGAGGGAGTCTTGGGATTTGAGTGCAACACCAATTCTTTGATTTTTTTTTTTTTTTCCCATTCTCATGTGGCCTCTGTCTGTCTAGCAATCGTTTAACAAAACTAGTTTCGTAAACAGTTAGAATGGGATAGTAGTTCATGTAAGAATATTTGCACCCATTAAATAGTACTTCACGTAACAACGTGTATTATCTTTGGAAACTTTGAAGTAACATCAAAGTTCTCTACTAATTCAATCCTGTTAATATGGGAGTTTTGAGTTAGATGTGCAAGAAATTAGATATTTAGGTAAAGTGTAATACTTAAGTAAATAGAAATATGATAGGGAAAATGAGTACCATTCATGTGCTGCAATTATGTGGTACATGAACTTATGAGGTGTAGTTTGAGCTATGATGAGAAAGGGTTATTCTTAAGTCCTAACATATCAAAGTTTGATTAGAAAGGTACCAATGAATTATATGTAGTAATAATATGAAAAAATAGATAAAACATAGTGCTTATTGCAATATCAACTTTAGTAGTTGATGATAACTTGAAAAAGGACTAGGTAAAAGGACTAGGTAAAAGTCCCATCTGAAGTACCTGGCTCACTGCAATACAATAATAAACATAAAAGAATAACTAACAATATTGGAGTGATGCAGTAAAAAAGTAGATGAGGGAAGAGGACATGCGCATGCATGAATTGAGATGGACAAATTCATGGAGTTATATGACGTCGTTGATCTTGGGACCAAGAATGACATGCTTGTGTTGTGTTAGGGGCATTGCCCAGGATCTCTTAATTAATCGGGATTATGGTGATCCAGCTCTTGATTGTAATTGGCTAATTGAAACTCGTAATTCTTTAAAACTTTCATGCAACTTGTTCATTACCCTAGAATATGAAAATGTACACGTAGCCTTGGCTCAAAAGTATATGAATTAAACAGATCAAAACACTTAGAAGCATGGGATCCCGATCCATAAAACACTATAAGAAAAAGAAATTATGAACCTAACCCAAATAAAACAAGTATCTTAGACTTTGAGCATCAATTTTGTGTACATCACTTAAAACTTAATGTACAACAAAAGGCAACTATTATGTATAAAACACATTTATATGTCTTTGCACATTAGCCGTTTCTAGAGAAATAACTTAGTACATTTAGGTATCTAACTTCTAAGACATCTGAGATCACAAAACTTAGCTTATTCTCAAGCTCTCTTGGCCCCAAAGTAAGGAACCAGTTTAGTTTCCTTGTGCCCACCTTAACTTACTTACTGTAAGACCACAAATATGCTTAGTTAGCATATAATGATAACTAATTAAAAATTTAGAATCATTTCTAGATTCCATAAAATTATACCTGTAACATAATCATAACTTAACACCTTTTTGCTTGGTGTTAAGTCCAACAATAAACATGTCTGCATAATATGAATGTAAGAAAGTGAGAATACACTAATTCCCAGTAAGAGATTTCTTACCAACTTCTTAACCTGCAAGAAAAACCTTAGGACTTAGTATATAACATAAATATATACAACTTGATGTGAGCTCTTATGTCCCGAAGTCTTATTTAATAGCCACTACAAACTGTTTTGGTGTGCGAACCTAACCTCAACTTAGCCCTACTTTTTTGCGTAAACTTTGTTCTTGCCTTAGCAAGTTTTGTTTGCTTCTTTCTTTACTTTTTTCTTAGCATATTGTACAAGAGTGTTACTTAATCATAATGGCACATTTTTCCAAGCACGATGACTTAGCTATGGTACTCTTGAGGTTCAAGACCTCTTTTAACACTTAGCACCCAAATATTTAATTAGGGCCCTTTTTTCTTACTTGATCCTTAAGCTGCTTTCCTTGTCCACCACTTACTCCATTAATTAATACATTTTTAAACAACTTATAATGCATCAATTAAACTTACTTGAACATAAAATCTCTTACCTTAGATTATTTGATATTTGCAAGCATGATGCCTTAGCTAGTTAGCCTTAGCCTTAGTTTTTAAGTTAACCTTACGGCCCCTCTTAGTAGCTTAAATTCAGAACCTATGTTGATCATCTGTAGCACAAATTAAGTCAGTTAAACTCTTGAAACAGCCCCTAAAATACTTGAAAATAGTTTAGGAATTCTTGCCCAAATTTTTGCCTACCTTGTAGGCTCCTTTCGGTTTTAATAAGCAAACATTGGCCAAAACTTGTTCTCTTGCGTTCTAGCCCTTGTATACCAGTCCGGAAGCAAGAAAACCACTTGGCCAAACACATTGGCTAAAATAATTGTCCAAAACTTGTTCTCCTGCGTTCTAGCCCTTGGCCAAAACATTGGCTAAAATACTTGTTCTCTTAGCATGGTATATGTTAGGACAAACCTCAATGGAAAGGGGGGAGGGATTTCTGTAATTTTCCCATTTTTGTAATTCACTTTTAAGAGTAATCTTTTGGGGGTATATTGTATGGCTTGTCTATTACCTTAAATTATTTTCTATTTTGGTCCCTAACTTTATTGACTTTTTATTTTAGTCCTAAACATATTAAACAAGTTTTCATCTTAGTCATTACTGGATCGAATTTGTTAACTCAGAATAAATGTGTCATATTAACTTTTGAAATCCTAATTTAAACAATCTAGCAAATATCTTCCAGTAATTTTAAACAATGTAATAATTTATTAATCCACAATTCAAATGATCAATTTTTTATTTTTGCTATATATACATCACGTTTATTTTATTCAAAAAGGGAAAACTAATAATTTACTTTATCAATTAATTTTTTAAATTATTGCTCAATTTATACCTATTGGAAGATAATTATCAAATAGTTTAACTTAGAATTTTAAAAGTTGATACTAATCAGTTACTGACTTATAGATTTCACTAAATTGAATTTAAAATGAAAATATTTTTAATAGATGTAGGACCAAAATGTTACAATTAGTAAGTTAAAGACTAAAATAAAATAATAATTAAAAGTTAAATACTATCTATGAAATTTGCAAGTTCTTTTATCTTTTACAAAATTATGTTATTTATCTTTATACTCTCTCTGTCTCAAATTCTTTATATAATTTATTTTTTAGTAATTAATATATAATTTTTTATTTTTAATATTTTAATATATAAATAAAATATTTTTATATATGAATAATAAATCAAGATTTATAATTTGCGGACTCAATTACAAGTTTGCGGATATAGGACAGAAAAGTCATGGAAGAAGCCAGCAGGCAAATTGGGTTTGATTGACGTTTGTGAGCTGAACACATGATGTTTAGTCTGTCAGATCATATGATGAGTGATGCGCTCTCATATTCCAAATCTCCACTACATTGAATTTTACAGCCCTCTTATCATTTCAGCGTGCGACTACCAAGGGGCAATGCATCTGTTCAGACCATCCAAACTGGGAATACCCAAGTAACTCAACCAACGAAGAGAAATTAACTGCTATATAGCAGTGATTAAAATGCTACAGTTTCATCATAAAGTAATGTTTGATCTATTAGATCAATCATCATGTTTTTCAAATGACCATAATCCAGAATAGCCAAGCATTTGTACGCCAAACAGTAAGCCACTTCTCATTCTTTACACGACGAGCAGCAGCATCTGCTATATTTCTTTCTCTAGCCATCTGCTCCTCCTTCTGTTCTTATTTCCATCAAGCACCTACATCTGAAAAAAAAAAAAAAAGAAATATATGTATCTAGCATCCATGATTCCCAACAAAGACCAAAGAAAATCATCAATTTTCAACCACCAGCGAAGCTTCAAGTACAGAGACAGATAAATGGGATGGGAAGACTGTCCCAAGAACCAAACAAAAATGCAGTAATGTTCATACAGCCTTTCTTTTTTCTGATAAACTGGAATGCTGACAATAAAATTGCATTGATATTTATCCAGTCATTTCAAGCACATGAAGGACTATATGATTTAGCTGAAAAATTGATTGGGCATATCCCAAACAAACACCTTTATACAAATTCCATTCACAATACCTAACTAGTCATATGCAAAAAAGACATCCAAGTTCACATATTGTACCAAATAAACATTAAACTGCATACCTTAAAGTATAAGAAAATTTTACCTTCAGAAAACAAAATATATCTGTTCATATATCTTATGTTTTTGTGAAACTTAAGACAAGCCCCATCTGGGGGCGGGGAGCTGGTAATTTTAAGTTGCACCGTGCTATTTACAGCCATCCAAGAACGGCTCTTATAAACCACTAAGGATAACTTTACTTGATTGCATTGTCTCGCAATTGCCTTCCTTGGTTGCTACATAATGATATAGCAAGGAATTGCAATAAAACACAATCAAGTAAACGTAACCAATGGATGAATGGTAACAGCTATAACAACACAAGAGTTCCCCTCGTACGCTAATGATCAATAACCCGAATAGTGGACCTTGATCAAATGATACCTTCAAAACTAAAGATAGCAAAATATGTAGTTGCTTCAAAAGTTCAGCAAACTTTACACAACTTGGCAAGAAAAACGAAGAATTATTGACAAAGCATCGAATGGTACAATAAGAAAAATTTTAATCTGTAAGGCTCAGAGAGTTGCTGTTGTGCTCAAGGAAAAGCTTCAACAAAAGCTTCTCTCAAACAAGAGGTGTCAGAATTGTTTAAAGCACTCTTCATCTTAGCCATTCATGGAATTAATAAAAAAAAAATAGAGAACAGTTATTCTATTTTTTGTAAAAACCAGGACCAGTCCGTAAATCTGCTCTTTCAAAACTACACGTAACCCAGTTTCTAGTCTAATTAAAAAGAAAAGCATCAATTGGACCTTCTCCAAAACAGAAGATAACTTAAAAATTTACAACTAGACCGTTCAACAACACGAAAAACCCAATAATTCTGAGAATTTAATCCAAACAGCATCAAACTTCGAATAAGTGAGATAATCCAGCACGATCGAAAAGATCAAGTACATAATTGAAGAGAAAAGACCTTAGTTATAGTACAGCTCAAGGCCCATGCCGTCATGGATCTCGTAGTCCTTGAGGGTTATATGATCCTTGTAGACGTTGTACCACTTCTGAATCCTGATCTTGTCGGCCCTCGTCCCCGTCTGGGCCGCCACCAGCTTCTTCAGGTCGCCGATCGTATCATCTTCGTTGCACTTCACCCGAACCTTCTTCCCCAATCGATCGTTCAACACCACCTCGATCATCTTCCTTCAATTCCGTTCTCTTCCTTACCTCGAATCGATTGCAAAGTGAATGGGAAACCCTAGCCCCCAGCTCCCCAATTTTTATACGCGTTTTTCTTCTGTCACCGCATTCACGGGTATTTTTATACACTAATGCGAATATCTCTTTTGGTAAAAGTACGAAAAAACTTACCATAGTTATAAGTCTGGACAATTTGGTCACTATAAGTGTTAGCTAGGGCCCGAATTAGCTACTAATGTTACAGTTTAGTATCGAATATGTCACCAGCCATTAAAACCCTAATAGTAAATGATGGAAGTTGGTTTTGAAATCTTGGTGTATTTATGTAACATTTAACAAACTTCAGGAATTGTATATAATTTACCATTTTCAATTTTTTGTAGGACAACCACATTATCCTTCACCCAATTTGTCATTAGTCTCTCCAAAAATAATATTTAAATTATTTGCCCCATTCTGATACTAAAGATAACCTAAGCCAGAATCAAATAAAACTCATTTATCCAATATCGATGTATTTTTTATTATCTGTTTTTGGTGTGGTAGGTTTTTTTGTTTACAAAAAAGTGATGTCCAACATTACCTCTTCCGGTATTGCCTCTATCACCAGCGGTGGATCTAGTGGTGAATAATGTAGTGGCTGGCGCACAAAAAAAATAAAAATGATAAATCACACAAAGTTCCTATGGTTTGTTAAAAGTTGCATTAGTGTCCCAAGATTTCAAAACCAACAACTTTGCACATTTATTGTTAGGTTTTTAACAACTTGTGGCATATTCAATACCAAACTATAACATTAATTGTCAATTTGGACCTAAACTATGACTTTAGTGATGCAATTAGAACCATATAAAACTAAAGTGACCAAATTGGTTTAGACCATCACAATAGTGAGTTTTTTTTACTTTTCCCATCCTTCTTTTTCTAAAAAATGCCCATGGTAATTACATGGACTTCAGTATTATACCCGTCACACAAAAACGTCTCTAGACTCTAGTTCGTGATTCATAATATTCTTCATATTGCAGGTGTTGTTTCACTAGATTACAAGCCTTCTTCTTTTCCTGTCATCACCATCATTTACGAACAATGACTTCGGCATGTCTGGCATAGATGAGGGGATCACACCAAAGCTATTGGATACTAGTCATCATTAGATCTAGGAGTTGGTTTTTCATATCAAATCTAGGGAAGTTGTTGTCTTTGTGGCTAACAACGATCGAGGCTGGTGGTTGTCTCAAGACACTACCTCAGGCATTCAATCCTAATTGAAAGTAGCAATGAATATCACAAATGATTCCAAGTCACATTTACTGATTTCTATACTAGATTCTAGAAATTTATGAAGAGATCGAGTAGTCGACATTTTATTACTGCACTCTAGCAGTTATAACCCAAGTGTAGGTTGTCGCAAGTAATAAAATCTCAGGAGTTCGAGTGTCGAACCACAGGGAAGTGAATTAAAAAATACAAATTACAAAAGTGAAGGAAGGTTTTCGTGAAATGTGTGAACAAGTGTTGATTAAAAATTCAAATTCAAATAAAATAGCTAAGGTTAGAGGATCCACTTTTAGTATATTGGTTATGATTAATTTTAGCCCATCTTACCACTCAATTAGGATCCACACATAAAGGAGGTCCTAATAGGGGAATTTAGTTAGTATTAACTTTCATTGATCTTAAAACGCCAACGCTTACTAATAAGTTCAAATATCCATCATGTTAACCTTTGTCGACAATAACTCAAGATTCCAATATAGCTGGCAGAGTTATGTTCTACAGAAGGAATCAAGCAGTTTTTGTGTCAATGATTGACTATAATGAATCAAGACTCCCACTTAACAAGGAGGGAAGTTAAATAGATTAAGGAAGAAAATACCGTTAACGTTGTGATCCATTCAAATCAATCATAAACTCTATACCAAAAGCTTCACCCTTTCACCTTAGCAAAAAAAAGATTAGTTAGCCATCATAAAAGTAAACAACATGTAGAAAAATGAAATGAATATGGATTGAAAGATCAAAGAAATAACAAGAAGAAGAACGAGAAAACACTTGGACAGAGCTTCAATATTGAAAACAAGAACAAGAACAAAGGAGAAAATCTAAAAATGATACAAGAACATGGAAATGGCCTAAGAAAATGGCATGCTTCATCCTCCCCCAAGGTGCCTATTTATAGAGTTTTGGGGTGGGTGAAATGGTAAAAATAAAATGGTAAAATGTAGGTAAATACAAATCAATAATGGCGGGTCGCATCTTCTTTTAATTTTTTGACCATCGTAGACATCAGATCAGCTTTTCCTTAAAGCATGGAAGTTGTAGATCTCCTCTTTAGCTTTGAATCAATAGCTTGCTTATTCAAATCGGACATCTGTAGCTCAAGTTATGATTTTTCTACCGAAACTGCTCTTCAGCACACGAAAGAACGAATGGTCTCATCTATAATCAGATTTCAGCAATGAAAATGATCAAACTAGCTTGCGGAATGAAGCAAAGTTGAATATTTATGTGTTGGCTTTCAGATGAATTTGGAATCACTTAGTTCCGATCCCTAAGCTCCATATATGATTTTTTCTCGTGAAGGGCCGCTAAGTGATGATTTTTACCTACATAAAAAAATAATTATTTAATATTTATATTTTAATATTAATAAATAGTAAATCATGTATGTACAGTGAACACATGTATGAACAGTGAAATGCGTGTATTAACAGTAACTTTGAATAGTAAAAATGTGTGAATAGTAATTCGGTGAAAAAATGCTCAGAATATAGAAATTAATCATACTCAAAGTATATAATGATAATTTAAACCCTTAATAGCAATACACTTATGAGTATTCATCATCTGTCATTCCCAAAAACTAATTTTATGTATTATTTTAGGCTATTTTACATATTTCTTTAAACATTTTTATATATTAATTCAGTCATTTTTAATTATTAATTCAAATACTTTTATTTCTATTAAAAATAAATTATCTGCATATTATTTTAAACATTTTTTTATATTTATTCAAACACTTTTATGTATTTCTTCAGTCACTTTTATTTATGAAGATAACAAATTTTTTCTTCAGTCACTTTTATTTATGAAGATAACAAATTATCTCTTTATTACTCTAGACCTTTTAAATATTGCATCAAACATGTATGCATATTATTTCATATACTTTTTACATATTCATTAAGATACTTTTACTTATTGCTTCAGAAACTTTTATTTCTGAAGAAAATAAATTGTCCGCAAATTAATTTTGAAAATTTTGCATATTACTTCAAACATTTTTGCATATTAATTTAGACACATTTACACATTTACACATCATTTTAAAGAAAATAAATTATTTACATATTTACATATTGTCTAAACCAATTGTTTGCATGTTTTTTAGGTAATTTTGCATACTTTTTCAAACACTTTCACTTATTATTTTAGATACTTCTGAAGATTTCTTTGCACATAATTTAGTGCCGAAGACAAGGAAAAATGGCATAATGGTGGCCTAGAAGTGACCAAGCCAAATGGGGGGCCAAGACTGACAGGATCTTGAGGTGTTAATTAGTGCAATTTGTAGGCAATAATCAAACAATCATGATGCAAGCAATGATGGCATGATTCGAAGAAGAGCATTGAATGCGTAGTTTAGCGGGGAGCGATTATCAACACAATTTGAAGGTGAGCAACAATCGGCGTAGTCTAGAGGCGAGTGAGTCATCGATGAGATCTGAAGGCAAATGGTGATGACGAGATCCAAAAGCGAGTGGTGATGGTGTGATTCAAAGCCTAGTAATAGTGCGAGATCCAAAGAAAATGATCGATTAGAGAAGACGTGATCCAAAGGCAACGATTGACTGGAAAAGTTTCAATGTAAAGGTTGTGATGGTATAGTGGAGGCAGTGCTGGTACAATGGAGGCAGTGCTGGCATCGATGTACAGGTTTCTGAAGGGAAAGGTAGATCATGTCTAGGGGTAATTTGGTCAATTTTGTTAATGGGTGATGGGTTACATGGAGAATTAGAGGTGGATTAGTATATTTAATTAAATACATGTCTATAAAATAATAGCTATGATTATAATTCATCTTTTGAGTCCACACTTATTCCACCGTCTGTGTTGAAATTTTTTCCACATAAATAAATCTCATATTGGAAATTATATATTTTTCTCATTTTTTGATAAAATCATTGTTTAATAAAAAAAATTAATATAAAATTAAAAAGAACTAGAAGATTAGTTATTTATTCTGATTACAAAAAAATAAAGATTAGTTACTAGGCCCAATCATAGTATTAAATACCGTGGTATATTGTTTACCGTGGATACGCGGTACGTGGTATAAATGTTTTTATATTTTATTATTTTACCGCGTGGTATACCACGATATATCGTGGTATATTGCATACTGCTCATTTTTATATGTATTTTGTTAAAAACCCATGGTATATTGCAAATAATGCATGACACGTACCACGGTATTTTATTTTTTGTGACTTTTTTTTTCATTTTACACCAAAAATATCATAAATATATGAAACATTAAAAATATAAATAATACACATATCATAAAATAAACATTTAATTTTATTTTTTTGTTATTTTTCTTAATTAACATAAAAATTTAATGGATGATAGCAACTTGAAGGCCCTTGTGATGTTGAACAATATCCCTTAATTGGATTTTTAGTACATGGTATCCCAATTGAATATATTCTATTATATATATTTTATTTATATTTAACAAATTATGATGAGAAAAATTAGAATACATAAAATATGTGTAAAAATAAATTATTAAACAAATTATGTTATCTTAAAATAATATTCTAACGTTTATTTTTTATGAAAACGGTAACAGTATGTGGCACGATATATCATGCGGTACCTTAAAAATTCAAGATACGGTATATTTCAGTATTTAACACCTTGGGGCCAATTGAGCGAGAAATACTTTCACGGATGTAAACTTAAAAATTTACATAACAAAAAAAAACTAGCATAAAAAAAATTAAATTTACTTTGCAAGCTTAGTTGTGGGGTAAATTTTACAAGTAGTCCCTAGCACTTAATTATCGTTCTATTTTTAGTATCTAACCTATTGAATATTTTATTTTGCTCCTAAACATATTAAAATTATTTTTTTGTCCCTCACCAGATAAGATAGAATCTGTTAACTCAGAATAATTGTCTGTCATAACCCTATAAAATTCTAATTTAAATATTTGATAATTGTATTCTAGAAAATATAATCTATATAAATTTTTTTAACATACAATAAAAATTTAAATTAATAGTTTTTTTTCTTCCTATGTGAGATAAGTTTTATTTAAAAAGAGGAAAAGCAGGTGATTTGAATTGTCAA
The DNA here is from genome assembly GCA_005392925.1 of Aquilaria sinensis. NCBI lineage: Eukaryota > Viridiplantae > Streptophyta > Magnoliopsida > Malvales > Thymelaeaceae > Aquilaria > Aquilaria sinensis. The sequence continues at coordinate 89,455 of SMDT01002100.1, read as the reverse complement.
TTAACTATAAAAAATTATTATAAAAATTAAATTTATTGTAAGGTAATTATTAAATGTTTAAATTATAGTATAAAAAGTTGCCACTAGACAGATAATTTTAGTTAAAAAAATTCATCAAATGAAAGACTATAATGAAATGCTTTTAATAGATTTAGGACCAAGATGAAATGCTTTCTAAAATGTGCAAGTCCAAAAGCAGAATAGCGAATAATTTAGGGACTAAATCAAAATAATAATTAAAAATTAGATATCATCCAAGCAATTTACCGCTCAATTGTGTACAGATCTGGTAAAAGAAGATCTTTCTATTATTTGTGCTCTAATTAAAGGCAAATCAATCTTTTATCTTGTTAAATAGGTAAAATGCATTCGCAGTCTTCTAGATTTGAGAGTTGTCATAAAGTAGTCCCCAACCTTACATGGTGTCATCATAAGGTCCCTTAATTATTGAATAGCGTTGTAAGTCAGTTTTTTCCATCCATTTTCTCATTAAATTAGTTAGAAGTTGATGATGTGGCAACTTGTGTGTTGACATGGCAGTCTGAAACACCACATGACATCCTCGTTCATAACAAGCAATGACTAAAATAAAAGAATAATAAAATTTAGGTTAAAAGTGACACAAACACATAATCATAAGGTTTTAAGACACAAATTAGCCAGTTTTCATCATCTTCCTCAGATTCTTCATATTAAAATCGATTTCCCCAAATCCATTTTTTTTTCCCCAAATTCTTCCTGGTAAAATCGATTTTCTTCCCCAAATTCTTCCTAGTAAAAATCGATTTCTCCAAATCTTCTTCCCAAAATTCTTCCGGGTTTGGCCAAGGACGGAATGTTGCAGAACTGGAGGGGCCAAGTTGCGGGACAGGCGGTCGGGCGCTCCGACGTAGTGGAGGAGTGTCGGCCGCTAAAGGAGCACTGAAGGGGCCGGCGGCTGGGGGAGCACCAGCAGGACCCGGGTACTGCACTGGAGGAGCAGCATGCCGCCAAGTCCAATGAACGGGCCGAACATCATGGCCAAGCCGACAGCGGCCACCATGCCTCTTAACCGAAATCCCTCCAATTTCCCGTTGACCCCAAATTCGCCGTCCAAAACTATCAGCCGAATTGCTCATCTTCAACACTTCCGAGCCATTCAAGATCGAGTTGGGGACGCTGGCGTCCTCATTCAAGGGACCGATCTAGATGCTCACTTTGGGAGCGATCGATGGGTTGAGAATCTTAGGGTACAGAATCGCTGTCGTTGCCGCAGAGGCGTTCTGGGTTTCTCCAGCGAGGGGTGTTGACGAAGGCTTAGGCTACTAAATCGCTGTCGGTGTACAAAGGCGGCCGACTCCTTCGTGAATAGATCGATTGGCCGACGACTTAAATCCTGGGTGTTTTTTTTTTTTTTTGCTTGATTCGCTGCCTTGATGGGAAGTTGCTTCCCCCATTGCCTTCTTTCACCTGAGGTTGGTGGGAATCGCATTGGAGTGCGACGGTGGGTGGTCATCGGAGTGCAACGGAAGAACATGAAATTTAAGATAAATTGGCTAATTTATGTTTTAAACCCTTATGATCATGTGCTTGTGTCACTTTTAACCTAAATTTTATTATTCTTTCATTTTAGTCACTTTTTTTTGTTATGAAAGAAGATGTTATGTGGCATTTCAAATTGCCACATCAACACACAAGTTGCCACATCATCAACTTCTGTCTGATTTAACAAGAAAAAGCACAGAAAGGACTGACTTATGACGCAATTCATCAGTTAAGGGACTTATAATGGCACAATGTAAGGTTGGGGACACTTTAGGACAACCGTCAAAACTAGGAGACTGTGAATAGATTTTATCCTTTTTTAAATAATGTTCGACTTAGGTGTAATACTATGGCTTGGTAGGGCTTTCACATTCATGTCAAAAGAGAATCCACATTACTATCGTAGATGTACCAATATGAGTTTAAGAATAACAAAAGAAAAATTGATTGCAACACTTGCACCAATTGCACAGTTTTTCAAGAGTTTGAGCGATTGAATATACTGACTTGGAATTGAAGGACTAACTTGTGCAAAATAGCTAGTTTGAGGATTTGGTGCATTTAGCCTTATATATATATATGGTATTTAGAAGCATTACAAGTATAGGGAGTTAGATAGTACATTAAGAAAGCTAGAGGAGAAAGTGACTGCTACACAAAAGTTGGAGGATTTTGACTGCATTTTTCCATTGTTAGGGAGCCAAAACTGGAAGAAAGTGCGACAATACTGCTCGAAGTCAAATTGTCCCTATAGTATCTCTTACACTTTACCAACTATGTTAACTGTGTGGAATAACTTTATAATTTATTTGCTGCTCCAACTCAAGAGTATCTTTTTATTTTAGGATTTTCCCCATTCTCTCTCTTTTTTTTTTCTCTCTCACCCTCCCCCCTCCCCCCTTTCTCCCCCCCCCCTCTCTCTCTCATAGGTAGAAGCATGTACAAATATATATTTAAAGTAGGAGGAGTTACAAGAAAAGTTTAAGAGTACAAGTTATCTACCTCAAGAAACCTGAAGAGCGTCAAACTATATTTGAACTACTTGTTGACAAGTTTGCATATGGGAGTGCCTTCGCTGTATCTCAAACTTGAGACTCAACTAGGACGATGTATGATCTTTGATAACTAAGCTGGGTAGATGAATATTTTTTCCCTTCTTTCTATTTGTTCTTTCCTGAGGTTATTTTGAAATTTGCTTTAAACTATCTTTTTCACATTTTTCAATAACTTGGTAATAGACTAGATCACTAAGAAGCTATATTTTTTTGTTATGTATTAAAAGAAGCATTTGGTTTCTATCTATAGAATGAAATTACTGCTACATTTTTTTCAGAAATAAAATTACTACTACATTTTAAAGATGAACATTTTTTTATTATAGATAAATAGTTCACTGATTTTGGGCTAGTTTAGCCCATGTTTAAAAAGCTTGCATCCCTAAGACTTTGAATGAACTTTGGGCAATTTTTAGGTTAACGGTTTTAGGCCCAAAAGTTTTTGGGCTTAAACTACATAGTAGTTATTTAATCAAAACAAATGTTAATGATTCTGTTGCCCCTTTTCTGTGGGCGTGTAACTTCAGTTGGAAAAGAACTATACTTTATATGCTAGTTTCAGCACTATGATTGCCATGTAATATTTTATACATGGTCGCCATTAGAGGTGTAAATTTTGGGTTTAGGGCCGGGTTTGGGTCAGAACCCGACATTTCCAAACAATTTCTCCATCTGAAAAATGTAACCTAACCCAACCCAATTTATTAACTAAACCTGAACTGACCCTAACCCGAAAATATAGGGTTAGGGTTGGGTTTCCTCGACATAAACTCGGCACCCTGCTGGCAAGGGCAACGATGATGATTTCGTGTAAGTTAACGGTAGATGAACTATGGTCCATATGCGACAAATGATGAGGAGGCCAACGGCGAATGAACGATGATCTATCGGTGGATGAATCAGAGGCTAATGAGAAGGTCAACGGTGGATGAACGATGATTTACGGTCAAGAGAGAGTACGAGCGATGATGAGAATGCGACGAAAAGAGGAGCGCAGCTACTACAGTCGAGTAGGAGGAAATAAGGGCGGAGTTGCTCGTGACAAAAAGAAGGAACAGAGCAAACAAGCAAAGGCATAGAGTGAGGGGCAAAGGCTAAAGGGTGAAAATAGCAGCAACCGCCAGCTAACAAGCGACGAGTGGCAGTGGGGGCTGGGGGGGAGGTCACTTACTTTAGGCTTTAGGGTTAGGCTTAGGAAATGTTTAAAGTTAAGCTTAGGGAATGGGCACAAGTAAATTTGGGAAATTTTAAGAATGGTTTAACATTTTGGGTTAATCGGGTTGGTTTCAGGTTTTACCCGAACCAGCTTGACTTTTGTATCTTGTAATAAGGTTAGGTTCGGGTTGGCCTGAATACACATTTTCCTTTTCACTGACTTGACCCTAACCCGACCTTATACGTCAGGTTTCAGGTCAGGTTTCGGGTTAGTTTCAACCCAAGTCACCATCCAAGGGCTTTTATAGTGCTGATACATCAATATTTTGTAATTGGCTCATTAAGTGTAGCCAAAGATCATCTATTTATATAACTTTTTTTTTCTAATGGGCTACTTAATATCCCCCTTAAGCATCAGTCATATATCAAATTTTGAATGATGTAATGGAAGTAAAATAATCTACTATGCATATTTTTACCATCTATATCATCTAGTCATATTCTTTCTCATTAAGTTATCCATTTTCTCTTCTATTTTTGTTCAAATGTTCTAGCCATTATGATAATTTGGTTCTACTATAGGTGTTAGTGCTAGTTGGCCCTTGGAACTTTGCCGGCAGTATTCTATTGCCTAATTAATTACGATGGTTAGTTTTGTGATAGCCGATTGTTGCAAGTTGTTATGGAAACTATTGTAATATGTATTATTGGTAAGTGTTTTTATAAAAGGCAATGTTGTGGTGCCCAATCATCACAAAATAGAAATTAATGAACAATTAGGCAACATTAATGAGTAAAACAAAAATGCCCTGATTTTAGTAGACACCAAAATGAAATTTTTTTAATAAATTATAGACTAAAATGGTCCGACACTTAGATTTTAGGGTTTCTCCATGAAATTTACTCATCTAGTATATTTATTACTAGAGATCAACTTTGCAACCCATTTAATCATTTAGCTTTATTATAGGTATTAATTATGATTGGCAGTTGGAACTTCACTGGTGGCATGTCAATGCCAAAGTAACATCATTTGCCATAGCTCATCATCTCAAGTTTCAAAAGCATCGATCGCAATATATACTAGTAACTAGTGTTTTTGCTATATATAATGTTACAATAACTAACTGCTGTAAAATAAAAATTTGACCAAAATGAAACATTTTTAATAGGTTATATAATAAAACAATGTGATACTTAATAAGTGATTGTTAGCAAAACTTATTCATACTTGTAGATTCATTGCCAATATTTATTGTTATAACTATACACACTACATGGTAAAAACACCATTAACCCCAAACCTTTACTTGTAATTGTAAATCAATCATAAACTCCTAGTTCATTTCAAATTGGTCTAAAACTTTATAATTCAATGTGTATTAGTTCATTGCAAATTAGTCTCAAACCTTTACTCATAATTGAATAAAATGAAAAGATATATAGGTACCTGATTACAAGTGACACAAAAAATTGTATCTTTTTCTAGGAGGAGAAACTTGTTAGAGATTGGTAAGTCATTAGTAGGATGGAAGGTTCTACTAATTGGAGGACTAATTAGTAAGATAAAGATAAGTGATTTATTTGTAATATTTGCAAAAATAAAAAGGTAAAACCATTATAAACATATTTCATTTCAAATGCAAACTTGGTTTAACTTAGTTATTAAATTCACTTTAATAATAACCCGTATTAAGCAAAAAACACCTGAGGGGGTGATGAAGTCTCTAGAGCATTTTACACCTAAGCCCCCTTAGAGCACCATTTTAGAGCACTCTATGGAACATACTTATGGCTTTATCATCCATTGTGGAGCCAAAGGAGATTTTTCTTGTAAACATGTATATTTCCAGCCAAGGATGTCATACTCAACTTGGTTTCGCTACCAATATCTGAGAAGACATTTCATGTGCAAGTATTTGTTCCATCATGCACAATTAAAGCCAAAAAGGAACTAGTCAAGGAAATAATGACTTTGCTGCCTTTAAAGGTCATAAATACATGTTTTCTAGCTTTTTTTCAAGGTGGAATAAAGTCTAGAATGTGGCCAAGACCAGATGGAATTCGCATGAAAACCAACTGCCTTGTGAAGCAAGCTTAAAACACATATTATGTGGCTGGGTATGTGCATGCCATGTTTAACACTTCTAAGATGACTTAGAATTATTTCTTGCAGCCTGAGGATATATTTTAGACCTATTTTATCTAGGAATTTTGTTGGTATTATTATTATTAAGTATTTCTAAGTGTTTATGATTAATACTCCTAGTTATTCTATGTTTTGTCCAACCAGGACTCCTAGTTGCATTCGGTTTAGGGTTTTGTATTTATTTTTCAGCTTATTTATAAAGGCTATGAATATTATTTGTAACAAGCGTATTATTCATTATTTTTCCAATGGGAAAATCTCATTTTCTGGGTCATTTGGAATTTATCTATCTTCAATGAAACTAAGAAGATTTTCTTATTGTAGTTTTTTTTCAATTTTTTTCTAATCTCACTTCAGCAATTCTTTTCTCAACCCAATCTGTTTCTAGGTTCTTTTCACTCTTCCTAATTCAATTTCTTGGACCCAATTTGAAGAGTTGGTGACATCCATTAAAGCTTGTAAAAGATCCTGGAATTGCCAGTCCATCAGTTGGTATCAGAGCTACAAGCTTTAATCAGGATCTACCTATCTTTTTTTTTTCCTTTCAATCTTGTTCTTTTCAATTTTTGTTGTTTATTTTTTTCTAGCTTTCTAATCCGTTTTGTCTTTGTTTCCATCTTTCTAATCCGTTTTCCTTATTTGTTCAAATTTGTTGCTTGTCTTACAAGAAGAAGAAATTTTTGGCTAGTTTACTTGTTTCCTTAGTTTATCTCTTTCAATTATTTTTTCTTTCCAACCCTAAAATTTTTTTGTTTCTTATTTTTCCAACAACCCCAATTCTTGTTTTCACTAAGATTTTTAACTTTGGTTTTGTTTGAGATAAATTTGTTTCAAGAGGACATAAGAGGATTGATTGTCTTAAAAATTTCCATGAACAATTTAAGAGAAAAAGATAGTGTTTGTGAACTTTCGTTTTCAGGTACAAAATGGTAAGGAGACAACATAAAGAATTAGCCCTTAGATGTTTCAAGATGAAGGTACTACACTAAGGTCTTTTCCATAGAAGGGCCTTAGTTTAAGGGGAAAAATTGAGCACGATCATAGATAAGGAGAGCCATATGAATTTGGTCAGTGGTACCATGGTGTAGGAGTTTGAAATAGACGCCTTTCCCGTGTAAACCCCTACAAGTTGGAATGACATCATCAATGTAGCAAAATAATAAGGTACCAAGTACTAGTTCCTGTATTTATTGGCAAGTACTGTGAATGGATACCTTGTCATGTTGCATATATACCGTGGGCGCACATTATACTTGACCAGCAATGGTGGGAAAAAAAGAGGCCATTCTTTATAAAGATGCCAACAAGCTTTCTATCTTGTACCATGAGAAGGAGATCATAATTGTTCTCTTGAGTTGAAAGTAGATTGCTAAGGATTGAAGGAGGTTCTTTGGTGAGAATGATAGAAGAAGAATGAAGAAGAAAAAAATACGTAGTTCCAACCAAGAAAAAAGAAGAAAAAGTTCCAATCAAAGAAAAAGTGGAGGAGTCCATCCAACCTAAGCACAATGAAGGAGCTTTAGCATGGAGTTATCAAAAGAGAATATATCCAAGCCTAATAGTGATGAGCTAACTTGCATTGGGCCCAAGAGTATGCTACCAATATAAGAGCATGAGCATCCACAAGTAGCAATAAAAATTAAAAAGGTGGAGGAGATTGTGCCTAAGCTTTGTGCAAATGAGACTATGAGCATTGTTTTGCCCATTCTTCAAAAGAAAGATGCACGAACGCTTGAACCAGCCAATATTCAGATTTGAGGATGAATCCTTTTAAAGAGGGAGGGAATAATAGAACAACATCCTACACCCAAGCCCTATTGGAGCATCATTCTAGAGCACTCTGTGGAGCATAGTTGTGGCTTTATCATCCATGGGGAGCCAAAGGTGATTTTTCTTATAAACATATATATTTCTAGCCAAGGATGTCATGCTCAAGTTGGTTTTGTTACTTATACCCGAGAAGACACTTCATGTGCAAGCATTTGTTCCATCATGCACAATTAGAACCAAAGGAGCTAGTTAAAAGAGCAATGACTTTGCTACCTTTAAGAGTTGCAAATACATGTTTTCTAGCCTTTTTAAGGTGGAATAAAGTTTGGAATGTGGCCAATACCAGCTGAAATTCGCATGGAAGCCAGCTGCCTTGTGGAGCAAGCATAAAGCACATCTTATGTGGCTATATGTGTACATGGCATATTTCACACTTCTAAGATGACTTGGAATTATTTCCAGAAGCCTTGGGACGTATTTTAGACCTATTTTATCTAGAAATTTCATTTATATTATTATCATTAAGTATTTCTAAGTGTTTAGGATTAATACTTCTAGTTATTCTATGTTTTGTCTAACTATGACTCCTAGTTGCATTAGGTTAGGGTTTTGTGTACCTTTTTTAGTCTCTTTATAAGAGCTACGAATTCTTGTTTGTAACAAGTAGATTATTCATTATTTTTCCATTGGGAAAATCTTCTCTCTTGAGTTCTTTGGAGCTTATCTATCTTAAATGAAACTGAGAAGATTTTCTTGTGTAGTTTATTTTCACTTCATTTCTACAATTCTTTTCTCAACCTAATATATTTTTAGTGTCTTTTATTTCTTCCTAATTCAATTTATTGGACCCAAATTAGGAAGTTAATGACGTCTATTGGAGCTTGCAAAAGATCCTGGAATCGCTCGTCTATCATGGGGTGTTTCACTAAAGGATTCTCAAAGTCCTTAAAAATTTACACTGCAACAATTTAACACTTATAAAAAGTGAGAATCCACAATTTTCTTATGTTTGGTTCATATCTCATGGAGAATGAAGATTTTAAATTTTCTTGTTTGTTGAGGTATCTTGCATGTTTCTTTAAACTTTGAGAATAATAACTAAAATGTAACTTTTAAACCTTTAGGGGTACACTTGTGAATTTTATAAAATTTTTATGGATTAATGCATAAAATTTAGGCACTATTTTTAGTTTTTCAAAATTTAAAAACTAAAATTGTAATTTGAAGGACTACTTTGTAAAATTCTAAAAATTCAGAAACCAAAATGTAAATATTGAAAGTTTAGCGAGTACGTTGTATTTTTTTCGAGTATAATTACTTGGTAGATTCTTAGTCAACTAAGCCTAGAATTAGGAAAAAGAATAATATTAAATTGTTAACGATAGAGGTTTCCTAGATAATGAGAATGAATGAAAATTATTTTTCAAATCAAACCAAATACAGAATTGTAATGATTTTAACATTCAAAACAATCTAGAATCTTAAAATGCTTAACCATGGTTACTAAAGTCACATCTCAAGGCATAAAACGTTCATTTATACAACTTGAGAGGCTGAAACCATCTCATATCTTCATACAAACATGTTTTTTTTTATAGAATCATATAGAAACATGAGTTAAGACAAAAAAACCCAAAAATGTTGAGGCTTAAAGACTCACCCTAATGAGCCAAAATTATTTAAAAGACTTTAACGTTAAGCATGGGCTTAAAGCTCATCAACCCAAGTATAGGCCTAAAGATTTAATGTGAATCGCCCATGCATTTTTATAACCCCAAGTATTTGTTTCCCTTTCAAGTTTGTCCATGTGGGACAAGGAAGTAGATAACTTCTTATCACCATTTATCAAAATCTTTGCCTCATCCACCAAAGTAATTATACACCTATGTCTAATTAGACATATTAACCCACCATTAACTCTTTATATATAATTCACATCCACAAAAAAAAAAATTGATAAAATTACCCTTCACCAAAACTCTTTCTTTTCCTTTAGAAATCCTGCCTTATTTCCCCCGCCACGGAGGTTACTACTCCCGCTGCCGCACCGCCACAACAAGATCTTTTGTCATTACTTTCATCTATATAGGTGTAAAAAAGTAATAGGTGTAAAGTGTTTAAATAAATTGAAAAAAGTGTCTGAACATGTATATATAAATGTCTAAAATAATATCCAGATTATTTATTTTTTATATACCTCATTCTTGTCACTGTCGGCACTGTAGCCGGCTCCAGTGCCAGACAGTCATCGAAGTATTACCATGCTTCTTCAGATCTTGCAGTTGTCGTGCGTCTCTGGAACTCACAGATCATTCCACTTTCACTTCCAGGTTGTCACAATGCAACTTTTTTCTCTTCCTCAGGTAAATCATATGTAGGAACTATCTTCATAAGTATTGTAGGCAAAGATGAAAAAGTGTCCAAATAAATTGGTAAAAGGGTCTGAATAAGTATGTATAAACGTTTGAGATAATATTTAAGTAATTTGTTCTCTTCACATAATATAAAAACCATTTGTTCTTCTCCAAAATAATATGTAAAAGTGTTTGAATAAATATGTTAAAATGTCTATATCAATAGGTAAAAGTGTCTAAGGAAATATGTAAATAATTTTATAATCTTAAAAGTAAAAGTGTCTGAAGCAATGAATAAAAGTGTATGGATAAATATATAAAAGTGTTTGATGCTATTTATAAAAATGACTACAATAACATGTAAAAAATTTGTTATTTTCAAATTTAAAAATGTCTAAAGTGTCTAAATGAATTTGTAAATGTGTTTTAACAAAAAAACAAAAGTGTAAATAAAGCTGTAAAAGTAAACAATTTTGCGTGTATTTTCCTGGAAGCTTCTTCGCGGGCAATTTCTCATCGTTTCTTAGCTAGCGATTTCATGCCGTTTTCTTAGTCGGTGATTTTTCATTGTTTATTTTGCTGGTGATTTCCTCTTTCTTCTCCTTCGGCCGTCATTTGCCACTTCATCTTTCTCCTCTGGTCGCCGCTCGCCGTAGTCGCTTCATCTGACACTCCTATATCTGCCTTTGATCCGTCTGCCACAGCCGTTTTGTCTGCGGCTCCTGGATCTTCGTTGCCATTCGTGACAACCACTATTGGATCTTCATCTGTCACTCACTACTCCTAAATCTTAGTCCTCCGATCTCTTTTCTCTTGGTCGGTGACAGCTTCTTCGGTGCTTTGATCTTCACGCTCTTGGATCTTCTCTTTTCTCTGCTCACTTTGATCTCTCTTCTCTTATCGACGGCTTCCAACTTCTTCTTTGGCTCCAACATGATCTTTGTAGGTTTGTGGAATTGAGGAGCTACCAATGCAGGAGCAGGAGCAGGAGCCGAGGGTTAGCTTCGGGTAACATTGGGAAAGAAGGCTAGAGAAAATTGAGGATGGTAGCTTGGAAAAACAAACTGATTTAGGGTAGGGGTAAAAATTAAAATTATCCCTATGTCTAATTGCATTAGGCGCATAGTAACCATGGGGCCACCAAAGTCGTGCCTCCAATATCCTTCACTAGTGATGGTAACATCCTATCGCTAACCTTAAATTTGAAATAATAAGATCTTGTTGTGCTAGTCCTGGTCAAGTACTTTTAGGTGACTTTAGAACCTTGTCCTTATGGTTATGGAAGGCAAATAAAAGCAGCAAATTTAAAAAGTGTGACTTGAAGCTCCACCAACTTCCCAATCTGCAGACCCAACATTTCCCTTGACAGCCATAGCTTCTTTAAGCATCGTGAGCACAACTTTTTTGTTACTCGGTTACTACTTTGTGATAGATGCTGCTCTAACTGGCTAAGACGAATATCTTTGCCGCAAGTGAGATAGGACGAAGATTCCTTTTTAGCCTTCTCCCCCATAATCTGAAGTTATGGGCAGGATGATTTGATAATTCCTGAGATTCCCATGATTCCATCTAGAGTAGAAGTTGATTAGAAGAGAAGGACCAAAAATATTAATGAGTCACAATGTGATGAAATATAAATTTTTTAAAATAATTCAAATATTTATATTTTTCATATTTTTCTAATATTTTTTTTTATAGAATCTTAAAACATTACAATTGCAGAAAAACTAAACGACTCTTATTAGAATTTCGACTTTGCCCAACTATGGTAATTAATTACTATATCTCTAACACATGTTTTCCTTGGTTGGCTGGGCGAATGCCTTTTTGTTTCAAATACTAAAATTCAGTTCTAGGAAAATAAAAATCAGTGACTGATAGGGATGATTACTATTCGGTTAAAACTGAAAAAACTGAAAAACCAAAAAAATTTGGAAGTTCGGTTTGGTTAATTTGGTTTTTCGGTTCGGTTCAATTTGATTAATTTGGTTTTTGGTTCGGTTTCGGTTGAAACCGAATAGAGAGAATATCGGTTTCGGTTATGAGTGTCAGTTATTTTGGTAACCGAAAAAATTGAAATTTCTTTATATCATATTTGAGGTTTTGGTGGGCCAGATGACAGGTTTAAAAGTAGGAGGGTTTGAGTGGAAGGTAGATAGAAGATTGATGGCTTGTTTTGGGGTTTTACTATCACAAGATCATCCTCTTCCCCTCATCGCTCGACTCTGTTCTTCGGCCTCGCCTCCACCCTCGCTCCCGCCATCTGCTCTCGCCTTCCATTCCCCTCCACCCTTGCCTCGATCGTCTGACCTCGCCTCCGCCCTAGCCCCTACAATCTGCCCTTGTCCTCCACTCCCCAGTGCCCTCTTCCCTGCCGTCGGACCTGATTTCCATCCTCACCTTCGCCGTCAGCCCTCGCCTTCCACTTGCTTCTGCCCTTATCCCCGCCGTCTTCCTTAGCGGCCTCGCCCTCCACTCACCTCTAGCATCACCCATTCGCCCTTTACTCGCCTCCACCCCTCCAGCATTTTTCTCGGGCGCAACCGTCCGTCAGTCGCCTCCACCCAAATCGCCATGTTTCAGATGAGTACAAATTCCAGAATAGTCCACGATTTCTTGCTATGTAGTTGTTTAAGCCACATACATTTCTTTATGTTACAAGTGTATCACTGTATTTGGATGTGACTTTTTTCAGTTATTTCAGTTTTAAATCGAACCGAACAAAATATTTTGGTTTGATTTTACTTCAATCTAGAGGCTTAATTCGGTTAATTTGATTTCTAATAATAATAAACTGAAAACCGAATAAATCAAAATATTTAATTTGGTTTGGACCAGAAAAACCGAATTATCAGCCCTAACTAAAACCTCGTTCAGTCGTTCTCCTTTCTCAAATTAAGCTGAGCGGCCGAGCTTTCGTTTGCAAAAGCAACAGAAATTCGTAGACCAAACGCAACTAAGAATCACAGAGCTGCTTGCGTTTGGGTTCAATCTCGTACTGAGCTGCGATGAGCGTCAGCCGACCAGCGGTACATCCGGTGGAGGCGCCGCCGATGACGGATGCGGCGCTCCAGCCTCGGGTGAGGATGAAGGACGTGCCGGGCATGCCTGGAACTACCGTCGGTCTCTTTCTACGCCTCTTTCAATTCATCTTCGCTACAATCGCCGCTGCCGTCATGGCTACCACCTCCGACTTCCGTGACGCCTCTGCCTTTTGGTTCGGTCTCGCAAAGCTGCCGTTTTCTTTACTCTTTCTGTCATTTTGGATTCGGAGGGATGGGTTAATTTTTCGAAATTTAATAGATATGTCAAGGTCCTTAACAAACTGAAAAAATGAATTTCTGATCGCATGGAATCGGAAGTCTAGACGTTTCGTTTTCGATCAAGAAGGGTACTTTAATATGTTGAAGTCTGTTGGGCTTTTGTCCTATTTCTTGTCGGTCGGCAATCCTTTAATTTTCCGGGAAAAAAAAAGCAAATTTGTATCCCTTTTTGGTGGCTGTGTAACCTAAGTGTGGGGAAATGCTTGAGAATTGATATGATAGTGATTTTGGGGCAGCTCTCTCTACTGACATGGAAGTAAAAAGTAATGCTCTGAGTTAAGCTAAGCTCTCTGTGAAGTGGTTCCACTCCGCTTGTCTCTATAACTTGTGTGAACTCGTACAATTGTATTGCCATCGATTTCCTTCTCAGACTTTTCTGGTTTCTTAGTTAATCAAGTGTACATATTGCCGTATTGGGTCACTTTCACATGTAAGGGCTTTTCTACTTGAATGCATTGGCAGTCAAGTAATCGTGGGTGTTGTTGAAAAATGTGAAGTATGAGTGTTGAAATAAATAAAATTCTGAAAGATTATCTTATAGCCGCCTCTGAAAGTGTCTTTCTTGCTCACTTCCCCTTAGGACCGCTGTAAGCGCACCATCATGCATCTCTTTCACCGAGTTTGTAAACCAATCTTTCTAGTTTTCAGTCTGATCAAGCTTGATCTCGTCCAGGGAATTTAGGATGAATGTATTACATATTCTCTGCTCATTGTCCAGATTTCCTCTTGAAAGCCACATTAATAAGCATTAAACTTTTGAATGTCTAGCGGAGATTTACGCTAATAATTTTGTTTACCTTCGAAAAGTTAAGTCTGCACAATCCTTAAAGTCTTCATTGCCTCTTGCTATAGCAACTTTAGGTCATGGATCGGCTAGTCACGTAGGGTTAATATCCTGTAGTGTCGAAAGTAGTAAGGATAGCTACCTGGCTCCTTTCAGTTGGTTAAATTTTTAACTTTATAAGCATTATTTCCTATTTTCTGTGTTTGTATGTGGGCACATGTTCGCATGTGTTCTTGATAGGTTTGAGTTTTATGATTTTTTGTTTCAGCTACCTGGTTATTGCAGCAGTCTTGCAAGGTCTGTGGAGCCTGTCCCTGGCAATTGTTGACTTGTATGCCCTTTCAGTAAAACGAAGCCTTCGCAACTTTTTATTGATCTGTCTGTTCACTGTTGGCGATGGGGTGAGAAAAAAATCTCCTGACCAATACTGCAGTATATATGAATGATTATAATTGCACTGTTTAACTGCCATTGCCTATCTGTCTTCTAATGAAAAGCAAAAGAATAAGTAGAAGCAAACACAATATGGTCTATGTTGTTCAAGTTAATTCCTGCAGTCCCTTTGGTTGCTAATCTAATGTCTCATACATTATTTATTCTCTAAAAAATAGTCATTCTATCTTTTCTGCCTATGCATACATATTTGTTACCCTACTTGTAGTCTTTCATTCCATCATCCAAATATGTTTAGGCTGGTTTTTCCAAAGGGCACGTAAGTTCTCTAACTTGCGTTAGTTGTTGGTAGCATTGTTTTCAGCTATACCGGTCTCATTCTCTTCAGAGGATTTTCAAATAATAAATTCTTCCCCATCAATCAATAAATAACCCAACTGTCAAACAAATAAATGAACAAGTAAGCCTTAAACAGATTGGGCTACATGAAAAGTTTTCCTTTTGACATAGGAAAATACTTCTTTGTGGTAAATGGATTTTCATATGTTTGATGCGTGTAAGGCTGGTATAGATTTTAATTGAAACATAAGCATCTCTAATAGAGTTTTCTAATTCAAAATGTTTCCTTCACTCCTTGTCACATTTGAGAACTGTACCAAACTCAGTGCTCCCTTTCTTTTCGGATATTTGGTTTTGCTGCACCCTCTTCTCGTCTATGTTTCAGTTTGTAGTTGTTTGTTTTTTAGGTTTTCATGTACATTTCTTACCTAAATTCTTGCCATAAGTCGACTAAGGTCCCTATTTATTCTTATTGTTCCTCTAGTCTTATTCAGCACTGTCTTAACCAAATTGTAACATACGTTGCTACCCCCTGAACTTTCAAATACCTCAGCACTGTGACAGAGAAGGCGAACTTATCTATGCTCTTAGAACATGAAATCCAGCATACCTCAAAATACTTCATCAAGAATGCTCAAAGTTTGATGCAAATATTCACTCTGTATGCTCACCTCTACTGCAAGAATGCATAACAAATTCACTAAGAAAAAACATTTTTAAACCAGTGAAGTTTCAATACATTGCTCGTGTCATTTGAAGTACTCTTTCCTTCACACTCAACCAGTAGACTGTTCCTGTCTGGTACATTTCACTAAAGATGGAAAGTAAATGTTTATCGCGACTAAAGTTGAAGAAGGAAGCTTGAAAGACAATGTAATCAATCCTGCTTGTGTATTAGATGTCAGGTTAATTGTGATGTTGATTATTTAGAGAAATAATTTTGTTTCTTCAATGGAGTTGGAAAGATAATTACTGATTTTTGCGTGGGAGTTGCTACTGGAACTGAAGTTTGGTGAAGTATGCAAACGGAAAAGTTTGGTGGCCTACTGGTGAGGGAAAAACCAATTTCTTCCTACCCTGTGTAGGCCATATTATCGCCACACTAGCCACCCACTTCTGGAGATCTAAAACCAGCAGATTTTTGTGGTTTACTTCGAAGCTTGCCTCTGTCATTACGTAAAGCTGAGTAAACATTATCAGATGCATTGGCATGACATCATCTGTTCCTGAAGTTCCTTCCTCATCTAACCCATGGGGTTTCTGGAATGCATTACTATAATGGTTCTTTCAGTGCCGTGTGTCATGTATTATTTGCTTGATCACATTGTATTATGTTCCTTCTTGCTGAACTGCTGGTGGTTGTTTTTCACAGATCACATCAACGCTTGTGTTCGCTGCTGCTTGTGCATCTGCCGGCATTACAGTTCTTATTGGGAATGATCTAGACAAATGTACCCTCAACCATTGCACCAGGTTTGAGACGGCTACAACAATGGCTTTCTTCAGCTGGTTCTCCATGTCACCGTCCTTCCTGCTGAACTTCTGGTCATTAGCTTCGCATTAGGAATTGGATGACCATCACAGTTCGTAATTGATGGTCTCGTTCGGTTTCTATTATGCGGGCATCCTTTGTTATCGCAGAACTGTATATGGTATTACATCAAACACAGTTCGCTTTTATTTTAGCAGTTAGGGTTCCCGCATTTCGCAAAGTTGCAGCTTTCTATTCTTTGACGTCCGTGTCAGTAGCGAGTAGCGTCACTACTTATTCTGAGACCTAGGAAATGCTGAAGCCCAATTGTAAATCAATTTAGCAAGAGCAAGAACTCACCCTCATTCTGGTAAAGCTACGTGGTGTGTTTTGCACAATTTTGTAGAAAGAAAATCATTTGCATTGCATTCTGAAAAATAGTCATTTTTGGGGACATTCGATAAAATTGAAACGATATAGAGATATATGTAATATCAATGCCATGTATGTATAGAATATTTGCTAGAAATTGGCTATGGTTTAGGTGAAAACTTACAAGGTCCCAAGTCCAGAAAAACTTTCAATTAGTGCACGCCAACTTACAAAAAAAAATTGCTGTTGCTTGAAGTATGATCCAGCCACAGCAATACCAACTAGTTACAATAATTTCTAAACTTCTTTGTTGTCCATGGCTCAGGTTATTTTGCCCTGTTTAACAGACATTAGTGAGGTAGCAAGTTACCAATCAAAAGTACAGTTTCTACGATAACATCATCTGCCGTGTAAATTCTCTATTTCGAACCGTCCTAGGGCAGTTTGCGGTTAGATGGAGAAACAGACTCTGGTTTTGCAGCATTGTGATCCTTGAAGCACCCCCAAACCCTTTAGATGCTTAGTGGTGAGAACTACCAATATGGCATCAGCATCAGATAGAATACAATGGCAGAGATGCTTGCGATTTGATGGCACAGATGAAACAAGCTGAAATTCGATGGAAAGGAAAGCATAGAAACACACACGAGAGGCAGCTTGAGACCGAAATCAACCCTCAAGGGCATTTTGATTGCACGGCCTCCAGCTCTCTTTTCAATGCCTCCATTTGTTTCAGAAGCGATGCCTTCTCCTGCCAAAATTTCCAGGCAGTGAACAAAATAGCAACCCAATTTCAACAGAGTTATCAGAACAATGTAACAATATAAGAACAAAAACTGCGAATGATGATACAGAGAGAAGAAAGCATTCTCAACCCTCTGCAAAATTGACAGTTTCTGTTTGAAGCTAGAGGCATCTGCTCTCTCTCCAAGAGATTGTTTAGCCTGAAACCAGAACAAGCACATACACAGACATGGAACCAGAATCACAAACAATTCTGTAAGTTTCACCCAATGGTGGTTTGCTGATTTTCTACTCTCTAGCCCAGGAAGACAAAACATACCCAGATGACCGAAACATTTACTATTGTTTTTACATAATGCTAGATAAAACTAAGCCTTGAAACCCAGTCTCAACCTCCACTTTAGTAGCTACTTTATAAGTTGCAACTAACAAGCCAAGATTTCAACGACTGTCCCAGAACCAGTTCCAAAATGCTAGATATAATCAGTTGATTTAGCATTCTAAATTCAAAGTGAATCTCAGAATCAATGACAAACTGGTTAAAAACTGGCCACAATAGTGTCAACAAGTGAAGAAATTCCCCAGCCAAGAACACCTTATAGGGAAACCAAGTCTCAGACACCAGAAAACAAAAACAACAAATTGGTACTACTGGGCTGCTGGAAATCGATTTAGTTCAGACATTTGAACAACAAAATGACCAAATCCCAGACCAAAAAATCATCTGTTCTATCCCCTGATCACACGTGGAACAATAAGAACAACATAGAAAAACCACTTTCAGACACTTCAAAACTAAAAAATGTCCGAGAACACAAAATGAAGAATTTCAAACCACAAAATCAACTGTTCCACCTCCTGAGCACACTTGGAAGCCTTGCGGGCCTCCTCATCGTACCTCAGCCGCCACTTTGCGGACTCATCCATTGCCTTCCTATAGGCAAGATCGAACTGTCGCCTGAAAATTCATATCACCGGGAAGAAACTTAGCACTAATCGTCAGCCAAATTGGTGGGTGTCGCTCGATTTAGCGAGAATCCAGAAACACGAAAGGCATCAATTCGACCTCAACAACTTGGTGTCGTTGGCTGATAAAGTGTAGTCGATTGACCAAAGCTTCACATATACGGCAATAACGAAAGCCGTCGCCACCGTCAAAATCACCGCTATTTGCCTCCTTTCTCTTCTTCCCATTTTCTTTCTTCCTACCTGCTGGTTTCTTCTTGTTTCTCCCTTCCGGCTATTTCTTCGCAACGACGCCAAATAGCAGAAAGGCTTAACATCCCAGAACGGTCATCAATCTCTTCGTCAGTATGGCCATTAGATCACACCTTTTTCTTGTGTCTATCCACCAGGGCCGAGCACGGGTCGGGTAGAATCATGGGTTTATCCAGCCCAATAAGGGTGGGTAGGGTTGGGTTGGGTAAAAATTGATTATGGTTTATGGGTTGGTTCCATTTATAAAAAAATCATCGATTTTTGGGTTGATTTCGGTTCCATGAGGAACCAAACCAAAAGAGAACCGAACCGAGAGTATTATACGTTAGTTTACATATATATTATATATTATGTAGAATGTATTAATGTAAGGGTAAATATGAAAGTTTAGAAAGTATAGGTGTTTGAATGTCCTTTTAAACAAAAATGAATGGTCCATACTGGGTATTTCTATTTTTTAATTCAATAATTCGTCTTTCTTGTCTCTGTCTCTCGATTCCATTTCAGCTGTCGATTCGAAACTCTCTCTCCAATTGTTCTTCAAAGTTCGAAACAGAGAAAGAGTTAGGGTTTTAAGTAGAGCACCAAATTCAAAGAGAAAGACGAAAAAGATGAAGCTATCGGCGTGGGAATGGTGATTGACTGATCGAGAATCGAAGGTCGTGTTCTGCGTTGCCGGTAAATTAGATTTCAATCCAGTTTTTGATTTCTTGGTTCATTTCGAATCGATTCGTTGTTCCTGTTTCAATGTTTTTGATTTTGATTCGTTCCTTTTTGTTTTGTCCCTCTCTTCCTATTCGCAACTCGGTTTTGATTCATTTTGGTCTTCTGATTAGCAGCTTTTCATTTTGGTTTTCCGATTCACAGCGGTGTTCCGATTCACGGCGGTCTTCCGATTCACAGCTTGTTTCCGATTCACAGCAGAAGGAGCTTAGTTTATTCCCGATGCCCAGCTGCCCAGGTATCCCCTCCTTATAAGTGTTAATTTCTGGTATAAGTGTTCTACGTCTGTAAATGTAAAAATTCTTGATAGTTGATATAAGTTTTTAAACAGCGGCAGCGGGTGGTCTTTAAAACTACTTAATAAGTTAATTGGTGTCCAATGTTTTGAGACTTGCCTTCTGTTGTCTCTTATTATTCATAACTAAACAGACTGATTGGTGAAGTTCTTACATAATCGATTCTGTCCTAAGTATGGTGCTGGAGTGATGATATCTTTGCATATAGAATTATAGATAATGTAAATGAAGATCTTAATGTTAATTTTAGACTATCATATATTGAATGCTTAACCTTGTACTTACAATAAATTAGCTATAATTCTATAACTTTAGGTTTCCTGTGATTAGTAAAATATGAAAAGGTTAGGGAAGTGAAGTGAACCCTGGTAAATGTCTAAATGATCCTAGTTCTGTCATCTAGGCTCTAACCATGGAGCAGCAGAGGTTCCATGGGCAGGTTTACTGGTTTAGTAATGGATATTATTACATGGTTTTCTTTTTTTATTCTTTGCTTTTGTAGTCTGTTGGTTACGTTCCAGTTTTCTTTGTTGTTTTCTTTTTTTGGTTGTTCAATCAGAATATAAGGATCATGTTTTTAACTATCACTAATATAAACTTGAATTCATACCAGGTCTCTGTATGTCCAAACTGTGGTGGGGATGGTGAAGTGATTTCTGAATATTGCTGAAAGTGTGTTGGCAAAGGTTTTACACGTGCTAAGAAGAAAACAAGGTGAATTACAATGAAGATTCAATAATAATGCTCTCTTGATATCTGTGTTATATTAGTATTTTTCTCTAAAAATCATCTCGTTAAATAGCTTACTAAACAGTTCTCTTATTTTTGTGAAGAAAATCCTATGCCCTTATAATATCCTAGGGAAAACAAATTACTAAAATAGGTATACCTAATTCTAGATATTAAGGTCTTAACTCTTAACCAAATACTCCATTCTTCCCAAGTTCTTTGGACTATTTGCTATTTACATCAATTAATATATAATTTTTAATCTTCAATAATTTAATATATAGATGTAAGGTTTTTTTATAAATAAATGATAAATGGAGACTTATAATTCCTAAATACTACTATTATGTTTTTAACAATTTTTTATAAAATATAATATAAATAAATCATGCCCCAGTAGCCTTCTCTAATTTTATTCACTTTCATTGAATTGTTTGAATCGTGTCTGCCTTTTACGATTTTACTTTGCGAATCTCTGGTTCTTTATATGTCACTTCAAATAACTTTGTACTTGAGATTTGTTCTATATTGTGCCTATTGAATGAGTGGACGAAAAGTGATGATCAAAACTTGAAGTTAATGGCTATGAAAATGAAAGAAAAATTTGACAAATACTGGGGGAATGTGGACAAGATGAATATGTTGTTGTTTGTTGCAATGGTGCTTGATCCCCGGTATAAGCTCAAGTACATGAAGGCCATGTTTAGCCAAGTGTATGCGAAAGATGAGGCAGAGAAGTTGGTAGCTAAGGTGAAGGATACATTAACTCTTTTAGTTAATTTTTATGATTCTTCACCTTCAAATAAAGTGGACAAGAATAGGGTTGAAATTTATGAATTCATGGACATTGATGGTAGAGAAAGAAGCCATCTTTCTTTGTTGAAATCGAAATTAAAGGACACCTTAGAAGAAGAAGATTCGACAGATATCAAATCAGAGTTGGAAAAATATTTGGATGAACAACGTGAAAAAGATGTAACTGATTTTGATATACTGAATTGGTGGAAGGTGAATTCATCAAGGTATGTACTGCTTTCGAAGATTGCAAGAGATGTGCTAAGCATACCCATTTCTACTGTTGCATCAGAATCGGCCTTCTCGGTTGGTGGTAGAGTTCTTGACTCGTTTCGGAGTTCCTTAACTCCTGCTGTCATTCAGGCCCTCATTTGTGGCCAAGATTGGCTTCGTGCCTCCCCTCTACCCATTTTGGTTGAAGAAAACCTTGAGGATTTAGAGATTATTGAAAAGGGTAATTATTATGGTTTGGTTCTAAACTTCTAATGTTACTAATTTATTGATTCATTTTTTTGTATGATCTTATTTTGATTGATGATATGCTTGTCTTTTAGATTTGTCTGATTTGTATATAGAGTCGGGCATCACCACAGAGGCTAATTTTACATCTTAGGGGCAGCTGTACAAGTAAGTACATGCTTTTGTTTATTGTTTTTTAGTTTTCTTCAATGATATGATGATAAAAGTTGCCAATTAGGGCTGATTAAATAAAGATAGTGAGACTGCTTGTTTATGAGTTAAAACTAGAGTTAAATTGGATGTGCTGGTGATGGTGAAATTGCAGGTGAAATTGCATGTAGTTAGAGGGTTCTTGAGTGCTGTTGGTGCGTAAAGAATGTGTACTAGGTGCTGCCGTGTTGGTGATAACAGCCGTGTAGTTTATTCTGGTGTTCAAACAATATGTAACAAACTTTGAATTCTACTAGGAACTTTTGTATTTAAATGTGGATTTATATCTGTAGCATGTTTTATATCTGTAGCATGTTGAATGCTCTCTAAATTTGTTGTGGATCGAATCAGTGTGGATTTCTTGCGCAATTATTTCAAGGCCTGCCCTATGTAGTTGTAAAGTTTAATCCAATTTCATGCGCAATTATTTTGCATTGCTTTTGTCTGCTTTCATGGATTCCTTTGTTTGTGCATATCTGATTTCAGTCTGTTGATAGTGCCAGTGCTTTGAGTTGTTGGTAGAGGTTTTTGTTTTTTAATGGTCTGTTGGTGGAGTTATTGCTGTCACCTTTTCTTAAACAGATGAAGCAATGAGAAAGATTGTAAATTTTGGGTGGTTCCTTATCTTTTTCCCATTCCACTGAAAAATGGAAGTAGAAAAAACAAAAAGGTTTTGAAACAGAGAAATTACTGGCTCAGTGCTTTATGACAGCCCAAGATCAATATGTTTCAGGAGGATTTATGACAGCCCAAGATCAATATGTTGGTTAAGTTGCAAGTGATTAACTTTAGGTGTTTGTGATTTACTTGTTTCATCATCAACTGGTTTATAGGATTTAGTTGGCTTATGTAGTGTTGTTGCTTTTCCTGGTTGAGTTCATTGCGTCGTTGGGTGGTTATATAGTATAAAACAAAAGGAATTGCTCTTTTAGTGCATATAAGTATATAAAACAAAAGGAATTACTCTTTTAGAGCATATAAGTAAACTTGGCTCAAACTGAGTGGAGTGGGGACATTGGATTCATTTAGTCTAGTGAACTAGGATTAAGGTGGAGTTAATTGATTGGCATGCTGTATCTGTATTCATGATCAAAGAATGCTGAAAGGCCTTTCCAACCGTGTGATACCCTCTCAGGTGTATTGTGATAATGTTGTGAACTGTTAGTGATACGACTTGTAAGCATAAATTAGCAACGAACGAGGAATATTAGGGTAGAAGGATTTGAGTTTGAGGCCGCATTATATGCTGTAAATTTTAGTTTATGTGGGCCTGTGCTGTTAAAACTGTTGCTTTCAGGTAAGGAATTTGGTTTGCTGGTTTTTGTTGGAATTAGAAATGGCAACTTGACATCCCCGAGTTTATCCATTATTGCTTCTGGGTTCTCTATTTTGGTCCTTTTTTTCTTGCGTCTCTTTCACTTCATAGCTCTAAGATGTCATGAGTTCCCCTTTTGTAGCGCTTGGAAGAGATAGTGTAAGTTAGGAAGCCTCCTTAAAATGAAATTTTTTTGTTGTATCAGATTCTTACTCATCCTACCTGTATATGTTGATTTGTTGAGTTGGAAGAGATCTATTGTGGAATCGTTAGACCCGAAGACCCAGAACCGAAAACCCAGAACCATGGCTCTGGTTCTAATCGGTTCTCGGTTCTCGGGTTGGGTTGTAATTTTGTAGAATCGAAGGATTTTCGGTTTGGTTTGGTTCCGCTATTAACCCACACCAAACCGAACCATGCTCAGCCCTACTATCCACACATCAAGTAAGACGGTGTAATTCCAAATATTATATGCAGACTTACCGGGTGTAGGTCCAAGGTGTAGCCAGGATGCAAACCTAGGAGCAAGTCGTTAACATGTACAAAGTTTAAACCAATAAATAAAAAATATCAAATAATGTTACTTATAAATTTATTAAATTTGAAAGTTTACAATAACAAACACTGCAAGAGAAAAACAAAATTTTAACCAGAAAATCAGTCACCAAACGGAGAAAATTTATTACTACAATGCCTTTAGTGACCAACTGGCAGCTTATAATCAGTCACTTAACATATTTCGGTCACCAATTGGTCACCAAAAAGTAAAATACTGATTGATTGACGACTGATTCACCAGTTACTTTTTCACATCCATCTTGTAGTGAGAGTTCAATTCAAAAGTTATATCTCAAAGTTTAACACAACACTCATTCAAGTATTTGTATCTAAATTGAAATTCTCTATGTGATCTTTCTTAGTATACAAAAGCATATTATTAGCAAGTGAGTTATTGTCTATCTTATTTCTTAATTTGGCGTTCGTAATTAGTTGAAAAAGCACGTTCTGTAATAGCAATCAACACATAAAAAGAAAATATCAAACGGATCAATTTATCAATACCAAAACAAATAACTTGGCTTGCTTGTAGCTGCTAAGACTTGACATAATTTAGTTATTGATAACAATCCTTCGAAGTCTAACAGATTACTAACATATCATAAAAATGTCACCATTAAAATGACATCCGGTCATGTTCATGTCTAAAAAAATCATAAGAATAATATTTATACAGAAAACTGCAATTGGAATCAATATTAAAAGACTTGAACCCTTCATTTGCACTTAAGCACGAGCTTAACTTCAAAATCTCTACAATGCACTCATTAAACTTTAAAAGAGATCTCCTCCAACTAAAAATCCATAGTAGCATTGAATATATCAAAATGATAACAACGCTTCGATATGATATCATCAAGTCAGCAACTACTATGCTTAACAAAACATGGAATAAGTCATACTTGGAACATTAATATCATATTTTCAGCAAAAGAATATCACATTCATCCTCCTCAAGCCCTCCAGCAATGAAGAGTTTCCACTAAGTTTATTGCCTTTACAATGCCTTGACCAATTTGTTAAAATGCTTAGCTTAGAACTTCAATTATAAAAAAAATCTCATATATCAAGTGAGCAATGAAGATACACTACTAGGAAAATGTCATTTAGTGACGGTTTAATTAGCGACGGCTAAAAATTGCTGCTAGTTAGCGACGGTAAATAGTCGCTAACAGTCCGGTGAGATTTTAGTGACGGTTGTCAGTTGCTAAATTTTAGTGACGGCTTACCGTCGCTAATTTAGTGACGGTTAGCCGTCGCTAAAGTTAGTGATGGCTTACCGTCGCTAAAGTTAGTGATGGCTTACCGTCGCTAATTTAGTGACGGTGAGCTGTCGCTAAAGTTAGTGACGGCTTACCATCGCTAAGTTAGTGACAATTAACCGTCGCTAAAGTTAGTCACGGCTTATCTTCGTTAATTTAGTGACGGTTAGTCGTCGCTAAGCTTAACAAAATAAAAAAAAAGTAATAGTTCTTATGTGTTAGTCATTTTTTATGGTAAATTATCATCTCTTTTAACATAAATAATTTTTTTTTGAATATATGTCATGTCGTGGAGATGTTTACCTTAAGGATGGTAAATAGTCGCTAACAGTCCGGTGAGATTTTAGCAATTGCTGTCAGTCGCTAAATTTTAGTGACGGCTTACCATCGCTAATTTAGTGATGATTAGCTGTCGCTAATGTCAGTGACGCCTTATCTTCGCTAATTTAGTGACGGTTAGTCGTCGCTAAGCTTAACAAAATCCAAAAAAATAGTAATAGTTCTTATGTGTTAGTCATTTTTTATGGTAAATTGTCATCTCTTTTAACATAAATATCTTTTTTTGAATATATGTAATGTCGTGGAGATGTTTACCTTAAAGATGGTAAATAGTCGCTAACAGTCTAGTGAGATTTTAGTGATGGATGTCAGTCGCTAAATTTTAGTAACGGTTAGCCGTTGCTAAATTTAGTGACGGCTTACCATCATTAACTTAGTGACGATTAGCCGTTGCTAAAGTTAGTGATGGCTTACCGTCGCTAACTTAGTGACGGTTAGCCGTCGCTAAAGTTAGTAACGGTTAGCCGTTGCTAAGCTTAACAAAATCCAAAAAATAAGTAATAGTTCTCATGTGTTAGTCATTTTTTATGGTAAATTGTCATCTCTTTTAACATAAGTAATTTTTTTTGAATATATGTAATGTCGTGGAGATGTTTACCTTAAAGTCGACTAAAAGTTTAGTGGGGGTTATGAGTTGCTAAAGTTTAGTGACGGCTTACTGTCGCTAATTTAACTTAGTGACGGTTTACTGTCGCTAATTTAGTGACGGTTAGCGGTCGCTAAATTTAGTGACGTGTTACCTTCGCTAAATCTAGTAACATCTTGCCCTCACTAACTCTATTAATCAAATTATGATATGGGTAATTCGCATTAATTTGTACATATTTATACACACACACATAGATATATAAAATATATAAAATGTTTCTTTATATATATGTATTTGTATGTATATATGTGTGTATGTATATATATAAAGATGTACAAATTAATGCAAGCCATTCATAGTATAATTTGATTTATACAAATTAAAGTATTTATGGTGCAAGAGATTATTATATAGGTTTAGAGTAACTTATGTTGGTAAAGTTTATTAATTATTTTTTAAAAAATTAATACATTAACCCTTTTTTTAAATTTTCCGACAGGTTTAGGGAACGCTGGCCGTCGCTATCTTTAGTTCCAGCCTGCTACGGTCTGCCTTCACAAACCTGATTAAAAACTCAAACGGTGCCAAGATCCAATCCTACTCCCAGCAGCTCCAAGCCCCCAAGCGCCGCCACCCTCCACACAACCACTCCCTCGACGACATCCCCAAGCCCATCCCTGACGACACTGACAACGACTCCGATGACGACTCCGACTTCTTCCAGTCCTACTCCTCCTCCGCCCCTGATGACTTCTCCATCTCCCAGTCCATCCCTGAGTTCATCGGCTCCGGCTGCTCCGGTGTCTTCCGCCTCCCCAAGCGCGGTGTCATCCACCCCACTCGCCCCCCTGTCTCGAGCTTCGTCCCCACCCTCTCCGCGAGACCCAGGTCGGCAAGTTCA
Source organism: Aquilaria sinensis (assembly GCA_005392925.1). Classification (NCBI taxonomy): domain Eukaryota; kingdom Viridiplantae; phylum Streptophyta; class Magnoliopsida; order Malvales; family Thymelaeaceae; genus Aquilaria; species Aquilaria sinensis. Next base: position 62,628 of record SMDT01002100.1, on the reverse strand, counting down.
TCCGCACCATCGCCTACACTAACTCCTAGCTCTGGGCCAGCCAGGAGAACGGCGTTCGCTTCTGGCACTTCCGAGTTGCCTACGAGCCTGGCCTCGGCAGCAAGGTCAGTCACTTGCCGACCTTAGTTCCTATTATCTTTTACAACTTGCAAAGATTTTAGTTTCTGGAAATGAATTGCTTGATTACTAACATTTTGAACTATTGTTTATCTGTTACCTCATCCATGGAGAGTATTTTGTTACAGGGCATCATGCTTGTGGAATTAAATAGGGGATCCAAGATTCCAGTAGCTGTTGAGCTGACGGAGGGCTGTACCACATCTGATGCATGGTCCCTTCTTCGAAGATTGAGACCTCCTATTTCTGCTCAGACACCTCAGTGCACACCATTGGCTCCAATTGACGTTTCTCCTTGACTGATTTGATGGCCCTACAGCTTCAAATTTTTGGATTTTATTGTCGCGAAGTACTTTTGGATTTGGTAGATGTACTAAGACCATAGAACATTGTGGGTTAGTAATGACTGGCAGCAAGCACTCTGCTTGGTTTTTCAGTTAGCTTGCCTGGCTACTGGAAAGTTACATCAGAGATAAAGTTTGTGATGTTAAGTGATCGCTGAGTCACCTTTCTTAAGATGCATCAGCTTAGTAATTTCAATGGAGTAACTAAAATTTCCTGTTTGATCCAAGTAAAAGGTTGGTAAGTGGGTGTTCTATTGGTTGATAGAGCCGAATTCACTAGATACACAGCTCACCAGCTTAGGAAGCTGAAAGAAAGAGCTTCCTCATTGCGTCTTCCAAAAGTATCCTCCAGCAGTGACATGGTAAGCTTTTCGAAATTGTGCAGTAGGATTACATTGTTTTCCTGTCATGGAAATGTATGCGCATGAATATTTATTTAATCCAACCTCAATTTTCCTGAGAACAAGGTGAAAGATATAGTGAGGTTGATACCTTGTTCATTCACAAGAGAGCTGCATTAGGAGGGAAATTCTACCTAAACACTTGCCAGTCAGTTCCTTCTGCATGAATTTCTAATATTAATATGGCTCTTACTGGTTAATTGGCATTAGCATGTCATGTTGTTAGCATGATTCTACTAAATGGTTAGTGGTGTCAGGTTAACATAAAAAAAAAGTAAAATTCCCCTGTTTGGCTGTTGTTGGCATGTTTTTGTAGAGAGCCATCTTTCTTATGGTATTTAATATTTTTTCCTGCTGCTTTGTTTAAGGATGAAATGAAGCGGTTTACTAGTGTGGATACATCAGTTCTTAAACAACACTATGAGAAGAAGGTTCATGAGTTGAAATTAGAAAAGAGGGTTTTGCAGGTCAGTCTTCTTCGTAGCATTTTGTTTAGATTGCAGTTAAGGATTGAAGTAATGAACTGGGTCTGTTTTGATTTGAAGCATTTGACTTTCTCATGACAGAAAGAAATTGAAGATCTTAGACAAAATCTTGCAAACCTTCCATCTATATCAGATGATGGAGCACAAAAGTTAAAAGAAGAATATCTTCAAAAGTTGAATGTCCTTGAGGCACAAGTGAGTTGTGAATTCTGTTGAGCTTCAACTAACTAGGTTCATTGGGTTTTCAAATCTTAATTAATGTTTTTGCAATTCACTGTGTAGGTTTCAGAACTGAAAAAGAAGCAAGATGCGCAAGCTCAACTTTTGCGACAAAAACAAAAAAGTGATGAGGCAGCAAAACGGTTGCAGGGTAAGATTCACAGAATTAAATCACAGAAGGTGCAATTTCATCCCTGGTTTATTCCTCTGAGAAGCGAGATTGTTCATGTAATGTAGGAGATCATCATATGATGTCTGTGAGCTGACAACTAAAGAATCTATTTATCAGGTTCAACTCCAGCAGAAGATCAAGCAAGAATCAGAGCAATTTCGGCTATGGAAGGCATCAAGAGAAAAACAGGTTCTTCAGGTGGTGTCAACTATTGGTTTTAAATATTAATCATGTTCCAGTGTCAGTGTATTCTTAGCAAAAGTTGCGTTTGTATAGGTTTGCTTTGGGGTAATAAGTTTTTCTAAGTTACAATATCAACAACTATCAAGACATCCTTGATGGACATTTACTTGGAGTGGTCAGAATTCCAGTCTTGGTTATCACCAGGAGTTCTTTGACCTGTTACTTTCAAGGCTTCTAGTTAAGAAAAGTAATTTTTTGCTGCATATAGATTTTTTCCTTTTCCTAAATAAGTGTTCTTGGTCCTTATTTAGACATCTTCCAAATGTATGCTTCCCATTATGCAAAGCCCATGAATGCTTATCCTTGTAATTATGCTATTTACTAAAAGGTAATTTGGAGAAACATAAATAATATGCTTGTGACACAACATCCATAATTTTTACAGAAAAGGCAAAAGGGATATATTATGGGTTGGAGGGAGTATTAGTAAATTATTATTATTATTATTAGTGTTATTTTGCACAAGTTATTCTTTTAAAATCTAGAAATTACTTAGGCAAATTCTAGAGGTATATTCTGTTGTGCTAGTACTACATATAGCATTTACATCCCTAACTCTAATTTGTTTCTTTTCTTTCCAGCTGAAGACTGCAAGAGATGCAGTGCAATTCGGCCTGATTGGCAGTGCTATAGGTGCTGTGTCAACTGCAGGTGTTTCCTGGAAATTTCCTTGTTGCTGAGATGACTGAGCTGGTACAACAGAGGGTGTAAATTTCCTTTCTTTAAGGGCTTATTAAGTAGTCTCTGTGCTGGACTTGGTTTATATTTTATCTTTCGTAATAGATACTTGATCTTGTTATGTTGCTGTAAATGACGATGTGGGAAGTGTTGATGCTTAATTTCTCTGTTTGACGGGAGTTTTTGGATTTGATATGCGTTTGGTAGATAAAGATTTGGTCATTATATTGCATGTTAGTTGAATACGGGCTTCATGGAAACTTTCCTGGATTAACATGTATATGGAGCATATAGGGAATTGGGTTATTGAGATGAAAATATAATATGCTCTGCCAGAGGTAGCACCATTGGTAGCATATACTTACATTATTCATGCTGAACATCTTCCTGTACTGTCTCCCAATCGCATTTTTTAGCTTTACTAAGACCTGTCTCAGAATATTCATTCAATAAAAATTGGAAGAAAGTAATGCATTTAAGAACAGTCAATCTCAAATGATCTGATATCATCTTTTGGTAAGAATATGAATAGAAAACATAATTGACAAACTATCCTAGAGATCTTCAAAATGTCTTCTTTCAAAAATACATGCAACTATTTTTTCCATGTTACTAAATTGGTACTAATAAATTTAGTGATGGTTACCTGTCACAAACTAGCGACGGTTATGCGTCACTGACAACACTAAGTAGCGACGTACGTGAGTCACTAACTACCGACCTACATTAGTCAGTAACCACAATAAATAGTGACGGTTACAAGTCACTAAATAGCGACGGCTATGCGTCACTAATTAGCAAAAACTATGCGTCACTAATTTCACCAACTAGCGACGGCGAAACGTCACTAACTAGCGACAGTTACAAGTTATTAACTAGCGACGGCTACACGTCACTAACTAGTGACGGCAAAAGGTCGCTAAAGTGCCCGCTGATGAACCACCGGAAAATTTGTGATAGTCTTGGTAGCGACCTTTGGTTGTCGCTAATTAGCGATGGTAGTCGTCGCTAATAAATTAGCAGCGAGTAGATTATCAACGGACCGTTTAGCGACGGTGTGCCGTCGCTATGTATTCTGTAGCGACGACAAGCCGTTGCTAAATCGGTTTTTTCTAGTAGTGATAAACTCTAATGAGAACAATCAAGGATACCAAGATTGTCCAAAAATAATTTGAATCCAAACAAATACGAACACAAACCATATGCTTCTCATTACTGCTTAAATATCCATTATTGCAATCCATAAAAAACTAATATGCATCTCAAATCTCAATACTCCTTCAACCAAATAAGGAAACATAACCAAGTCATAAAGGTCATGCTCAAAATAAAAGAAAGATGGAATCTGTATTGATTAGGATAGCACATTTCAAAAATCAAATCCGTGGATACAAACATCCAATTGCACAATTGAGCAATTCGCTAGGTGGAAGCTCGTAAACTCATCTGTAGGCTGTAGCATTACCCATTGACAAATTAAAACCCTAAAAACAAGAACACGTATTTTAAAAGGATCAAAATGGAAAAACCCATAACCTATTTCAAAGTATTACTTAATGGGCATTGGAGCTGGTAAATTGGAATGGACTCTCACTGGCAAGCTAGGAAACAAGTTTCGGTCTAAAAATGAACGGCGCAGATGGGAGACCCGAAATGAGGGCCTTTGGAAATGCAAATCATCGCCAGACAAGGGAAAATTATTGAAGAGACGACAATACCATTGGCAGGGACTGGGTTTTAATTTTCTAGTTAAGGCATCCCCAATTTCACAAGTTTGATGGCTGTGGGCATATTAATATAAAATGTCACATCCCAAACCGCCCCTGGCCCGTGCACTTCGGTGCGCTAATAGGCCGACTTGCCCAAGAAGCACTTAACCGGTGAACTTATTTAATTGGGTCTGTTTTTCAACCGCTTGCATGTACGGGGTGCTATGTACAGACGAGCCGTCCTAAATTCCTCACTTCCTAGGTAATTAATTTACAAATCAACTACTATAAAATATGTAACAAATCAAGGGAGCAAGTCATCTCCGAAAAGATAAAGCAAGTGCTCAACGGCCCAACTGGGCTCATTCCTAGCCCACCCTAAAGTTTGGGCAGGAGCCACCAACGGAGCCTTAGGTTTGAGGCGTAACAGAACATAGCTCGTCTACTCAAGAACGTAACAAAATTTATTCAAACTCTAATTTCATGCAACTTGCAAATTTTAACAAGAAAAAAGTATGGTACATACGTTTAAAACCTTAACCATGCATAAACCATACTTAAGTTCGAAAACTGCATCATGCATACTTAAGGAGCTTGCGGAAGCTACATTATGTGCCGACTGGTCTCGAAGACCCTTATTACATTTTTTACAACCAAACTTACATACAACACACATACATAATGTAAGTCCAAAATCCGTTATGGCGGATTAGCACTATCAGTACCTCACATATCCAGGACCATTTCACATGCAAAAATGTCCTTTCTTGGTTAGTTAAAACCTTCCAGCTAACTCCCACACAAATGCATCAACTAGTGCCTACAAATATATCCATGCTTAGTTTCATAGTGTTCCCAGTCTAGTTAAGTAATCAAAATGAATATATACCTGCACATGATATGTAAAATATACACAACTTAAAATCAGCACCCGGTCTATTCTACAGGACCTTTTCCTGTAATAGAAACATAGGGGCATGAGTACTTAAACCTAGTAAGGTTTATTCAGCCATAAGGCCTATTACAACCATAAGGCATATTACAGCAAAATGCACACTTATTTACCTGCAACCAAAGGAAGAAAAATGAAGAGAAGAAGTGGACTGCACCTGTTGCTGCCGGTTGTGTGTACGTGCGGTTTTGTGCATTATTTGCTCCAAGTTTCAATTCATGCTCTCAAGTTCTAAGCCAGCAGACTTATTCCCCTTTTTCTAGTGTGTTCCCTGCCTTTTTCAGCCCACTCAGCCTTAGGAAATAAAGAAACTGCCCACTTAGAGCCTGTGCATCCGAAACATATATGCCTCTTTGCATGCAAGGTGCAATTTCCAGCCTGTTTAGCATGTAAATGTCACCTGTTTTGCCCTTGATTCTTACTTAACCTCAGAAAATCTTCATTCTCAGATTGATTACAAGTAATCTGGAGCTTCTCAGTCAGTTTAAGCAAGGAAACAACCACTGAAACCTGCCATTTCCCGAGGAGCGCCTTCCCCTCCTTATGCACAGTTTTGAGCCTCAAATGCCACTTGTTTTGCCTCCAATCCTCAATTAACTTTAGCAAATCCCACTTAGCAGGTTTATTCCAAGAAAACTGGAGCTCCTCAGCCTTTGGAATTAAAAATTCAGCCACTTTCTTGGTTAAAACCGATCACATGAGCAGCTGTAGCCTATGTTCCCTTAAATCGGTCTAAACCTTCACTTAGTCCTCCATTTTACTTGCATGCAGCATTCTAACCCATTTCTTCACCATTAGTGCAGTCTTCTCCGCCATATTGAGCCACATTTCTTCCTTTTTTTTTTTTTTTCTGGCAATTAAGTACCTCCCTTTTAATTGCAAACAAAACAGCCCATAATTGAGCCTAATGGATTCACCAAAATCCACATTCACTTATGTAATCCAAATTTGAGACAAAAATTTATCTCAATTTTGATTGTTAAATCATTTATCTCTCAAATTTTTTTTTGCTCAAATTATTTATTTTGCCGAATTTTCTTCCGGTACAAGTTATGTACAAAAATCTCTTCTATTACAAGCTTTGTACCTAAATCACCAAAAGTTTCTTCCAGCCCTAGGCCTATTTGAGGACAGGGTATGATAGTCCCTCCTCCTTAAAAAAATCTAGTCCTCCAAAATTTTCAAGCAACTTAGGAAACAAATCACAATAACACTTCATCATTTATGTTTCAATTTCCTATGTTGCTCCTTCCTCAGCGTGATTCTTCCATTGGACCTTAACCATAAGTATTAACTTGCTTCCTAATTTCCTAGTGTCCTTAGCCAACACTTTTATAGGTTTTTTTTTGTAAGTGAAATCAGGTGCTAAAGGAACACTAGTTGTTGGAATAACTTGTCTGAGATAAAAAACATATTTCTTAAGCATGCTCACATGGAAGATATTATGCATATGCCCTAACTCAGGTGGTAAAGCCAACTTGTAAGCCACAATTCTAATTCTTTCAATCACTTGGAAAGGTCCAACATATCATGGAGCCAATTTGCCCTTTTTTCTGAATCTTACAATGCCTTCCATAGATGACACTTTTAGCCACACAAGATCTCCAATATGAAATTCCAAGTCCTTCCTCATTTTCAAGTTAGCATAGGCTTCTTCCCTATTGTTGGTTGCCTTGATCCTTTACTAGATTATTTGTATCTTCTTAATAGTTTCGTGTTTGAGTTTTGGCCTTATCTTAAGTTTATCTTTTACATCATGCCACCAATGAAGAGTGATACACCTCCTTCCATATAAAGTCGTATATGGTGCCATCTTGATCACTACTTAATAGTTATTATTGTAGGAGAATTCTATTAGTGGCAAGTGTTGATCCCATTCTCCTTGAAAATCTAGTGCACAACACCTTAGCATATCTTCAAGCACTTGTATTCTTCTCTCTATCTGTCCATTTGTTTATGGAAGATAGGTAGAGCTTAGCTTTCATTGAGAACCTAGTACTTTATGAAATGATCTCTAGAATCTTGAAATAAATCTAGGATCTTTATCTGAGACAATGTCATTAGGAATTTTATATAATCTCACAATTTCTTGAACATACAGCTTTGTCAGCTTATCCATAGAATCAATTAAATTAATGGGTAGGAAATGTGCTGACTTAGTCAATTTATCAGCAGTCACCCAAATTGTATCATGCTTCCTTCTAATCAAGGGCATTCCAACAAGGAAATCCATAGATATTGATTCCAACTTCCTTTTCGGCACAGGTAAGCTTTGCAACTTACCACTAGGCTTTTGATGTTTGGCTTTGACTCTATGACAAGTTAAGCACTTAGCCACATGGGCAGCAATATCTTGCTTCAATCTTGGCTACCAGAAGTGTGCTTTACGATCCTTGTGCATCTTAGCAACACATAGGTAGATATTTAGTATGCTAGTATGAGCTTCGCTGAGAATCTAACTTCTCAAGTCATTCACATTGGGTACATATATTTTTTCTTGAAAATACAACAACTTGCTTGAATGAGAGCCCTTGGAATAATTTGCCGTGACTTTTTCCAGAGATTTAATCCAGGTTCTCATCTTCTTGTTATGCTTTTTTAACTTTTTCTATCCAACTAGATTGTATGGCCAATACATACATTTGGCCTAGTTCCCATTGTTTCCACTTTTCTGCTAATATAAGCAAGCTATTAGCTTTACTTTCACCTTATTTACTCCAGCTTTCAATATCCCAAAATACTTCCTGCTTAAGGCATTAGCAACCACATTTACTTTGCCTTTAGTGTACTCAATGGCATAGTCAAATCTTTGATATATTCAAGCCATCTTTACTACCTCATATTTAAATCTTTTTGAGTAAAGAGATACTTTTTACTTCTGTGGTTAGTAAAGATTTGAAATTTTCTTCCTATGAAATAATGCCTTAATTGCTTCAAAGCAAAAACCACTGTAGCTAGCTCAAGATAAGATCATGAGTAGGTTAGTTTTTTCATGTTGTCTTATTTGTGTTGAGCCATAAGTAATAACTTGGTTTTATTACATTAAAACACACCCTAATCCCACTATAGAGGAATTAGTGAAAACCATATAGGTTTTAGTAGGATTAGGGAGGGTTAAGATTGGAGCAGTGATTAATTTCTTCTTCAAGTCTTGGAAACTTTCTTCACATTTATTACTCTATTCAAACTTCTTGCCCCGTTAATTAAGTTAAGAGGGTAGTCATTATAGAGAATTTATGCACAAATTGTCATAAAGCGGCCTCCCAGTACTCCGAGTTGATTAACTTGTAGGCCCTTATGGACTATGATCCAACTTAGTTATTATTGATTAACTATTACTCGTACATAAATTAAGACAATTTATGTGCAACTAGTTTTTTCACCTACCCTGCAAGAAAATATGCGTGTGTTTCTCCTGGCAATTCAAAACAAATAAGTAAAACATTTAAGAAAAAATCACTCGAGTATTCCATTTAAAACATACTTAAAACATGCCAAGACAATAAAATACTAGTTACTTTAACTTTAAGTAATAGTTTGTGCACACTCTATAACACTAGAATGCACTCAAAGTAACTCAATGGTTTAACTCCACAATGTATCTTAATAGAGGCAACATCCTAGTACACAAGGCATTATATATATACAAGGAAAAATTATAACCAAGATCCGTCACTTTAGCCCCACCTTTGAGCTATCAAGCTCTAAGTGCAGGCCTTTACTTATTTTTGTGCATCATTTAGCCTCTAAACTATAATGGCATAACACTTAGTTAGTACAAAGTTAAACTTTCAAGTAACCTTAGAAGATCAAGTATTCAAGTGAATGAGTACCTGCAAAATGGGGAAACCTAACCCACAACTATCCACTTAGTTGTTAGACCCAACGTTAAAACCTGAACAACATACTTAAGGAAGTGAGTACATTAATGTACTCAGTAAGGGTCCCTTGGGGAACCTGCAAAGAAGATAGCAAGCAAGCATGCAAATATGGCATACAAACAAACAATAACCAACTAATAATCATAACAAACAAATAACATAATGGGTATGCAATGCATAAATGTGTGATATGCTATATACACAATCCTTGGGATATTTTTACACCTTAATTTCCTTATTTTTGCCGTGAGCTCAAACCGCGGAGGTACTTGAGACACTGAACCTTGTATCCCAAATCTTTTAGCTCATTTAAGTCTCATTTACGGGTCCTAGAGTAGGTTGTCACGTCCCCTCAAATCTTACCTGTCTTTCCCTTAACTTATTGTGCAAGGTAGCCATCTTATGTTGTCCAACTTGCCAAGCTTTTAAAGCCTAGCTTAGAGCTCCTTAGTAGCTTACTGACCAAACCACATGGTTTGTTTGGATCCTTTTAGGTTTCCTCTTCATTCCCAAGTGTCTAAGATCTCTCACTTTGGTCAACGAAGACTCCAAAACCCACCTTCATCCCCTTAGCCCCCCTTTAGCAACTTGAGCACTTTTGCCCCTTAGCCATTCTACTTAGCCCTACCTTAACCACACCACTTGGCTACCACTTAAACAATGCATAATTCTCAACTTGGGAATGAGTTTTAGACCCAACTGAAGCTTGGAAACATCTTAGAATAGCCTAAGGATGTTAACTGAGAGATTGAGACATTCTTAAAGTGCCCTAAGCTTAAGGGGCTTAGGCCTTGGTCATGCCATTGGTGACGTGTTGCCAAATGAATTGATCCATTAGTTTCTTGGAAATGGTGACATGTACTCAACATTGGCGATGCGTCGCCAATGGTCTGATAGCATTTTGTGCACTTATGCTATCTTGCACTAAATTTGCTCAATTTTTCAATATTCAAAGCTAATTCAAATAGGCCTTATTTCTATTTCCTTCAAACATGTAATAATACATTTTTATGCATTATTTGAGTTAAATTAACTTGAAACCTTACCTCAAATTCAGCCACAAAGCAAGAACAAAACATAAGCACCATAAGTACACTTGAGCTCAACTTAGCTATCTTGAGTTTCAGACCTAAAACCAATGTGATATGGCACTAAGAACTTCAAATCAAGACCATTTGTAGCTACTTAATCAACCTAGAACCAGCTCAAAACCAAACCAAGAAGCTTACCTTAGGGTTTATGCCCAAAATAAGCAACAAAGAGCTAAAATGAAGCAAATGCACCAAGAATGAGTTGGAGGCTTCTTAATTCCACTTTGGGACCTTCAATTTTCTAGAAATTGGTGGGATTATGGAGGTTTATAGTAGACAAGTTGTTGAAGAGAGAGAGCCACGAAATTAGGAAAGAAAGGAATGAGAATAGTGACCATCTCTTGTAATAATAATCCTACCAACTCCACTAAAGCCTACATCCTGTTTTCTTGTCTCTTGGCCCTCAAGTTCTCTTTTGTTTCACTTTGACCACTAGACACACTCTTAAAACTGTCCCTCCTGTTAGTGTTGTGCTCAAAAGCCAATCATGAGATGATTGTATTTTTGCACATTGAGTCATGATATTTTATTTAGGCATTAATCCAGCAATTTTGTTTGTTGTTTTGTTTCTGCGTAACGTAATAAACATAATTGTAACCCTAGAATAATGATATTCTTAAACGTCCCTAGTCTAATATTATTGTGGAGCGGGTTGCAATAATACATAATGACTAGCGTATGTGGAGACTAATATGAGATATGTAGTCTACATATGGGTACAAGTTGGAGAACTTGTATACTGGACCGACCCACCATGAGAACACTTCATGGATCGTTATATGAGTGTCATAAGTGATTCTCATAGTGATCATGGTATATGTAGTCCTTCGACCTAAGATCATCAAGGTTCCCTACATGTGAGTCACATACTTTGATACTTTCCTTTGTTGCTCGTAACTGAGTGAACTTGAAGGAGGTCATTGGGTATGTCACATATCATGCGGAGGGATTTGTATGATCAAGATGGGATTTGTCCCTCCTATGTAACGGGAGTGATATCTTCGGGCCCCTTGATAGAGTGAGACTTAGAAAATGCATGGCCATGCTCCGATGAGTTGATATACGATATCAAAGTCATCAGTTTAAGTTGGTCTACTCGGTAATCAAGAAACCAAAGATTGGGCTATACGAGAGTGACACATTCCATGTCTCGTGCTTAGTCTTGATATCTTGGACAAAGGGACAATGGCATATATCGGTGATGATCATAAAGGTTTAGTCGATTCACCGACAATCTTGTCACTTGGGTAGCAATGATGTGTTGCTAGACACCGCTCATTGCTTATGATCATAAATGTGATTTATGATCATTGCCAACATGGCAAGAGCCTATTGGGTCGCACACATAGAGCTATTTGGATCATTAGAGTGCATGGGCTAATTATTTGGGTTATGGTTTCACTTTAATTTTGTATTAATAATGGGCCAAAGAGTTGAGCCATTATTAAGCCCGAAATTAAATCCTAATTGGATTAGGGCTTTGAAACCCATTAGGCCTGGAAGTTGAGTCTCACTATAAATACAACTTTTAGTGAGAAATTCGCAGGTCTCCTTGCCCTAGCCTCCCAAAAGGATAGCCGCACTCTTCTCTTGCAATTCCTTGGAGGACGCAAGCTAGCACTGCGAGCGCAAGAGAAACGCATCTGCCGGGACGTGGTGGAAGCGTGGTGATCCCGAGAGGCTCGTGTGGATACCATAGAGAGCTTGAACACGTCAACTGTTCAGGTTTTGTGATTCAACTCTACAGTTGAGTGAGAGATCTCAACCGAAAATTAGGTATGAAAATTTTCGAACACCCGGTTTACCCCGTTTCACTTGGATCCTGGAGGGTTTCGGTTAAATTCCGCTGCGCTGTTTGGCTCCCGAAACCCAACAGTGGTATCAGAGCTACTGGTGAAACCCTAAATCGGGATTGAGTGTTGAATCGCATGATGCTATGTGTTCGGTTGCTTTTCGGCCATGATTAATTAGATTGATTCATGATGCATGAAACCGGAACTCGTAATGAACATATGAGATATATGAAGAAATGACACAAATTGGTTAATGAGATTAACCCGAAATTGATAGGTATGAGATACCTATATGGATTAGGATTCTTGCAATAGTTGCAAAAACCCTAGCTTTGTTCGGATTCGGCCTGTTCGGGCACCGAAAGTAAGGTATTTTTGGTGGCTCGAATGGAGGAGTCTCGGGTGCCTACTTGCTCGAAATAGAAGATTTCGGGCTAAGCAATTGTAAGAAAATTTTTTGCGCAGGGGGGCGCTGCCCCCCACGCCCCCCGCAAGGGCGGCTCCCCTTGACCTCGTCCGCTGACCGGTCAGCGGAACCACCGCCCGCTGACCGGCCAGCGGGACCGCCGTATGCGAAGCGCCACATAAATAAAAACTGGTTAATCAACACACGAAAATTGGCATGCATCTTTGTTGAATGAGATTTGACATGATATGCTGATTGGTGTTTGAAGCATGGTGCATGGTTATAGCCCTTGATTGGTTGTACTTGTAAATACGGCCTGCGAGTCGTGCCTTTTCTTATCACTCTCATTGTACATTCTCTTCTCACCTTACTCCCCTCGAATGTAACTCGAGGTTTCTATTATTGATGTAATGGTACATTATGGGATCATCCAAGGTGGTATGTCCAAGGATCATCCAAGGTGGTATGTCCAAGGAGGTGACAACAAAAGGGCAACCAAGAAAGGAAGAGAAGGAGCTTGTGAAGACCCTTTTCTTTTCTTAGGCTTTTATGATATTCTCATTGGCTTGAGAATATCGCATAGTTTGGGCTATAACCATGTCACGTTTACTTTCTTGTAAGCATGAGATGCATGTTTTATATTTGTATGTGATGCATGTATAAGACAACCGGAGATAACAAATTGGTGAGATCAAAAGAAAAAATCCCTCAAACAAATATTAAGTCATTAAATGTGATGCCTTCCAAATGTTGGCACTCGTCAAGACTTTGATCAACATTAGGTGGGTTTGCCAAAGCAAAGCACCTATGTTCATCTTGGTAAGGCGCGATGGGATAATAGTGATATCCAAACTGCTAACTTTGGGTTCGACTTAACTAAGTCATCCTAATAGGATTAGGGACTTAGAGGCATAGAGTTGGGCTTAAGTTCATGAGATGAGCTTGGACAAGTGTTGTTCACCCAACTATCCAAGAGTTGCATAAGATGCAATTGGCAAGGAGTTGCCTACCTAAATAGCTGTAACTTGAGAGAAAAGCCAAAGCTGACTCAGGTTGTGGTCAAATATGGATCTTGGCCCACTAGAATACCTTAGCGCCGAGGTGTTCCGAAATAATATCGAGGGTTATTATTTTGAGGAAAATAGTGGGAGTATCGTTTAATAAAAGTCCTTATTAAATGAATTAAAATACATGACTCTTACACTGCATATTTACTGTTGTAGATAACCATGGCACAAAACACATCGACACTTTCGTTGCGATCGATCCTTGAGAAGGAAAAACTGAATGGGACCAACTTTCTCAAATGGTACCGAAACTTGAGGATAGTCCTCAAACAAGAGAGAAAGGCTTATGTCCTAGAGCAGCCCATTCCGAATGAGCCTGCTGCCACTGCTCCAAGAGCTGAAAGGGATGCTCACAAGAGGCATTCTGATGATGCTTTGGATGTTGCATGCCTCATGCTTATTACCATGGAATCTGAGCTTCAGAAGCAACATGAGAACATGGGGGCGTTCGATATGATCGAACATCTCAAAATGCTTTTCCAAGAGCAAGCTAGGCATGAGAGGTTTGAGACCTCTAAGGCATTGTTTCAGTGCAAGATGTCTGAGGGAAGTCCCGTGGGTCCTCATGTGCTCAAGATGATTGGGTACATTGAGAATCTTGAGAATTTGGGATTTGCTCTTCAGAAAGAGTTGGCTATTGATGTAGTCTTGCAATCGTTGCCTGAAAGCTACAGTCAGTTCGTCATGAACTATAACATGAACGACCTTGACAAGTCCCTCCCTGAATTGCTCAACATGTTGAGAACTGCTGAGCAAAACCTTAAGAAGGCTAAGCCCATTTTGATGGTTCAAAAGGGCAAGGGAAAGGGAAAAGCCAACAAGAAGAAGGATAAAGCTAATGGAAAGTCCAATGCTAATTCTTCTTCAGCTGCACTGAAACCAAAGGGTGGTGTGGCAAAGGAAGGGGAGTGCTTCCATTGTAAGCAACCTGGACACTGGAAGCGCAATTGCAAGCTCTATCTTGAAGAACTTGCTAAGGAAAAGGGAAGTAAGACTTCCACTTCAGGTATTTTTGTTATAGAGGCTAACTTTTCTACTTCCTCATCTTGGGTATTGGATACTGGATATGGATCTCACATTTGTGCAAATGTGCAGGATCTAAGTAGAAGTAGAAGTAGAAGATTGGCCCGAGGTGAAGTGGACCTACGTGTTGGAAATGGAGCAAGGGTTGCTGCCTTAGCCGTAGGGACTTATGTTCTCACTTTACCTAGTGGATTAGTTTTAGAATTAGACAACTGCTACTTTGTGCCTACTATTAGTAGAAATTTGATTTCTGTTTCTTGTTTGGACAAGAAAGGTTTTTCATTTATAATAAAGGACAAATGTTGTTCTATTTATTTGAATGAAATCTTTTATGGTAGTGCTCAACTTAGCAATGGGTTGTATGTTCTAGACCTCGAAGATCCAATCTATAATGTGAATACCAAGAAGGTCAGATTAAATGATTCAAACCCGACCTATCTCTGGCACTGTCGCTTGGGCCATATAAATGAGACCCGCATATCCAAGCTCCATAAGGATGGACTCTTGGACTCATTTGATTTTGAATCATATGAGACATGTGAGTCATGTTTGTTGGGCAAGATGACCAAAGCCCCATTCACAGGGCAAAGTGAAAGGGCTAATGACTTACTAGGACTCATACATAGTGATGTATGTGGCCCTATGTCTACACAAGCTAGAGGAGGTTTCCAATACTTCATTACTTTCACTGATGACTTCAGCAGATATGGCTATGTGTATCTTATGAGACACAAGTTAGAATCCTTTGAAAAGTTCAAAGAATTCAAGAATGAAGTAGAGAATCAACTCGGGAAGAGTATCAAAGTGCTTCGATCAGATCGAGGTGGAGAGTACTTGGATCGAGAATTCCTTGACTATCTGAAGGAGTGTGGTATAGTATCACAACTCACTCCACCAGGTACACCTCAATGGAATGGTGTATCTGAAAGGAGAAATCGAACTCTGTTAGACATGGTTCGCTCTATGATGAGTCAAGCTGACCTTCCAAACTCCTTTTGGGGACATGCTCTAGAGACAGCCGCTTTTACACTAAACCGAGTTCCATCTAAATCGGTTCCATCTAAATCGGTTCAAAAGACACCATATGAGATATGGAGTGGGAGGCATCCCAATTTGTCTTTTATGAAGATTTGGGGCTGTGACGCTTATGTGAAATGTCAATCCTCTGACAAACTAGGGCCCAAATCTCAAAAATGCCTTTTTGTTGGGTATCCCAAAGAAACAAAGGGTTACTATTTCTACAATCCTTCTGAGCAAAAAGTGTTTGTTGCTCGAACTGGTGTCTTTTTGGAGAAAGAGTTTATCTCTAAAGGAACTAGTGGGAGGAAAGTAGAACTTGAAGAAATTCAAGAACAACAAGGAGACATCGAACCTGAAATGGAACCTGAACAGACACCACAAGATGTTGTGGTTCAAGAGTCTGTTCCTGTAGCACAGAGCCCACGTAGGTCTGGTAGGATTCGGCGTGAGCCCGAGAGATATGGATTTCTCGTGACTCACACTGGTGATGTGATGCTCATGGATCAGGATGAGCCCACAACCTACCAACAAGCTATGTCGGGGCCTGACTCTGAGAAGTGGCTAGTGGCCATGAAATCCGAGATGGAATCCATGTATGAAAACCAAGTATGGACTTTGGTTGACCCACCTGAAGGGGTAAAACCCATAGGGTGCAAATGGGTTTTCAAGAAGAAAACTGACATGGATGGTAATGTGATTACCTTTAAGGGACGATTGGTTGCAAAAGGTTTCAAGCAAATTCATGGTATTGACTATGATGAAACTTTTTCACCAGTTGCTATGCTTAAATCCATCCAAATTTTGTTTGCTATTGCTGCACACTATGATTATGAGATATGGCAAATGGATGTCAAAACTGCATTCCTAAATGGAAAGCTACTTGAGGATGTGTACATGACACAACCTGAGGGTTTTGTCACTCCTGAGAATGCCAATAAAGTGTGAAAGTTGCAAAGGTCCATTTATGGACTGAAGCAAGCTTCTCGAAGTTGGAATCTTCATTTTGATGATGCAATCAAAGAGTTTGGTTTTATCAAAAATGAAGATGAACCTTGTGTCTACAAGAAGGTTAGTGGGAGCGCTATTGTCTTCTTGGTGTTGTATGTAGATGACATACTACTCATCGGGAATGACATTCCTGAGCTACAGTCTGTGAAGACTTGGCTAGGGAAATGTTTCTCTATGAAGGACTTGGGTGAAGCAGCCTATGTGTTAGGCATCAGGATCTATAGAGATAGATCTAGAAAGCTTCTTGGCCTAAGTCAAAGTACATATATTGACAAGGTGCTAAAGAGGTTTAGCATGCAAGATTCCAAGAAAGGATTCTTGCCCATGTCACATGGTATCACTCTTTCTAGATCTCAGTGTCCGAGTACACCCGAGGAGAGAGAGCGCATGAGTAAGATTCCATATGCCTCAGCAATTGGATCTATCATGTATGCCATGATATGTACTCGTCCCGATGTCTCATATGCTTTGAGCATGATGAGTAGGTACCAATCGAACCCTGGTGAGAGTCACTGGACAGCTGTTAAGAACATCCTTAAGTACTTACGAAGGACTAAGGATGCATTCTTGGTCTTTGGAGGTGAAGATGAGCTCGTTGTAAGGGGTTACACCGATGCAAGCTTCCAATCCGATAAGGATGATTTTAGATCGCAATCTGGTTATGTGTTTTGTATTGGTGGTGGTGCTGTGAGCTGGAAGAGTTCAAAGCAAGAGACAGTAGCTGACTCTACAACAGAATCTGAGTACATTGCCGCCTCTGATGCTGCGAAGGAGGCAGTTTGGATCAAGAAGTTCATCACTGAACTTGGAGTGGTTCCAAGCATTGCCGACCCGATAGAGCTCTATTGTGACAACAATGGAGCAATCGCACAGGCTAAGGAACCTCGATCTCACCAGCGATCCAAACACATACTCCGACGCTATCATCTCATCAGGGAGATCATCGAGAGGGGTGATGTAAGGATATGCAGGACTTCGACAGATAGCAACATTGCTGATCCGCTGACAAAGCCCCTTACGCAGCAAAAGCATGATAGCCATTCTAGGTCCATCGGTATTAGATACATGGATGATTGGCTTTAGTGCAAGTGGGAGATTGTTAGTGTTGTGCCCAAAAGCCAATCATGAGATGATTGTATTTTTTGCACATTGAGTCATGATATTTTATTAAGGCATTAATCCAGCAATTATGTTTGTTGTTTTGTTTCTGCGTAACGTAATAAACATAATTGTAACCCTAGAATAATGATATTCTTAAACGTCCCTAGTCTAGTATTATTGTGGAGCGGGTTGCAATAATACATAATGACTAGCATATGTGGAGACTAATATGAGATATGTAGTCTACATATGGGTACAAGTTGGAGAACTTGTGTACTGGACCGACCCACCATGAGAACACTACATGGATCGTTATATGAGTGTCATAAGTGATTCTCATAGTGATCATGGTATATGTAGTCCTTCGACCTAAGATCATCAAGGTTCCCTACATGTGAGTCACATACTTTGATACTTTCCTTTGTTGCTCGTAACTGAGTGAACTTGAAGGAGGTCATTGGGTATGTCACATATCATGCGGAGGGATTTGTATGATCAAGATGGGATTTGTCCCTCCTATGTAACGGGAGTGATATCTTCGGGCCCCTTGATAGAGTGAGACTTAGAAAATGCATGGCCATGCTCGGATGAGTTGATATACGATATCAATGTCATCAGTTTAAGTTGGTCTACTCGGTAATCAAGAAACCAAAGATTGGGCTATACGAGAGTGACACATTCCATGTCTCGTGCTTAGTCTTGATATCTTGGACAAAGGGACAATGGCATATATCGGTGATGATCATAAAGGTTTAGTTGAATCATCGACAATCTTGTCACTTGGGTAGCAATGATGTGTTGCTAGACACCGCTCATTGCTTATGATCATAAATGTGATTTATGATCATTGCCAACTTGGCAAGAGCCTATTGGGTCATACACATAGAGCTATTTGGATCATTAGAGTGCATGGGCTAATTATTTGGGTTATGGTTTCACTTTAATTTCGTATTAATAATGGGCCAAAGAGTTGAGCCATTATTAAGCCCGAAATTAAATCCTAATTGGATTAGGGTTTTGAAACCCATTAGGCCTGGAAGTTGAGTCTCACTATAAATACAAATTTTAAGTGAGAAATTCGTAGGTCTCCTTGTCCTAGCCTCCCAAAAGGACAGCCGCACTCTTCTCTTGCAATTCCTTGGAGGATGCAAGCTAGCACTGCAAGCGCAAGAGAAACGCATCTGCCGGGACGTGGTGAAAGCGTGGTGATCCCGAGAGGCTCGTGTGGATACCATAGAGAGCCTGAACACGTCAACTGTTCAGGTTTTGTGATTCGACTCTACAGTTGAGTGAGAGATCTCAACCGAAAATTAGGTATGAAATTTTCGAACACCCGGTTTACCCCATTTCACTTGGATCCTGGAGGGTTTCGGTTAAATTCTGCTGCGCTGTTTGGCTCCCGAAACCCAACACCTCTTTGGTTACAAAGAATGTTTTTATGCCTCTCACATTTAGCCTCTTGGACACTTATGCCACTTAATACATAAATGGCTTATTTGAACACTTAGTGCAATTTTTGCACTTTTTTTTCAAATGATGGTTCTAATAGCCAGCATAACTTATGGTTTTAACTTATTTATTAAAAAATCCTTACATGACCCTAATTTCATCAAAATTATAGTCATGCCACTCGCTTAGGTCAAAATTACCATTTTGTCCTTATGACTTTTAGGTGCCAAATCTTACTTAGGAACCATTATTACTTTACTTAACTTGTTTTTTTTGCTTAATAAGATACTAACTTGAGGCATTTAAGTGAAAACACTTAATTAAAACATACTTACTAGGTCAAAGCTATTCATTGACTAGGAGAATTATCACATAAATCTTTTATAGTAGCTTGTTTGTCGTAAGAAACTTCTCACTTCCCTCACATTTTAGGGTCTTGCCCAGCCATCAACTGCCTTAACCTTTTGAGGATTCATAACAAACCCTGGCAATTGATCACATGTCCTAAAAACTGATATCTCATTTGTCCAGAAGTGGCACTTACTCAACTTACCATAGAGCTGATTGTCTCTTAGAAGTTGTAGCACAATCATCAAATGATCTTCATGCTCTTTTTCATTCTTTGAGTATATCAGTATATCATCAATAAACACACCCACAAAGTGGCCCAGATAGGATTTGAACACCTTCTACATCAAGTCCATGAAAAATGCAAGAGCATTAGTAAGTCCAAATGACATCACTATATACTCAAAATGACTATATCTTATTCTGAAAATAGTCTTTGGTACATCTTCTTCCTTTACCTTCAGCTAAAAATATATTAAACTAAGATCAATTTTGGAGAACACTTTTGCTTTTTTTAATTGTTCAAAAGATCTTCAATCCTAGGAAGAGGATATTTATTCTTCATAGTCAATGTATTAAGCATTCTCTAGTCACTACATAACTTAAGGGTTTCATCTTTCCTTTTGACAAACAGTATTGGTGCTTCCTAAAGGGACACACTTGGCCCGATGAAACCATTTTCAAGTTATTCATCCAACTATTTCTCGAGCTTTGTCATTTTTGGAGTAGAAATTCTATAAGGAAAAATTGACACAGGAAATACCTTAGGCAGCAATCTTATTTCAAATTCAACCTTCCTCAAAGGAGGAATTTCAAGCAAATTTGAAGGAAATATTTTAGGATATTACCTTACAATCAATATCTTATTTAATTCATCCTTAACTTTGTCATCATTCAATCCCAAGTATCCCTTTTCAAAAATCATATGGATGCATTCAATCACTTCAAGTTGTATACTATCATTTAGTTCTTTAGAACTAATTAGATCATATTCTTGGAAATTAGGCAGCTTTAACTTTCTAGTCTTGCAATCAATTGCAACATCATTTTCAACTAACCAATTTATCCCTAAAATCACATCATATCCATGGGATTCAATGATTATCAAGTTTGTCTTTAGTTCTAGTTTTCCAAGCCTAATCATGCAAATCTTTACTACATGATGTGCAAACAGTATTTTTGAATAAGCTAGTTTAATTAGAAGCATTTCAGACAGCCTACTTATTTCTAGATTCAATTTTTTAGCTACTTTAACAGCTATGATAGAAATTGATGCTCTAGTATCAAACAATATAGATATAAGTCTATCATTAAGATAAACTTTACCTTTAAGTGCCATATACTGTAGCTTTTCTGGCCCTTGGTCATGTTCCCTTTTCTCTTGCTTTGGCTCATGTTATCTCTTTGATCCATCAATCTAATAGACTCTTCTCGATTTTTTACCTCTTGGTTGGACTAGTGGCAGCCCTTGGCCTATATTAACCATCCTGGGTAGGAATGACATCTTGTCTTGCTGATTATACTATCTGGGCCATTACCTTTTGGCATTTAGTTGATTTCTTCTATCTACCTTTTTGATGGGACAATCCTTTACCTAGTGATACTAGGATCCACATTTCAAGCATCCTTCAGTAAGCTAGTAGCACATTTTATAACCATGGAACTTTCCATGGGTTGGGCATTGTGATCCAAAACCTTTTAGTCCTTTACCTCTATTCATGTTTTCCGTCTCCCCGTAGTGCTGAGTCCTATCTTTGGGTCTCTTCTTGCTTGCTTCTGAGCACTACTGCCTTCTCCAAGATTAGATTTAATTTACTTCTTAAACTTCTGCTCAAAAGTCAAGGCTTTTTTGCATAGCCTGGTAGTAATCCTTAATGCCAACGGCTCTTAGGATCTGCTTCAATTCAAGTCTTAAGCTTCTCATAAACCTCTTGGTTTTAAAGACTTCATCTTCATCATATTGAGGAGTATATCGTATGAGATTATTAAACTTATGCTCATATTCCATCATAGACATTTATTCTTGTTCCAACTGATCAAATTCCATGTTGTTTTTATCGTTTAGAGCTTTACTGACTTATTGTTGTTGGAACACTTTTAGAAATTATGCCCATCTTATAGTTCTCCTTCTCCATGGATGCCTCTTTTCATTTTTGCTTTGATAAACGCTTAGACTATTCTTCACCATAACTTAGCACTGCCTTCCAGTTAGAAAGTAGCTAGCAACACCTTTTGGGAGGATGTTACTTTTATTCTCTCAAATACTTTCTCAATTTAGTAGATACATTTTTCTGCCATATTTGGATCTTCACTATTTTTTAGCACTAAGGGCCCTAGAGCTAAGAACCGCTCTAACTGCCTTTATCTAAGATCTCCATCTTTATGCCTTCTTTTTATTTTATGCTCTTCTCTATGTCTTGCTCATTTAGAGCTCTGTACCTCAGTAGGTTCCTTATCATATCTTCTAGCATTTCTATCGATTTCATTATTAGGTTTTCTAGCATTTCTACCTATTTGACTAGTTTCTAAATCTTGACTGACCTCAATTTTATATCTGGCATCATGCCTCACCTCTAATCTTACCCTCAGGGCTCTAGGTGCCTTCTTTCCTCTTCCAACTCTTCTTCATCATTGGCACTATTTTTGCTAACTTGTTCATTTTCCATAGACTCTTTTCTAACCCTTCTTCTAGTCCAATGGTTAGTTTCTGCCATTATTTCCATTTTGGGCATGAACTTGCCCTTGTACCAAATGGTGCATTTATGCTATTAATTATGTTATGGCAGTTTCCATAGCTTCCATCATTTGTTCCATTCTTTGTTGGTTGGTCCTACTTGACCCAGGAAAATCTGCCTTATTTTCAAGCTCATAGGCCCTATAGGGATCAGTATCCTTATCGTCTCGCAATCCCACCCTGTCAGTTATTTCTTCAACCTGTCTATCTGCTCTCCTTGGCATTGTCACTTTCTTACATACATATCAATTGCTTAATTAATCAATGTATTTAGGCTCTAAAATAAACCTTAATGTAGGAGTAGCTTATTCAGACTCTTAAGTCCTAACCTTACTCTAATACCAAATAAATTTGTCACATCCCAAACTGCCTCTGGCCCGCGCACTCTAGTGCACTAACAGGCCAACTTGCCCAAGAAGGCACTTAACCAGTGAACTTATTTAACTTAGGTTTGGGGTATAACCGAACATAGCTCGTTTACTTAGGAACATGACAAAATTTATTCAAACACTAATGTCATGCACGTTACTTAAGAAACAAGCAAGTCAAATTTCTTGCAAATTTTGACAAGAAAAAAAATATGGTACTTGGGTTTAAAACCTTAATCATGCATAAATTATACTTAAGTTTGAAAACTGCATCAGGCATACTTAAGAAGCTTGTGGAAGCTACATTAGGTGGCGACTGGTCTCACATTTTTTGCAGCCGAACTTACATACAACACGTATACACAATGTAAGTCCAAAATCTGTCACGGCGGATTAGCACTATTAGCACCTCACATATCTGTCATGGCCGACTCATGTCTCGTTCCAATTTGCTTGCTCGTAAACAGAAGCTAGCTAAAAAGGACATATCTAGAAGGTTGCTGAAGCACCTACATAGCCCAACAACACATCAGTTATCTAGCTCATGGCTGTCACCGAATGGCCTATTTTTCTCATGAATGCTTGCATGAAAACAAGCAAGAAATTAACATATGTGAGGGAGAACAAAGCCCAACCTTGTTTGTTCAAGAAGCAACATAATGAAGCTAGGTTATGCACATGCATGCCCTTATTTGTAGCCCAACCCCCTCAGCTTGCTTAGCTTGTTTCTTTAGCTTTCTTTGTTGGAATTGCAAGGAGAGAAACCAAGCCCTCCTCTTGGTTCAATCCAAGACTATCTCCTCATTCCTTTCCTTGTTTCCTTTGTTTTTCTTGCTGGATTTGGTGCTAAAGCAAGTGATGGTTCTTAAAACCCAAACGGCCCGAGAGTGGTTTTCAGCCCTCAAGCACGATTTTCCAGCAATTGTGGCTTATTTCTCTTGATGTTCTCTTATCCAAGCCTTTGTAACTCGAATAAATACCCCCCACTTATACCTGAAAACTGCAGCTGGAACCAGTTGCACCCATTTCAGTGACCAAACTCGTTTTCAGCCTTCAAGCTTCACAGATTCAGCGGCTACTGCCTCTCTTGTCGTTTTCTTTCCCTTATTTCAGTTGTTTAGGACCAAAATAGGGTGGCTCTCTCTCATGAAACAACAGCTCAAAATGAAGAGAAGAAATGGACTGCCCTTGTTGCTGCCGGTTGTGTGTATGTGTGGTTTTATGCATTATTTGCTCCAAGTTTCGATTCATGCTCTCAAGTTCCACGCTAGCAGACTTCCACTTGTTTTTTAGTGTGTTCCCTGCCTTTTTCGTCCCACTCAGCCTTATTAAATAAAGAAACAACCCACTTAGAGCCTGTGCATCTGAAACATGCCTCTTTGCATGTGAGGTGCAATTTCCAGCCTCCTTAGCGTGCAAATGCCACCTGTTTTACCCATTATTCTCACTTAACATTATCAAAACTTCATTAGCAGGTTGATTGCAAGTAATATGGAGCTTCTCAGCCATTTTAACCAAGGAAACAACCACTTAAACCTGCCATTACCCGAGGAGCACCTTCCCTTCCTTATGCTCGGTTTTGAGCCTCAAATGCCACTTGTTTTGCCTCTAATCCTCAATTAAATTTATCAAATCCCACTTAGCAGGTTTAGTCCAAGAAATCTGGACCTCCTCCCCTTTGGAATTAAAAATTCAGCCACTTTCTTGCTTAAAACCGAGCACATGGACGGCTGTAACCTATTCCTTAAATCGGTCCAAACCTTCACTTAGTCATTCGTTTTACTTGCATGCAGCATTCTAAACCATTGCTTCCTCATTAGTTCAGTCTTTTTCGCCATATTGAGCCACATTTCTTCCTTATTATTTTTTATGCAATTAAGTAGCTTCCTTGTAATTGGAAACAAAACAGCCCATAATTGAGCCTAATGGATTCACCAAAATCCACATTCCTTTATGTAATCCGAATTTGAGCCCAAAACTTATCTCAACTTTAAAATTGAGTCCTTGACTTAATTGCCAAGTCATTTATCTCACAAAGTTTTCTTACGGCTCACATTATTTATTCTGCGGAATTTTCTTCTAGTACAACTTATGCACAAAAATCTTTCTTGTACAAGCTTTGTTCCTAATTCACCCAAAGTTTTTTCCAGGCCTAGGCCTATTTAAGGATGGGGGTATGACATAAAAAGTTTGAATGATTGATAGCCAGAATAATAATATGATGCATAAAAAAAAATGGCAATCCTTTATCAATACTTTGCCTTTTGTTTGGGAAACGTTAATAGAAAAAAAAAACCTTTGGCCCCGTTGGTATTAGCGTTAGTGATTAATATTAGAATTAAAAAAAAAAACTATCTAATGGTGGTTTTAGTTTTTAGCTTTTAACTTCAGCAGTTTCATCTCCACTATTAAAGAAATTATCCAAAACTCTGATACTAATCACAAAAAATGTTCTCAAATTGGCCTTTTACACAATACAGTAACAAATGAGTAAATGAAATATCCTTAAACTATGGCCTATATTGTATTTTTGTCATCGACATACAAAATGTTACACCAATAACCCTAAACTCTTTTTCACGTTGCACACATAATCCTCTATTATAAATGTTCATCAATTGTAGATGAAAGTATGGGAATGTTTGCATTGTTGGTCCCTAAACTATATATTTTTTTATAATAAATTACTCATCAAAATAAAAAATGGTAAAAACCTTTCATGATTAAATAAAGAAATGACAATATGTGGACTACAAACTTTGTCTAGGTGAGAGGAGCTAATTCTGATTCCAATAAGCCTCTTTTATTATCAAATGAAATAAAAGTGAATAATATTTATGATATCACATGGCCCAAAATAAGCCCGAAATAAGAGCTCAAAACCGAATGATTAAAAGAGCCCATTCCAGAAGATCAAGGAAGCCCAAAATGGGTTAGCTAAAGAGGAAACCTAATAAAGATGACAACTGAATTCCCCTATCATGGGATTTCCATCTAGGAGAACTCCCATGATCTCCTTCACCACTATAGGAAAAGGCTTCATTCACTACTCTTGAGGTGTGCAATATCACTAGAGTTCTCCTCACTACAACTTTACACATCAGAAAATTGACTTCGTCATCGAAGGATTTTTCTTGGGAACTCACCCCAGGCCATGACGTGATCTTTGAGTGCAAGATCTCCTGTTTACCATCTATAAGCTTTAAGCCTATTCTTTTGGCTAGATTAATACCACTTTGGCTATTAACTTGGCACTGACTGTGGGAATGCAAGTTTGAACAAAAGAAGGTCTCAAATGGACTAGGACTACCATGAGAATAAACAGGAATGCTAGAGAAAGAATGTGCCTAATCCTTCAGGAGAGTCCATAAATTCCCAAAATGTTGGCATAACGTAAGGGATCATAAGTGAGGAGCCCTCGTTGCTGCGGTGTGAACCAAAAAAAGGGAAAAAGACCTTCTTTCCTAGAAGACAACTAGATTTAGGCTCTCCAACATGCACTCTTGAGCAACTGAAGCCCACAGTCAACAAGAAATACAAAAAGCCATTCCCAGGGTACCAAAGGAAGCTATTAAAAGCCATTTGGACCTAAAAATGCAAGGCTAGCCCTCCTTTGAGACTTCCCATTAGGGTTTAGGGTTCAAACTCCTGTTAGGGAACCTTCCAAGTGTCCTAAGTATGGTCTAAGGATCATGGTAGCACAGACATTAGTCATAGCCTATAGAGGCTGGACCGAATAGAACAATGTATGAAGGTATTGAAACCACTGATAGGAAGCCTTTGCCCCATTATAGACATAGAGTACATGTGGCTTCAGCCGTGCATAGAGGAGATTATCAATGCCCCAACAGCAGACAGATTTAAAATGTTGATTAATGATCTGTATAATGGCCTTACTAATCCAGTCAACCACTTGCAACATTATATCACATCTATGAGATTGGAGAAAGTATTCGATGTAATCATGTGTCAAGCATTCAACTCCACTTTAACCAGGGCCAGTACTTTGTGGTTCGAAACCAATGGGGGGTGGTACTATCAATCCTTTAGAGATCTCTCCTATGCTTTCCCTAGACACTTCTTGGGGAGTAGCCCAACTCTTATGACAACCATCACCTATTAAAGATAAGGAAAAGTAAAGACGAATCTATAAAGAATTTCAAACAAAGGTTCAATGCTGAAGTCATTCAAGTACAATACTTGTCCATTGAAATACATTTAGTAGCTATAATTCAAGGCTTGTTGAAAGATTTTAGGTTGGCACCTACATGAGAATTATGTGAAAAATATAGAAGAATTCTTCAATTGAGAAACCATGTATATTCATGTAAAAGTGCTCAACTAACCAATGTTGCAAAAAGAGCAAGTAAAGCCAAAAGAAGAAGGGTCATCTTGAGGAAGAGAAACAAAGGCATTGAACCTCTATGGCTTGACCTCATGCTACCCTCGTTAAAGGAAACACGGGAACATATACTATATGCTCTAGAAATGAAGAACATGTTTTTGAGATGGTCGCCTTCTATAGACCCTATAAAAAAGAAAGGCATAAAGAAATATTGCCATTACCATAGGGATAAGGGACATGACACTAAAGATTGTTGGCAATTAAAGTAGCATTTCAAGAAATTGATTTAAGCAGGAAAGCTGTGGTAATACTTGGTTAGGACAAAGTCCCCTTGTTGAAGGTGGGAAAAGAAACCCCATCGGAGGGACGAAGACGATAGTGATTATGACAGGGGTCGTAGACAAAAAAAGGCCCCATCTTCCACTAGGGACAATTATAGGAATTCAGGGCCACATGTAAGGGTCATCTAAATGATTAGAAAATGAGAGTCCTTCTAAACTAAAAAATCCCAATGGCATGAGATTGCTCAAGTTGAAGTGTCTGATGCAAGCAACGTCTTGGTAAGCTCGAAGGATCCTGTATCTTGATCCCACATGTGGAATTGAATGCTAATACAGCTAAGATTAATAATTTTGATGTTAAAAAATTTACTTGGGTACATAGCTAATTCCAATGTCCTTTTTGCTGCTTTACTGGAAAAAATTAGGATTTGAAGATTGTCACTAACACTGATTTTGGGGTATGTGTACAGAGTTGGATGAGAAGAAGTGTCTACACTCGGGACAATTAAACTATCCATCATGTTGAAGGTTATCAAAATGGATGACAAGATTATATGTGATTCCCATACTTTAGAATTTTTTATTCTAGACATGCCCTCTTCATACAACACCATTGTTTAGAGACTAGTGCGGGTACAATTTTACATCCAACCTAATATTAAATGGTGAACGATTGCCTTTGTGACCCTTATATGGGATGCCATTATGCATGCAGACCATGCCTTGGTGTGATAGAGCTATGTGGCTAGCATATAAGGCCCCTGGGATGTCCAACAAAAGGAATTGCTAGAACCAAAGAAAAAGAACAAGGAATCTTTTGATAATGAGCCATGATCACCCTTGTCAAAGGACTTTAATGACGTGAAAATAGAGCCCTTTAAAACCATGAAAATTGGAAAAGATCTCCCTCCCGAGGAAAAGAATTTGTTTGTTGAATGCTCTTCTAGTAATATGCTAGGCATAGATCCTAAAGTCATCACACATAAACTACAAGTGGATCCTCTACTCGACCAATTCAATCAAAGAAGCAAAAATGGCATTGGATAGAAAGACATTGTTTGAAGAGAGGTTAAAAGACTATAAAAAGCTGAGATTATTCGGGAAGTGTGATTCCCTGAATAGTTAACCAACGTAGTCTTGGTCAGAAAAAATAATGAAGAACGACACATGTGCTTAGATTTTATGAACTTGAATGGCGTATGTCTAGAGGACCCTTATCTATTACTAGCAATTAGTTCCACATACAAGTCTAGGATACCGGATCCATCAGACCTTGTCAAGACATTGCTTGCATCGACACTTCAAGTTGAGCAATCTCATGCCCTTGGCATATCTAAGTTGAAGAGTATCAAAGTAACATTCCATAGTGTTGGAGTTGTGTTTACCCTACTGCTTCCTCTTTCTATTATCTAATTGATAGTTTCAAATTAAAATTTAAGTAATTACAAAATAGAAAAACTAAGCTACTGCAACAATAAATAAATTAAAAGTGACAAGAAACAAATTGAATAGATCAACAATAAAAAAAAATCATACTTAGATTTGAATCTCCCTAAAAATCTCTTATTACATACTCTTGCTTTGATTTAATTGATAAATAGTTAACTTGGGCTATGGAGAACTCCTAGATTAGACTAACTTTTCTCTAAAGGCATTTAACTCCTATCATCAGGTTGATCGATCAAAATGTCTTATTAACTGAAATCCTAAAAAATACATCACTTGCTCTCTGAGTCTCATTACCAGGTTAATCCTAGTCTACCGGTTGTATGTCAATTTATCTCTTACTTGCGTACAATCCCTTCCACTCACATGGTGATCAAATTAAATATACAAGTAATTACTTTAATATGCTCGATATCATATATTAAATTAATAGACTAGCTTTCACAAATTCAATAACATGAAGAATATACAGGCAAATTACAATAAATTATATTCAATTAAACCAAAACAATTATAGAAACAATGCACTTGATTTGCTTTGTGATAGTTAAAGGGATTGTAGGGGCCTAGGACAACCCTTAAGACCTGATGAATCCATAAATCAGCAACTTATGCACAAATATAATGTCAGGGCCTTGAGATGTGTCCCCGAGGCAAACCCTCCAATGTTTACGTCAGATTTTTAGCGATGGTGTAATAGAGAGAGACACATAAAGAGGGCCGGAATCTCATATCTTGTGATCGGCAAATAGGAGGAGTTTATATAGATAATGGAGCTTTGAGAAATTCTCCCTGGGATAAGAATCCCATAACTTATCTCGTAATTAGGGGATATTGCTTACATCGAGGATAGAGTTGCCCTGTGGATCTTATTTGGGCCCTCAATAGAGATTTTCCATTATCTTTGGGCCTAGGACTTAAGCCTGTTTACTCTTAATAATCCCCCCCTTCATAAGCAAATGTGGGCTATGGGCCCCGCATTGGTTACCCAATAAGGGTTCGTATGTTCGTCTAGTGGTGGGGTGCGAACCCTTCCATTGGCAAGCTTGTTGTGAAGACCAAGGGTGTGAAGCCCTCTCTTTTTATAGATGCTGTCGTTTGAGGGATGGTACGATGGCTCCCCTGCCATTGTTTGGAGGAAGTTGGGAAACCATTCCTTACTTGATTTCTAGTTATTCCTTCCATCCTTAACACATGGCAAATACCAACTGGGAAAGAAGCAAAACAATGTATTAAATGCAGCTCATAAAAGTAACCAGATATGATCGTTTTGACAGCTATTTATGGCCACATGTTCTTTTGTTAATGGATAAAAATTCCACCATGATTACAACGGTAGTTATGGGTGAGGAATGCAACAGTTGGGGGTTTCTTTATATATATCGTGAGGTTTTCACATTCTCTTTTCACAGTTTTTACTATTTTATTGCTACTTTCGTGCTTTTCTGCTAATCACTCTTTGCTGCTGGAGTTTTTCTTTTTCATCATTTTCGGTGTTCTCTCGATCATCTTTCAAGTCGCATTTCAAGTTTGTCTTCAACTTTTCTATTTTCATTAGGTAAGGGGTTTTTACCCTTTTTATGGGCTTTTGTTTCATTTTCATTTATTTGGGCTTATCTTTTGGTTTTGTTGGCTGATTCTCCACCGCCTTGTTACATTGGCGATAGCCCTAATTTATTGGACGATGATTTCCTAGATGACTTCTCTAAAATCATTGACCAAGGCTACCGCCAACAAGGCCAAGTCAACGAAGCAGTTGTTCTTTCCAAACATAGAAGTATTGAAGGGGGTTGTTACCCAGCACAATGAGGGCATCCAGGAGACGAACCTCTGCTGTTACCACTGGCCTAACAGTGTTGTGGCCGTTCTCACCCATGATCGGGCCTTTAAGGATGGGGGCATGAGCGACGATAGTAAAAGGACAGACGTCCTTATGATTTTCATGGGCCAGCTTTAAGCAGGCCTTCTTTTTCCACTCCATCCACTGGTGGGGCAAGTATGTAACCATTACCATGTCCTGCCATCGCTGCTGATGCCCAACTCCTTCACCCATATCAATGGGTTCATTGTGTGCTATAGGCCGTCGGGGGCAACCTTCTTTTTGGAGGTTTATCTTCAATTCTATTAGTTAGACCTAAAGAAGGATGTTGGGTTCTTTCACATTGCCTCCATCAACAGAAGGCGAAATAAGTCTTTCACTTTGGTATCCTACACGGATTTGTGAACTATGTGGAAGGAGCAATTCTTTTTCATTCTAAGGGAGTAGGCCTGAGGGTTCCCTTAAGAGTTTTTAAACACCCTCCAGCGCACCTTGGTGGAACCACTACCCATATATGATGGCTTAGAGGGCCATCAATCATACGTCAACCTGATTTGGTGGTTGCAAATGGTGGTGGGGAACAACAACTTTATAGAGCTGTTCCCCATTCATTGCACGGAGATCAATGAGGTCACCTTTCTATGGGCAAGGATCAGTAGAGCCCATCGAACCTATCTAGGTGTGAAGGATCCCTACAATTGGGATAAAGGCCGAGAGGGGAGACAAGTTGAAACTTGAAACTTACAAGGTTGCTTCCAGGGCCCCCTACTGAAGAGTTGTGTCCTGGACGGCTACCTTCCCTGCTTTTTAGTTTGAAAATGTGAGATCTAACCCTAGTTTTGTGATTTTTTCCAAAGATGAGTAGCCGGGTGAAGGAATTCCTTGAGAGGCGCAAGGGTATCGTAAATGTCTTTTTGGATGCCTAGAAGTTCACCATCCTCCTTGCCATTATGGCGCGCGCTATGAGGGCCCTTTCTTCTTAGGCACCAATGGTGGACCTCTCGAAGTCTCGCCCAAAGGTCGAGTTGATCAGCAAGAGGCCCCATCCTACAGCCTAGTAGGTGGCAATGGCCCCATCAATGGAGGTAGTCATAGAGCATCGTTAGGCCACTTTTTCCATGGTGATTTTATAGACTTGGGGTCATTTTGTGCTGACTATGGTCTTTTCATTAAGTAACTTTGGAAAAACAGATAAAGTCCTCTAGGCCTCCTTCCTCCACTAGGCCAGAAGCTATAGGGACTTCTCAGAAGGAGAAAGTGGTCCCTGTGCCTTCTGAGGAGGTGCCCAGTTTGCCTCCTCCCCCTGCCCAGGTTCCAACAAGGGTTGTTCCTGAGAAGGCTCCTCCTATCTGGGGAGATCTGCTAGAGCTTAGAGTTGAAGAATGGTTCCAACTGTGAAATCTGATTCTTACATAGGGTTGGTCACAAAAAAAAAAAAAAAAGAACTTGGCATTGAAAGGAATTGTGCCTGACCACGTCTTTGATCCCTTGTGGGTGGTAAGTATCAACGCATCAATCATCAAGGATTGAAGCGACGTTACCCACCGTGTACTTAAGGGGTTAAAGACGCATAAAGATTGGCACTTTATCACTCATCCTCCCCGGTTAGAGAGTGCTTGCTTGATGAGCATAGGCTGTAGCCTTCTCTAGGTACACTTAGTTCCCTTGTGTTTAAAGTGTTTTACCATGGGTCAATTCTCAACCCCTTTTTGATTTTGGCAAGAGACCATTATTACCTATGGCCTCGGGGAATGATTGGCCTCTAGGAAAAAGGCATTTTAGACCTGGCTTGAAGCCTTACACAAGAATGTGAACTCCTTAAAGAAGGACCTGAGCAGCAAATGTAGTGCTAGGAGTTGCCTTGCTAATGATTTTAAGTTAGAAAAGAAGGGCATGAAAGGGAGGGAAGGCCTCGTTAAAGTCCTTAAAGGGAAGTTAGGGAAGCTAAAGGATGCCTTTAAGCAATCCAAGTAGAATGAGGCCAATGCCCACAAAGAGCCCAATCGCTTGGCGGCCTTGTTGAAGGTGGCAGAGTCAAATGTTGAAGCTTTCAAGTTGACTCTACCAATAGACTAGTATGCCCCCTTGGGGCCAAGCACTATTCTGGGCAAAGCTAGCTCAAGTTCGGTCACTGCTACAATGCCCCTTATATAGCAATTGAGATGGTTGGCTTCATTGGGCCAAAGGGTATCATGAAGCACCAGTGCCTTCGAGGCAAGGCAAATGCTCGAGTGAATGAACCCTACTCACTCCTACAGAAGGCAGAAAAGGGCTTGGAAAAACTGCCATCTTAGAGTTTAAAGAAGGTTTTCTTTCCCGACGCTTTCAGGTAGAACGAGCCAATCTGAACCTGGATCTCTCATTGCATTCAGCTAATGAGGATTTGCGTTCGAATTACAAGTCTTGGCTGCAAGAAGGGAAAGCTAGGATTCTTATTTTCGGTGAAGATGTGTTGGTGATGAACCCTAATAAGGGCCCTTTTCTTAACGAATTTTAGGGGGCACCATAGCTAACCCGTTTTTCCCTTTATATTTTAAGATCTTTCTTTTGTAATATACTTTTGACTTAACAATAATCATTATTTCTTCAATCTATTCAATTGTTTTATTTTGTATGTGTTTTCAATTTTTTTTAACAATCCTTTAGCAATAAATTTGACTTGTAGATTTAGGTAGTCATAGTAGTGATTGGATTATCTAAATAGCCTTTACATTAAAAAGCCTTCAAAGGCATTGAAAGATACTATGGGAGGAGCACCCTCGTCTTATTTGAAAAGTAAAAGTACATGCAGTTTTGTAAGAAAGTATGATGATGAGCCATCTATGTAACAATAGTGATTAAGCAAAATAGGGTGATAAATCATCGAAATGGTAGCTTTAGGGCAGCGTCTTTTTCTCTACACTGCTTAGTTCATTGACCCCTTCTCTAAGCCTTTTTGTGACCACATAGGGTCTGTCACAATTTGGAATTAACATTCCCTGTCCCTGATTTCTACCAATCAACCTTACCTTAATAAGAGCTAGACCTCTAACCTGTATGATCTTTAGTCTTGTCTTTTGACAATGGGTGAGGCAGTTCTTTGTTTGAAGGCTTTCGTACGAACATTCACGTTTTCCCTTAGTTCCTCTAATAGATCAAGATTCCCTTTTAGGGCTCTATCATTTTCATTGAGGTCATAAACCTAGGTCCGCTTTGTAGGGTAGTAGACTTGTATGGGGATAAGGGTGTTGGTCATTTAGGCATTCATGAATGACGATTCTCTTGTGGGTCTTTGAGGCGTCATTTTGTAATCCCATAAGACACTTGGCAATTCTTTCACCCATCTACCCACAGCCTCGCCTACTCTATTCTTTAGGCCTTTTTTGATAGTCCTACTGGTAACCTCTACTTGCCCATTAGACTGTGGATAAAATATGGGACAAAGTAGATGTAGAAGCCCTTTTCTTCCGTGAAGCGATGAACCTGCTAGTTATCAAATTGCTTTCCATTATCAGTAATGATAGCTCATGCGCATCCAAACTAATAGATGACTTTTTTCCCTATGAACTTGATGACTTAGGGGGGCGTGATGAAGGCTAGGGAAGCCGCCTCCACTTACTTGGTGAAATAATCTATAGCTTTGATGCGATACTTGACTTGATGCAAGGCCATAGGAAGCGCCACAATCAAATCTAAGCCTAGCATGTTGAATGGCTAGGGGTCCGCAGCCAGGAAGGCACGTGATGAGGGTAGCCTCTATATTCTTAAGTTAAGCTGGTAGCTGTGGCATCGTTGCACAGGCTCACTGACATTCTTTCTGATTGTTGGCTAAAAGTAGCCTTGTCGCAAGGCCTTGTAGGCCAAAGAATTGGCGCTAATACGTGTTCCACAGCTTTTTGGTGGATTTCTCACAAGACGCACAGCCCCGCTGATGAAGGCACGCACCGTTGTAAAGGTGCTATGAATCCTTACTTGTATATTTCACTTCTAAGGATGAGGAATCATCCTGCTCGGATCCTTGTCCTCCTGTTTCCCTCAGGGGTCCTGTCTAATGTTCCTACTTTGAGGTACAATTTAATTATCATTCTCTAATCATCTTCAGGGTTTGTGGAGTATATCATGTGAATCAAGAGTTCTATTAGCTCTTTTGTTATGGTCTCTTCCTATCCTTTTGAGAGGGCACCTACCCTCATCTTCTGGTTTCTTGGTATCTTCTGGACATGCACGATATCAAACATCTTTATCAGATGCCTTGCCATTTTAAAGTATTTACAAAGGGTAGGCTCTTTCACTCCCTATACTTCTATAGCTGAGAGTTGTTGTATATTCATATACATCGTACCCCAACCCTACCAGCCATCCATAGCCAACAAGGAAGCCTTCGTATTCGGCAACATTGTTTGTTAAGGGAAAGTAAAACCTAATCTTAAGGGTTGTCTCTAAGCCAAATAGACCCTTGAGGATGATGTTTGCCCATTGATATTTGGGCTCTGAGGCTTCGTCTATATATATTTCCCAGAGGGGTTCAGATTCGATCTGTTCATCATGATCTTCTTCCTTTGGTGTCATTTTAGCCACAAAGTTTGTGAAAGCCTAAGCCTTTATATAGTTTTAGGGCTTGTAGCAGATGTCATACTCACCTAGTTCTATGCACCATTTGGCAATTCTCCTTGGTTTATCTGGTTTTTGCAGGATGTTCCATAAGGGTAGTTCTATTCGTACAATTATCTGATGCATTTGAAAGTACGGTTATAGTTTTCATAAAGCCATAATCAGAGCTAAGAAAGATTTCTAAAGTGCAAGATATCTAGCTTCAGTCCTTTAGAGGGTTGGCTAACGTAGTAAATTGGCCATTATTTTGACCCTTGGTCTTTAACTAGCACAGCACAGATTGAGCCTTCGGTGATAGCCAGGTAGAGCATAAGGGGCTCATTTAGCTTAGGCTGCTTTGAAGTTGAAAGGCGTAGGAGGTAATCTTTTATCTGATGGAAGATCTTGCAAGATTCATTCATCTACTTAAAATGGCTTATTTTTTCAGAATCTGGAAGAATGTTTTACATTGATCACGAAAGTGAGAAATGAACTGTCCTAGTGCGGTTAGTGACGGTTCATCTAATAGCCAGTTTTTGGACATCCTTCTTGCTTTGAGGATTGGGCATAACGTGGATGGCCTCGATTTTACTTATGTTCACATCAGTTCCTCTCTCAAAGACCATCTAGCCAAGAAATTTTCTAGTGCCAACATCGAAGATGCATTTATTAGGGTTCAGTTTCATGTTGAACTGGCACTTTCTTTGGAATGTTTCACGGAGATCATCAAACTATTGTTCGATGGCTCAACTTTTGACTGCCATGTCATTTTACATAGGCCTTCATATTCCTTTCTATTTGACTCACAAAGAACCGGTTCATTAACCTTTGATATGTAGCCCAGTGTTTTTCAGCCAAATGACATTTTTTAGTAGCAGTAAACTACCTCCCCAATTGTGAAAGGTTTTTTCTTCATCTTCCAGGTACATTCGGATTTTTCGGTAACCACTAAAAACTTCCATAAAGGACAATATTTTGAATTTCAACATGGCATCGACCAATTGGTCTATAGACAATAGAAGATGCGGGTCCTTTAGGCAGGCATCATTTAGATTTGTGTAATTGACGCACAAATACCAATCTCCATTTTCCTTTTTCACTAGTACTACATTGGTAAGCGATTTGGGGTATCACACTTTTTGAATAATTCCATATTTTAGTGGCCTCTTAACCTCTTCTCTAATGAAGTCTTATTTTTCAGGCACCATGATGTGCTTTTTCTACTGTACTAGTCAGGCAGTGGGGGGTGTACTTGCAATTTATAAGTAATCACTTCTGAGTCTATTCTAGGCTTCTCCATGGGAGAGCGCACAAATGCATCAATATTTGCATTTAAGAACTGAATGAACGAATGTCTTACCTCAGGCGGAAGGTTCTTGCCAATCTTCATCACCTTCCTAAGAGCCACCTCAATACGCTCAATGTCCCTTGGCAGGGCCATGCTAGCTTCATTCTCTAAAGTTCCTTTTCTCTTTTTAGCCTCTATTGGTGTAGGCTGGTCTGCATTTGGCCTTTGTAGGGCTACTACATAACCTTTTCGTGTAGAGGCCTAGTCCATAAAGATAGTGGCATCCCCTATGGGGGTCATAAAGAGCATCATGAGCCATCTGACATCTTCCTGAATATGGATTTGTACCTGGGCTAGTCTCTCTAATATGGCATTGTAGGTTGATGGGACATCTAAGATGAGGAAATCAGCAGTGTAGGAGTCACATGCGAGCTTTTTTCTATGATTCTTCCCCAACAACAAGAGAAGCACCTTGATGGTCTCGATTGTGGGTACCTCCTTCTTGCCTATCCCAAATCTTGGCCCTATTACAGGTGATGCCCTGTAGCATCTTCGTCGGGTGACATTATGACTTCGGGAGGGACTTCCTGAAGGGAAGAACGTCTGGAGCAAAGGTTTCCCAGAGGAGCGTGCCTGAAATGCTCAGAAAAAAGGGTTAGGAGGTCCCCGGAGTATTTTTCCGGGGAGGAGCCTCCGACGCCCAAGTCAGTGTCCTGAGGGGAGATAGAGGAGGAGCACTAAGGGGTTAGAAGGCCTTGCATGCTTGTGTTTTCTCAGGGAGAAAAGGTCCAATGCTTTGCCATGGCCTGTTTCCTGGTATTTATAGGAATGCCCAGCCCGTTCAGATCATGACACGTGTTCAGTCGGATGCTTTCTGTACCTTCGGGCGTAGGGGACAAGTAGCCGTTTATAGGCCCCTTGAGTCTTGGATTGAGACAGGTTGTGACAAATAGCCGTTTGAGGCGGCGTGTAACGCCTGTGGGCGACATGTCAGAGGCTCCTTAAATGCACATGCCGTACTCCCGATGTCCTCTGGGCGAGGCCGTCCTTTGGTACGGATGCCCTTCTTCGGGAATTATGCCCGTAGTTTGGGGATTTCCCTGGTTCGAGGGTTCCGCCTTCGGGGTGAGTCTCTCCTGCTTGCAATAGCTGGTTCTTTATCCCCAAAGACGATCCG
Organism: Aquilaria sinensis; assembly: GCA_005392925.1. Lineage (NCBI taxonomy): Eukaryota > Viridiplantae > Streptophyta > Magnoliopsida > Malvales > Thymelaeaceae > Aquilaria > Aquilaria sinensis. The sequence continues at coordinate 25,094 of SMDT01002100.1, read as the reverse complement.
TTTGGTCCCCCGGGGGAGCCGGCAACATCTTTTGAAATTCTTGACGTTCTAGCCGAAGTCCTGAGTTCGAGGCGTTTGACTTCGCCCCTTTCGAGGTCAGTGTTGTTAGTCTTGTGCCCAAAAGCCAGTCATGAGATGATTGTATTTTTGCACATTGAGTCATGATATTTTATTAAGGCATTAATCCAGCAATTATGTTTGTTGTTTTGTTCCTGCGTAACTTAACAAACATAATTGTAACCCTAGAATAATGATATTCTTAAAAGTGCCTGGTCTAGTATTATTGTGGAGCGGGTTGCAATAATACATAACGACTAGCATATGTGGAGACTAATATGAGATATGTAGTCTACATATGGGTACAAGTTGGAGAACTTGTGTACTGGACCGACCCACCATGAGAACACTACATGGATCGTTATATGAGTGTCATAAGTGATTCCCATAGTGATCAGGGTATATGTAGTCCTTCGACCTAAGATCATCAAGGTTCCCTACATGTGAGTCACATACTTTGATACTTTCCTTTGTTGCTCGTAACTGAGTGAACTTGAAGGAGGTCATTGGGTATGTCACATATCATGCGGAGGGATTTGTATGATCAAGATGGGATTTGTCCCTCCTATGTAACGGGAGCGATATCTTCGGGCCCCTTGATAGAGTGAGACTTAGAAAAATGCATGGCCATGCTCGGATGAGTTGATATGCGATATCAATGTCATCAGTTTAAGTTAGTCTACTCGGTAATCAAGAAACCAAAGATTGGGCTATACGAGAGTGACACATTCCATGTCTCGTGCTTAGTCTTGATATCTTGGACAAAGGGACAATGGCATATATCGGTGATGATCATAAAGGTATAGTCGAATCATCGACAATCTTGTCACTTGGGTAGCAATGATGTGTTGCTATGACACCGCTCATTGCTTATGATCATAAATGTGATTTATGATCATTGCCAACGTGATAAGAGCCTATTGGGTCGCACACATAGAGCATTTTGGATCATTAGAGTGCATGGGCTAATTATTTGGGTTATGGTTTCACTTTAATTTCGTATTAATAATGGGCCCAAAAGTTGAGCCATTATTAAGCCCGAAATTAAATCCTAATTGGATTAGGGCTTTGAAACCCATTAGGCCTGGAAGTTGAGTCTCACTATAAATACAACTTTTAAGTGAGAAATTCGCAGGTCTCCTTGCCCTAGCCTCCAAAAGGGACAGCCGCACTCTTCTCTTGCAATTCCTTGGAGGACGCAAGCTAGCACTGCGAGCGCAAGAGAAACGCATCTACCGGGACGTGGTGGAAGCGTGGTGATCCCGAGAGGCTCGTGTGGATACCATAGAAAGCCTGAACACGTCAACTGTTCAGGTTTTGTGATTCGACTCTACAGTTGAGTGAGAGATCTCAATCGAAAATTAGGTATGAAAATTTTCGAACACCCGGTTTACCCCGTTTCACTTGGATCCTGGAGGGTTTCGGTTAAATTCCGCTGCGCTGTTTGGCTCCCGAAACCCAACAAGTGTCAGCGTTTCCTTCGAATGACGCCAGGTTTCCCGGCCTTGCTTTTGGCAGGAAGTATGTAGTGAGAGAGGCGATAGCCCTTCGGCTATCATAGGCCCCCATTCAGAAAGCCGAAGTGGAAACTTCGGCTTGTTAGCTTTCGGAAAGCGCCCTTCAGGACCTTGGGTGTAATACCTATGCCGAAGATGGACCTTTTGTCCGAAGACGTAGGCTGTTCGCCCATAGCCTGTCTTTTGGTGTCTTCGAGGTAGCCTACTTCTCTCCTTTTGTAGGTCTGCGCAACGTCGCGTCTCGTAACCAGGCGTGTCAGTCTGGAGCGGCGCGCCCAGGGTTTAGGGGTGTCAGAAGGCGTGTCCTTCTTTTGGCGCGATGGCTGACACGTGGCAGCTTGTTATTGGCGGGGACTGCATCGGATACAGCAGGCGCACCTTTTTATGCGCAATGAGCAGTTATGGCGACTGTTCGCCTTCGCGGAGTACTTATGACGCCGGTTCGCCTACCCCCCTCGGCCTATATATATGCTATTCCGTCATAATCTCCTTTTGCTTCTGCTTTTGCTTCCCTCCTGCCTTCTAATCGTTCTTGCATTTTCCCCTGTTTTTTGGTGCTGTTGACGGAGTTTTTTCGGCCACTTTTTGCGACGGCGGCTTCAAACCCAGATTTTGGCAAAAGATTCGGTGGGTTTTGATTTCCAGAGTCTTTTGATTTTAAAGATTTCCCGAAGTCGGTTTTTCATTCCCCGAAGTCATTTTTTCTTCAAAAATGTCTTCGCCAACTGTTTCCCCTATCCCGGAAAGTTGGCTTCCCCTTCTTGGTCATACTTGCTGTACGACCTCAGAAAAATTGGAAAGATGGACCAAAAAGTTCTTTCTTCCTTCTTACGCCACCACCAGACTTCCTGGACCTCAGGAGGTCAGTTTTATGAACCGCCAAAATGAGGTTACCGTTTTTCGCGCCCAACTGAAGGCCGGACTTCGGTACCCTCCCTCGAGGGTGATTTGCGACTTTTGCCAATTTCATGGCATTGCCGTAAATCAACTTCCCCCGAACTCGTACTGTTACTTTAACGCCTTCCTTTGTATGTGCGGCGTTTTCAAAATAGAACCCCATTTCATTCTTTTTTTGCAGTACTATAAGCTCTACACAGTCCCGAAGGGTGGCTTTTACTTTATGCTACCTCGGGGATCAGGGAGCAAAAAGTATATGTTCACCTTCGCCACTAAGGACAGCTGGCGGGGGTGGCAACAAAAGTTTTTCTTTCTGAAGATGGAGGAGGCCTGGTCGTACGTTCCGACCAAGTGGGCTCGGGGAAAATTGGAGATGGACGTCGTAGACCCGAGGATGCTGCTGACTCCTGAGTTGGCATCCAGATTCGCGGACTTCGACAGACGGATCCGAGCAGTCTCCGACTGGGATTCCGAGGTCCCTTCACGCTCCCTCTACCCTTTCCCCATCATGTGGAAACTGATGACCGAAGAGGTCCTTCGGGAACTAGGGGTAGTGAAGGAGCATAAGACGGACCTCGGGATGCCGGCTCCTGCCATCGCCGGGAAAGACTCCTGGCTGGTGAAACTCCTTCGGAAGGAGGTTACTTACGAGGCCTTTTGTGAGAGTAAGTTATCCAAAAAATTTTTTGTTATGGATACCACTTAGACTCACACTGATATTTTCCTTCTTTTTCAGAGATGGGCGACGAGTCCGCTGCTTACTACAAGGCGCTCTTCCTCGGTCAAGCCGAGAAGGGGGAGCAAACAAAGAAGGCCGTCTCCCGAAGGCGGAAATCGTCTGGGGCCGGGCCATCCTCGGCAAAGCGGGCGAAGAAAGACGCGCCTCTTCCTCCCCCGGAAATTCCCGAGGAGGTGCGCGAAGAGCCTGACGCAGCTGCTGTCCCGCCGACCGAAGTCGCCGCTGACGTCCCTCCTCGGAGTCCCACTTCCTCGGCGGCTCTTCTGGACGCCTTGGTGGAAGTCCCTTCTGCCGAGGAGCGCCGCAAGAGCAAAGGCAAGGAGATCTCTGCCGAGGGAGTCCGGGACTCCGACGATGATGTTGCCGAGGTGCCGCCAGGTTCGTTTTTTTTTTTTTTAGACGAGCTGGGGTGCTTTTATTTTTTGTACTTTGAGAATTACTTGTTTTGACAAGCTTCTTGTTTTGCCCTGCAGAGGAGGTACCGTCTTCGGGTTGGATGGTCGAGCACGCCCGGAAACGAGCCCTTCGGGATTCCCATATCCCGAAGGGGAAGATCCCGAGGGAGCCTTTCTGGTCGTTTACGGAGGACATGAACTTGTACTCCGGCGACTCCCAGCTAATGGCCAACCAAATTTCGAAGGGGATCCTCACCGAGGCCTCCTTCAAGGCCATTTCCGAGGCGTGCCCGGACGATGAGTCCCTTGCTGCCAGAGTTTCTGAGCACGCTGCCCAGGTATACTTCACGCCTTTGTTTTTTCCTTTTGATTTCTTCTAAGTTCTTGGCTCATTTTTTTGTCTTACTGAGTTTGTTCTTACTTCTTTGCAGCTGTTGGGGTACACTGGCCTACTCAGACTTCGGGCAGCGAAGCAGGCGGCGTTCCGAGTCTCGGTCTTAGACTGTCTGGAAAAATCTAAGGCCATGTGCTCTGACTTGGTCGCCAAGAACAGGGAGATGGCTCAAGCTGCGAAGAAGGAGGTTGCTGCCGTTCGGGAGGAGTTTTTGAAGGAAAAAGAGGAGCTTTTGAAGGACTCCTCCCAAAAGATTTCTGACCTTGGCTCCAAGGTGGCGGAGCTGACTTCGGCAAACGAAGCACATCAAAAGGAGAAGTCAGAGTCTGAGGCTCTCCTGGCGAAGGTGCTTGCTGAAAAGGCCGCGCTCCAGGCCGAGGTCGAGTCTTTGAAGAAGGAGCCAAAGAAGAAGAAGACGAAGGCACTGAAGAAGGAGATCGCAGATCTGGAGAAGGAACTTGACGCTTTAGGGGTCGAGAAGGAGAAAGCCGACGAGATGACAAAGGTCGGTTTTCAAGACGGCTTTTGCCTCGCTCGGCATCAAGTTCTGCAGAGGTTCCCAGATCTGGACCTCTCCTTTTTGGAGGCCCTAAACATCCCTGAGGGTCCTCGGTGGTCTTGGTCCAAAATTGAGCACCTTAAACTGCCCTTCCCTCTTCCGGCGCCGAAGGCGGTGGACAAGGATGTAGGAGCTGGTGGCTCCCAAGATGCCGAGATTCCTTAGCTTGCCTTAGGGTCTTTTGCCTTCTTTTTTCTCCTTCTTTGTACTTTTTTTTGGCGAGCTTCCTTCTTTGTAAGCAGATCCATCTTAATAAAGATTCTTTCTTTCTTTTGAAAAATTTTGGCTAAGTCTTTTGTACTTAGAAAATTTTCATTTCCCATTGTCCCGAACACGTTCGCTCAAGAGACTTCGGAAAATCATATTTACGCTTATCACTGCGATCACTCTTGCGAAATTCTAACTTGTACAATTTACGTTCAAGAAATTTCCAACTAAGTCTTTTGTACTTTGTACAATACAATTTTCCCACCAAAATCCTAAGCATAGAATTTTTTCAAGGCATCCGAATGCCATGTATTTTTTAATTCTATGCCTTCGGCGTCACCGAGCTTGTAAACTCCTTTTCGTACTTCGGCAAGTACTAGATAAGGACCTTCCCAATTTGCGCGAAGTACCCCGTGGGATGGCCTTCGGGGTCCAAATTCAGCCTTTCGGAGAACGAGGTCCCCTTCCTTTATTCCCTTTGGCCTGGCTCGCAAGTTTATAGCCGTGGCCACTCTTTGCTGAAAAGCTTTTCTTCTCAGCTCGGCTATTTCTCTGTGTTCGCCGACGAGGTCAAGCTTGGTTCTCAGGCCGAGGTCATTTCCCCTTTCATCAAACACTTGGACTCGCACTAATGGTTGCACTACCTCGATTGGGATGATAGCCTCCGTACCGAAAACAAGTGAAAAAGGTGTCTCCCCTGTGGCTCTTCGGGGTGTTGTTCGGTAGCTCCATAACACACTTGGGAGCTCTCCTGGCCATTTCCCTTTTGCTTCCCCCAGCCTCTTTTTCAGACCATCTTTTATGGTCCTGTTAGATACTTCTACTTGCCCATTGCTTTGGGGGTGAGCTACTGGGGCGAAGTGCATCTTTATTCCGAGGTTGTTGATAAATTCTTGGAACCCTTTGTCTATAAACTGGGACCCATTGTCGGCTACTAGTACCTTCGGTATGCCAAATCTGCATACAATGTTCTTCCATACGAACTTCTGCACATCTTTTGCCGAGATAGTCACCAAGGGTTCTGCCTCGACCCATTTAGAGAAATAGTCTACTGCGACTACGCAGAACTTCACGCCTCCAGGCGCTGTCGGGAGTGGCCCAATGAGGTCTATGCCCCAAACTGCGAAGGGCCAGGGATAGTCAGCCGAAGTTACCAATTCCGAGGGTGTCCTTTGGATATTCGCATGTCTTTGGCAATTACCACACTTCTGGACGAACTGCCTAGCGTCCTTTCTTAGGGTAGGCCAAAAGTATCCTTGGCGAAGTATTACTGCTGCTAGAGCGTCGGTTCCAATGTGCGAACCACAAGCGCCTTCGTGAACTTCTTCGAGGATCATTTCAGTATCCTCTTCGCCAACACACCTCTGCAGTGGATTTGCATATCCCTGCCGATATAATTCTTCTCCAATTAGGAAGAAACGACCAGAACGTCTCCGTACCTTCGCCGCTTCGTTGGGGTCTTCGGGGAGCGCACTGGTTGCGAGATATCTTTTTATCGGATCTTTCCAGCCTTTTCCCGGAGTTACTATGCTCAGCACTGCAATGCTCGGGTGGTTTAGCACCTCGGTGCATGTTTTCGACTTTGCCAAGCAATCTGCCTCGGCATTATCTCGACGAGGCACATTTTCGATTCGTATGGTGTCAAACTCTCGGATAAGCTTTGCTACCAGTTCATGGTATTTTGCCAAGGTCGGGTCCTTCGCCCCGTAGTCCCCTGCTGTTTGTCGAACTACCAGCTGGGAATCGCTGTGGGCTTTTAAGTTTTTTATACCAATTTTTCTGGCTAGGCGTAACCCTGCTATGAGAGCTTCGTACTCAGCCATATTGTTGGTGACGTTAAAGCCGAACTTGATGGCTTTCATTACTTCTAGACCTTCGGGGCCTCTGATAATTACCCCAGCTCCCTGGTGTTCGGAGCCCGAGGCTCCGTCGACATACAAAGTCCATTCTGGCTCACCTCCGCCGGGATCCATATGGCTGTCCTCGGTGATGGGTACTTCGGCAATAAAGTCTGCCAAGGCTTGAGCTTTTATGGCTTTCCGAGGTTCATAAGTAATGTCGTGTTCGCCAAGCTCTATACACCATTTGGAAAGCCTTCCTGAATGATCGACTTTCCTCATGACGTCCCGTAGAGGTAGACTACTTCGGACGATGATAGGGTGAGCCTGAAAATATGGCCGTAGCCTTCTCCCTGCCAGTACCAGGGCATATATAGCTTTTTGTAGCAAGGGATACCTGACTTCGGTGCCGTGTAGGGACTTGCTTATATAATAAACCGGCCATTGCTTCGGCCCTTCCTCTTTCACAAGGACCGAGCTTACTGCTTTTTCTGTGACGGCGAGGTATAACATAAGAAAGGGGCTCTCCCTCGCGAGGTTGTCGCAGAGTGGGCAGACGGGCTAAGTAGATTTTGAGTTCTTCCCAGGCCTTTTGGCAGTCCTCATTCCAAGGATGATCATCACTTCCGAGGTTGCCCTCCTTTTTTGCTGCCTTAGTGAGGACTTTAAAGAATGCTCGACACCGGTCTCCATATCTGGAAATAAACCTACTAAGAGAGGTTATCCTTCCAGTGAGTCTTTGCACATCTTTTATTGTGATGGGAGTTCGGAATTCGAGCAGAGCCTTAATTTTTTCGGGGTTAGCCTCAATGCCTCTTTCTGATACCATGTATCCAAGAAACTTTCCTGAGGTTACGCCGAAGATGCACTTTTCGGGGTTAAGGCAGATCCCGAAGGTTCTGAGCTGGTGGAAAGTTTCCTTTAGATCTGCGACGTGGTCGGTAGGTAGTTTGCTCTTGACTATTGATAGCCAAAAGGCTATCACCTCCCCCAGTATGAATTTCCCCGAAGGTTTGTCCAGGGAGCCTGACGTAGCTCGGAAAGAAGCATTGCCACAGACCTCGGCAGAAGCAAAATCGAGCATGACGAAGTAAGCACTTCGGCTGAAACGACAGGTTATCTAAATGTGTCGCTGACTCTCTCGGGGAACCGAACATATCACCTTCGCGAGAAAAGAACCAGCTATCAAAAGAAGGAGAGATTCTCCCCGAAGGCGGAACTCCCGAGCTAGAGAACTCCCCGAGCCACCAACGTGATTCCCGAAGAAAGGCGTCCGTACCAAAAGATGACCTCGCCCAAAGGACCTCGGGAGTACGGCATGAGCATTTAATGAGCATTTAAGGAGCCTCTGATAGGTCGCCCATACGCTGCCTGAAACGGCGGCCTGACGCGCCAAAGCCGTCCGGGTCTTGTCACGACTTGACTCGGTTCAAGGCTCAAGGAGCCTGCCACTGGCTACTTGTCCCCTACGTCCGAAGGTACAGAAAAGATCTGACCAAACACGTGTCATGATCTAAACGGGCCAGGCTTCCCTATAAATACACAGGAACACGTCCTGGCAAGGGATTGGACTCCTCTCTCCTGAAAACACACAAACAGGCAAGACCGCAAAACTTCCTAAGTGTCCCCTTTTACCTTCTCAGGAGACTGACTTGGGCGTCGGAGGCCCCTCCCCGGAAAATCATCCCGGGGACCTCCTAACCCTTTTTTCGGAGTCTTTCAGGTACTTTCCCACCTGGGGAACCTCTCCGTCAGACGTTCTCCCTCCTCGGAAGCTCCCTCGGAATTCACCATGTCGCAAGACGAAGATGCTGAAGGGCATCATTTGGCGCCGTCTGTGGGAACCCACCCTCAGGTTGCCGTCGTTGAAACTCGGCGTTCTAAGGACAAGGGACTTCCGAGGTCCCCGTCCGCGCCTGAAGTTCAACCGGCTACTGAGCAAACTCTTCCAGGGACTTCCTTGCCTGAGGAAGAACGTCCTCTGGTCATCACCATGAGTTTTCTGCGCGACTTCCAGCGTTCTGTTGTGGCCGAAATGGCACAGCAGATAGACAGAAGGTGGCCACAACAAACTCAGGCCCAGAGGCCTCCTTCGCCAGCGCGCCCTCGAGAGAGAAGTTCTAAATCAGCTCATCGTACTTCGGGAAGTGGGGACCCTCGAGAGGAATCTTCAACAGAAAACACGCCCCTCGGGGCACGGCTTGCGGGACAGACGGAGTCCAAGCGACCCAAAACCCCGCGCCGAAGGAGCTCGTCACCTGAGGCGAGGTCCCCATCCCCTCAGCGCCGAACTCACTCCCCGAAGAGATGCCGACGATCCCCTTTCCCCGAAGAAGAGCCCAGCGCCACACTCCTTATGGAGAAAATATTGGCCAGGTTGGAAAGGGTGGAAAAACAGGTAGCCCGCAGACCTGTCTGGGCCAGACTATCTGAAACTTTCTGTGGCGATGAGTCACCGTTCACCCGAACAATAGTCGAGGCAGCCATGCCCAGTGATTTCCGGGTACCTCGGCTAGAAACGTACGATGGCCGAACAGATCCACAGGCCCATCTGACGAAGTACAAACGGAGCATGGTGTTGCACGGGGCTGACGATGCCACTCTATGCAAATGTTTCGAGGTCACCCTTGCCGGCCCTGCTACAGCATGGTATAACTCTCTGGCCCCAGGAACCATCAGAGAGTTCCAGGAGCTGTCCACTGCCTTCACCCAGCAGTTTATTGGAAGTCGTCCTACGGCGAAGATGCCGGTGCAGATGTTCGACATAGCACAGAGGAACGGGGAAACCATCCGTGACTATGTCGAAAGATTTAACCGAGAGGCCCTAAGTGTTCCAGACTTTCGGCCAGAAATACGCATCCTCGCCATGATACGGGGCCTTCGGAGGGACTCACAGCTATTTTACGAGTTTTCCAAAGACCCCCCAGACACGCTCGGTGAATTTTTCCGAAGAGCCGAGCAGCATATGACAGCCGAAGAGCTAAGAATGGAGGGGCCAAAGAACGATCATTCCCGTCCCGAAGGATCAAGCCAGCAAGCCAAGTATCCGACAGAGCAAACAGGACGACCTCGGAGGTTCAGGGGAAGGAAGCCTCCTCCGAACTTTACACCCCTGAACACCACAAGGACCAACATCCTCATGACAATGGAGAAACAGGGGTCCCAGATTCAGCGACCGAAGGCGATGACCGCTGACAACAAAAAGAATATGAAGAAGTTCTGTCAGTTTCATCGCGACCACGGTCACGACACCGAAGACTGCTTCCAGTTGAAGAAGTACATCGAGTCGCTGATTAAGCAAGGCCAACTGCGGCGCTATCTGCGAATGCCTTCGCCGAAGGCAAGAAGAGAGGAGGAAGGAAAGGCTGATGAAGATGAGTATGACTCCGACAGAAGGAGGAACCGAAGTCCAAAAAGGCGCCTCCCACCTTCGGCGGGGGTAATACAAACCATCACCACTGGACTGCCATCCTCGGGGAGAAAGAGGAAAGCTAGGGAAATAGCAACAATGGAGTACCAAAGCCCATCGAAAAAACTCACCCGAAGAGATGGTTCCTCCGTCATTTTCCCTCATGACGACCCATTGTTGGTCATGGCAAGAATAGGGAATTGGGACGTCAAAAGGGTATTGCTGGACGATGGATCAAACGCCGACGTCCTATTCTCGCATCTGCTCCCAAGCTTGGGAATATCCAGCATCGACCTCAAGCCTGTTACTTCACCAACCTTTGGAATAGGACCCTCAGAGCTGCCCGTCCTCGGCTGGATCGACCTTCCCCTGATGATGAGAGGGAGTTCGATCAGCGGAAAAGGAGAAATTTTTGCCTCCACAATGACGAGGTTCATTGTCATGGATGTCCCTTCGTCGTACAACGCCATCCTTGGAAGGCAAACACAAGGGAATTTGCACATTCGCCCAGATGTGAAGTACTTAACAATCACCTTCGCCACCAAGGACGGAGACGCCGAAATTTTCATCGACCAAGCCGAGGTCAGAAAGGTGTTTGTCAAAGCCCGAAAGGCCCCAGCAGCCAACTTCGCACAAACCTTAGCAGGAGGGACACTACCGACCGAAGAACCAAAAACGGGCGGGGCGGAAAAGTTCGCAGAAGTAGAAACGGAAGAAGTAGAACTTGTCCCCGGCCAAAATACCCGAATAGGGAAAAACTTGGCCGAAGGTGACAAGAAAAACCTTGTATCCTTTCTACTGATGAATAAAGGACTGTTCGCCTACTCGCCAAAGGATATGCCAGGGGTAGACCCTCGCATAATACAACATAGCCTTAAAGTAAGTCCGGAAGCAAAACCTGTCCGGCAAAAGAAGCGAGGCATCTCGGTCCACAAAAGTAAATTCGTCAAAACCGAAGTACAGCGCGCTTGATGGACGCAAATGTAATTAGGGAGGTCAAGTACCCCGAATGGCTAAGCAATGTGGTTATTGCTACAAAAGAAGGGAGTAGTAAGCTCCGGATGTGCATCGACTTCAGAAACTTGAACGATGCCTGCCCAAAAGATTCCTATCCTCTCCCACCGATAGACCAGTTGGTCGACTCAACTGCCGAATATGGGCTCCTAAGCTTCCTCGACGCCTTCAGTGGGTATCATCAAATAAGGATGGATCCCGAAGATGAAGAAAAAACTGCGTTCATCACCGAAGGTGGAACATATTGTTACACTAGGATGCCCTTCGGGCTCAAAAATGCAGGAGCCACCTACCAAAGGCTGATGAGCAAAGTCTTTCATGACCAAATAGGGAGGAACATGGAAGTCTACGTTGATGACATGATAGTCAAAAGTAAGATGCCTAAAGACCATGTCACAGACCTAGAGGAAACCTTCCAGCAACTCAGAATATTCGGAATTCGACTTAACCCCGAAAAATGCGTCTTCGGCGTGACCTCGGGAAAATTTCTGGGCTACATGGTATCAGAAAGGGGCATTGATGCTAACCCAGAAAAAATTAAGGCTCTGCTCGAATTCCAAACTCCTGTCACAGTGAAAGACGTGCAGAGACTCACTGGAAGGATAACCTCTCTTAGCAGGTTCATCTCCAGGTACGGAGATCGGTGTCGGGCATTCTTCAAAGTCCTTACTAAGGCAGCAAAAAGAGAAAATGACCTCGGGGATGGTGACCATCCTTGGAATGAGGATTGCCAAAAAGCCTGGGAAGAACTTAAAATCTATTTGTCTCGACTGCCTACTCTGCGACAACCTCGCGAAGGAGAGCCCCTCATCCTGTACCTCGCTGTTTCAGAAAAAGCAGTGAGCTCGGTCCTTGTGAAAGAGGAAGGGCCGAGACAATGGCCAGTTTATTACGTAAGCAAATCCCTGCACGGCGCCGAGGTCAGGTACCCATTACTCCAAAAAGCCATATATGCCTTGGTGCTGGCAGGAAGAAGATTGCGGCCATACTTTCAGGCTCACCCCATCATCGTCCGAAGTAGTCTGCCTCTACGGGATGTTATGAAAAAAGTTGATCATTCGGGAAGGCTTTCCAAATGGTGTATAGAGCTTGGCGAACACGACATTGTTTATGAACCTCGGAAAGCCATAAAAGCTCAAGCACTGGCTGACTTCATCGCCGAAGTACCTACCACCGAAGATAGCCACCCGGATCCTGGCGAAGGTGAGCCAGAATGGACGCTGCATGTGGATGGAGCCTCAGGTTCCGAACACCAAGGAGCCGGAGTAATCATCAGAGGACCCGAAGGTCTAGAGGTGATAAAGGCCATCAAGTTCAACTTCAGCGCCACCAATAATGTGGCTGAGTATGAAGCTCTGATAGCAGGGTTGCGCCTGGCCAGAAAAATTGGAATAAGAAACTTGAAGGCTCACAGTGACTCCCAGCTGGTAGTTCGGCAAACGGCAGGGGACTACGGCGCGAAAGACCCAATTTTGGCAAAATACCACGAACTGGTGACGAAGTTCATTCGAGAGTTCGACACCATACGCATCGAAAATGTACCTCATCGGGAAAACACCGAAGCAGATTGCCTGGCAAAGGCAAAAACATACACCGAGGTACTAAACCACCCGAGCATTGAAGTACTGAGCATAGTAACTTCGGAAAAGGGCTGGAAAGATCCAATAAAGAGGTATCTTGCGGACAACGCGCTCCCCGAAGACCCCATCGAAGCCGCAAAAGTGCGAAGACGCTCTGGGCGATTCTTCCTAGTAGGCGAAGAACTGTATCGGCAGGGATATGCAAATCCTTTACAGAGGTGTGTTGGCGAAGAGGATACTGAAATGATCCTCGAAGAAGTCCACGAAGGCGCTTGTGGTTCACATATTGGACCTGACGCCCTCGCCGCAGTGGTACTTCGCCAAGGATATTTTTGGCCTACCTTAAGAAAGGATGCCCGACAGTTCGTCCGAAAATATGAAAGCTGCCAAAAGCACACAAAAATCCAGAGGACACCCTCAGAAATGGTGACTTCGGCTGACTATCCATAGCCCTTCGCAGTTTGGGGCATAGACCTCATTGGGCCGCTCCCAACAGCCCCCGGAGGCGTGAAATTCTGCGTGGTCGCAGTAGACTACTTCTCTAAATGGGTCGAGGCAGAACCATTAGCAACTATCTCAGCTAAAGAAGTGCAGAAGTTCGTATGGAAGAACATTGTCTGTAGGTTTGGCATACCGAGGATACTGGTAGCCGATAATGGATCCCAGTTTATAGACAAAGGGTTCCAGGACTTTGTCAACAACCTCGGAATAAAGATGCACTTCGCCCCAGTAGCCCATCCTCAAAGCAATGGCCAAGTAGAGGTATCTAATAGGACCATAAAAGATGGTCTGAAAAAGAGGCTGGGGGAAGCAAAAGGGAAATGGCCAGGCGAACTCCAGAGTGTACTGTGGAGCTACCGAACAACACCCCGAAGAGCCACAGGGGAAACGCCTTTTTCACTCATCTTCGGTACAGAGGCCATCATCCCAATCGAGGTAGTGCAACCATCAATTCGAGTGCAAGTTTTTGATGAAAATGGGAATGACCTCGGCCTGAGAACCAAGCTCGACCTCGTCGGCGAACACAGAGAAACAGCCGAACTAAGAAGAAAAGCTTTTCAGCAAAGAGTGGCCGCGGCTATAAACTTGCGCGCTAGGCCAAAAGGAATAAAGAAAGGAGACCTCGTTCTCCGAAAGAATGAATTCGCACCTCGAAAGCCATCCCACGGAGTACTTCGCGCCAACTGGGAAGGCCCTTACCTGGTTCTTGCCGAAGTACGAAAAGGGGTCTACAAGCTCGGCGATTCCGAAGGCGTAGAATTAAAAAATACGTGGCATTCGGACGCCTTGAGAAAATTCTATGCTTAGAATCTCGGCGAAGAAGACCGTGCTGTATAAAGAAAGAAAAAATTTTCTCTAAAGCATAAAAAGTTTCTTAGCCAAAAAGTCCTAAGCATGAGTGGTGCGAATTCCGCAAAGGTGGCCGGCTAAAGTAAGCGAGAGTATTATTTTCCGAAGTCTCTTGAGCAAACGTGTTCGGAACAACAGAGAAAATCTGGCGAAAGACTTAGCCAAAATTTTTGGGCATAAGTTGAACAAATCAGGATTTCGCGAAAGAGGTCACCATGATGAGCACAGACAAAGTTTTCCGAAGTCTCTTGAGCGAATAAAGTTCGGGGCAAAGGGAAACAAAGAATCTCACGAAAAGATTTAGCCAAATTTTCAAGGTCTTTATTGAGATAAGTGTGCTTACAAAAAAGATAGCCAGAAGAAGAAGTACAAAAAAGAAGAAAAAGGGCCCTAGAACAAACTAAGGGTTCTCGGCGTCCCGGGAGTCTTTGGCCCCAGCGTCCTTTTGCATCACCTTCAGCGCTGGAATAGAAGGAGGCAGGTTCAGATGATCAATCTTAGACCAGGACCACCGAGGTCCCTCGGGAATGTCCAGGGCCGCCAGGAAAGAGAGGTCCAGATCTGGGAACCTCTGAAGGACTTGGTGCCGAACAAGACAGAACCCGTCCTGAAAACCAACCTTGGTCATCTGGTCAGACTTGTCCTTCTCGACCTCAAGCTCCTCGAAGTCCTTCTTCAAATCTGAGATCTTCTTCTTCAGCTCCTTCACTTTCTTCTTTTCCGGCTCCTTCTTCATGGCATCGACCTCGGCTTGGAGCGCAGCCTTCTCAGCAAGCGCCTTCGCCAGGAGCCCTTCGGCCTCTGACTTCTCTTTCTGATGCGCCTCATTTGCCGAGATCAGCTCCGCCATTTGGGAGCCGAGGTCAGAAATTTTCTGGGAGGAGTCCCTCAAAAGTTCCTCTTTTTCTTTCTGGAACTCCTCCCGAAGGGTGGCAACTTCCTTCTCCGCAGCTTGAGCCAGCTGCAGGTTCTTGACAGCTAGTTCCGAGCACATGGCCTTAGTTTTTTCTATGGCTTCTAAGGCCTTAGCTCGGAACTCCGTCTGCCTCGCCACCCGAACTCGGAGAAAGCCGGCGTATCCCAGAAGCTGCAAAAGGATAAAGGCGAGGTCATTAAGACAAAGAGAAAACCAAACACTTAGAAAAAAATTCAAGGGAGGAAGATAGACGCAAAGTATACCTGGGCGGCGTGTTCGGAAAGCTTCGCGGCGAGAGAATCGTCGCCCGGGTGAGCCGCGGCAATGGCCTTGAAGGAGGCATCGGTGAGGACCCCTTTCGAGATCTCTGTAGCCATTTGCTGGCAGTCTCCGGAGTACAAATTCATGTCCTCCGTAAACGTCCAGAAAGGCTCCTTCGGGACTTTTCCCTTCGGGATGCGGGCGTCCCGAAGGGCTCTCCTCTTTGCATGCTCAGCTACCCAACCCGGAGTGAGCGACTCTTCTGCACGACAAAACAGAAAATTGGTCAGGGCAAGAAAACCTCAAAGATCATCAAAAAGAGGAGCACCACAGTTTGTTAGAAAAACAAACCTGCTTGCACCTCGACGACGTCGTCGTCGGAAGCTCGAGCCTCTTCGGCAGAAATACCCTTGCCTTTTCTTCGGCGCCGCTCTTCGGCAGAAGGGGCCTCTACCACGGCGCCCAGAAGAGCCTGCGACGGGGTAGGGCTTTGAGGAGGGACCTCAGCAGCAACCTCGGGCTGAGGCACATTAGCAGCCTCGGGCTCCTCGGCCACCTCTTCGGAAGTCTCCGGAAGAGGGGGGGCACATCCTTCTTCGCCCGTTTGGAAACAGACGGCCCAGCCCCGGACGTTTTCCGTCTTCGGGAGGCAGCTTTGTTCGTCTGCTCACCCTTCGCGGGCTGACCGGTGAAAAGGGCTTTGTAGAAGGCAGCAGTGTCCTCGCCCATTTCTGAAAAGGAAGAAAGACATCAGTGTGAGTCCGGAACGAAGTTATAACAAGAAGATTAGAAAGTAACTTACTTTCACAAAAAGTTTCGAAAGAAACTTCCTCCCGAAGGAGTTGTACTAGCAAGGAGTCCTTCCCGGCGATGGCAGGAGCCGGCATCCCGAGGTCCGTCTTGTGCTCCTTTACCACCCCGAGCTCCCGAAGGACCTCCTCGGTCATCAACCTCCAATTGATGGGGAAGGGGTAAAGAGGGCGCGAAAGGACCTCGGGACCCCAGTCGGCGACGGCTCGGATACGTCCGTCGAAATCCGTGAATACGGAAACCAACTCGGGAGTCAACAGTATCCTCGGATCTACGATGTCGTCCTCCAACCGTCCCTGAGCCCACTTGGTCGGAACATGCGACCAGGCCTCCTCCATCTTCAGAAAGAAAAACTTTTTTTGCCACCCTCGCCAGCTGTCCTTAGTGGCGAAGGTGAACATATACTTTTTGCTCCCGGATCCCCGAGGTAGCATGAAGTAAAAGCCACCCTTCGGGACCACGTAGAGCTTGTAGTACTGCATAAAAATGACGAAGTGGGGTTCTATTTTGAAAACACCACACATACAGAGGAAGGCGTTGAAATAGCAGTACGAGTTCGGAGGAAGTTGATTTACGGCAATGCCATGAAATTGGCAAAAGTCGCAAATCAACTTCGGAGGGGGGAACCGAAGTCCGGCTTTCAGTTGAGCTCGGAAAACGGTGATCTCGTTACTATGGTTTGAAAAACTGTAGTGGTCAGGACGTGGCAACCTCGTAACAGCGTACGAAGGAAGGAAAATTTTTTTCTTCCACTTCGCTAATTTTGCAGGAGTGGTGCAACAAGGGTGAGAAAGAAGAGGCTGCCAACTTTCAGGAATCGGCATTTTTGGCTGAAAAATGAGTTCGGAAAAGGCAAAAATGAACTTCGGGCAAACTTTGAAAAACAAAGAGTTCTGGAAATCAAAACCCACCAAATCTTTTGCCGTAATCTGGGTGTGAAGACGCCGTCGTGAAAGATGACCGGAAAAAAGCTCAGGTGAAAGAACCGCCGCGAAAAGCAGAAGAAGAGCAGAAGGAAAACCAGAGCAAAAGCAAAAGCAAAAGAGACAAATGACGGAATGAGCATATATATAGGCCGAGGGGGGTAGGCGGACCGGCGTCATAAGTACTCTGCGAAGGCGAAACGCCGCCATAACTGCCCTTCTGCACCTAAAAAGGCGCGCCCGCAGTAACCGATGCAACCCTAGCCAACAAAAAGCCGACACGTGTCAGCCATCGCACCAAAAGAGGAACACGCCCTCTGACAGACGTCGCGCCGCTCCAGACTGACACGTCTGGTTACGAGACACGACGTTTCACTAACCTACAAAAGTAAAGAAGTGGGTTACCTCGAGGACACCAAAAGACAGGCTATGGCCGAACAGTCCGTATCTTCAGACAAAAAGGTGTATCTTTGGCACAGGTTACACTCCCTAGAAACTCCCGAGAAGCATCCTCGGAAAGACAGCGAACCGAAGTCTCCACTTCGGCCTCTTCGAGGAAGGCCTAAAAAGCTGGAAAGCAAGTTACTTCGAAGACACCAACAGACAGGCTATGGAAGAAAAGCCTACGTCTTCGGACGGAAGGTCCGTCTTCGGAACAAGTACTGCACTCAAGGCCCAAAGAGGGGCCCTCAGGAAGCGAACAAACCGAAGTCTCCACTTCGGCTTTTTCGAGGGGGGGCCTGTGATAGCCAAAAGGCTATCGCCTCCCCCAGTATGAATTTCCCCGAAGGTTTGTCCGGGGAGCCTGACGTAGCTCGGAAAGAAGCATTGCCACAGACCTCGGCAGAAGCGAAATTGAGCATGACGAAGTAAGCACTTCGGCTGAAACGCCAGGTTATCTAAATGTGTCGCTGACTCTCTCGGGGAACCGAACATATTGCCTTTGGGAGAAAAGAACCAGCTACTGAAAGCAGGAGAGATTCTCCCCGAAGGCGGAACTCCTGAGCTAGAGAACTCCCCGAGCCACCAACGTGATTCCCGAAGAAAGGTGTCCGTACTAAAAGATGACCTCGCCCAAAGGACCTCGGGAGTACGGCATGAGCATTTAATGAGCATTTAAGGAGCCTCTGACAGGTCGCCCATATGCTGCCTGAAACGGCGGCCTGACGCGCCGAAGCCGTCCGGGTCTTGTCACGACTTGACTCGGTTCAAGGCTCAAGGAGCCTGCCACTGGCTACTTGTCCCCTACGTCCGAAGGTACAGAAAAGATCTGACCGAACACGTGTCATGATCTAAACGGGCCAGGCTTCCCTATAAATACACAGGAACACGTCCTGGCAAGGGATTGGACTCCTCTCTCCTGAAAACACACAAACGGGCAAGACCGCAAAACTTCCTAAGTGTCCCCTTTTACCTTCTCAGGAGACTGACTTGGGCGTCGGAGGCCCCTCCTCGGAAAATCATCCCGGGGACCTCCTAACCATTTTTCCGGAGTCTTTCAGGTACTTTCCCACATGGGGAACCTCTCCGTCAGACGTTCTCCCTCCTCGGAAGCTCCCTCGGAATTCACCATGTCGCAAGACGAAGATGCTGAAGGGCATCAACTATCATGTCATCGACATAGACTTCCATATTTCTCCCTATTTGGTCGCTAAAGACCTTGTTCATCAACCTCTGGTAGGTGGCTCCTGCATTTTTTAGCCCTAAGGGCATCCTGATGTAACAATACGTTCCACCTTCCGTGATGAAGGCAATCTTCTCCTCGTCTTCGGGGTTCATTCTTATTTGATGATACCCACTGAAGGCGTCTAGAAAACTTAGGAGTCCGTATTCGGCAGTCGAATCCAACAATTGGTCTATTGGTGGGAGAGGGTATGAGTCTTTTGGGCAAGCATCATTCAAGTTTCTGAAGTCGATGCACATCCGGAGCTTACTGCTCCCTTCTTTTGTGGCGATAACCACGTTGCTCAACCATTCGGGGTACTTGACTTCCCTGATTACTTCTGCGTCTAGTAAGCGCTGGACTTCGGTTTTGACGAAGTTATTTTTATGGACTGAGATGCCCCGTTTCTTTTGCCGGACAGGTTTTGCTTCCGGACTTACTTTAAGGTTATGCTGTATTATGCGAGGGTCTACCCCCGGCATATCTTTCGGCGAGTAGGCAAACAGGTCTTTATTCATCAGTAGAAAGGATACAAGTTTTTTCTTGTCTCCTTCGGCCAAGTTTTTCCCTATTCGGGTACTTCGGCCTGGGACAAGTTCTACCTCTTCCATTTCTACCTTCGCGGGATCTTCTGCCTCGCCCTTTTTTGGTTTTCCACCTGGTAAAGCCTCTGCTTCTACAATTTGCGCGAAGTTGTTTACTGGAGCTTTTCGTGCCTTGACGAACACTTTCCTTACTTCGCCCTGATCAACGAAGATTTCTGCGTCTCCATCCTTGGTGGCAAAAGTGACAGTTAAGTATTTTACATCAGGGCGAATGTGCAGATTTCCCTGTGTTTGCCTCCCAAGGATGGCGTTGTATGATGAAGGAACATCCATGACAATAAACCTTGTCATTGTGGAGGCGAATAATTCAGCTGTCCCGTCCACCGAAGTTCCTTTCATCATTAGGGGAAGATCGATCCATCCGAGGACGGGCAGCTCGGATGGTCCTACCTCGAAAGTAGGCGAAGTGACGGGCTTGAGATCGCTGTTGGATATGCCCAAGTTCGGCAGCAGATGTGAAAAGAGGACGTCAGCGTTTGATCCATCGTCAAGCAACACTCTCTTGACGTCCCAGTTTCCTATCCTCGCCATGACCAAAAGCGGATCGTCATGGGGGAAGATGACAGTGGAACCATCCTTGCGGGCCAGCTTTTTCGTCGGACTCTGATATTCCATCACTGATATTTCTCTGGCCTTCCTCTTTCTTTCCGAGGATGGGAGTCCTGTCGTAATTGTTTGTATTATTCCCGCCGGAGGTGGAGGACGCCTCTTCGGACTTCTATTCCTCCGTCTGTCGGAGTCGTAGTCCTCGTCATCTGCCTTTCCTTCTTCCTCTTTTCTCCCTTTCGGGGAAGGCATTCGCAGATATCGCCGAAGTTGGCCTTGTTTTATCAGCGACTCTATGTATTTTTTCAATTGAAAACAGTCTTCGGTGTCGTGGCTGTGGTCGTGGTGAAACTGGCAGAACTTCTTCATGTTCTTTTTATTATCAGCGGTCATGGCCCTTGGCCGCTGAATCTGGGTCCCCTGTCTTTCCATCGTCATGAGGATGTTGGTCCTCGTGGTGTTCAGGGGTGTGAAGGTTGGGGGTTTCCTTCCCCTAATTCTTCGAGGTCATCCCGCCTGGTCAGTTGAATACCGCATTTGCTGGCTGGACCCTTTGGCACGGATGTGATCGGACTTTGGTCCACCCATCCTTAGCTCTTCGGCTGTCATGTGCTGCTCGGCCCTTCGGTAGAATTCGCAAAGCGTGTCTGGAGGATCCTTGGAAAATTCGTAGAACAGCTGTGAGTCCCTCTGAAGGCCCCGTGTCATGGCGAGAATGCGTATTTCGGGGCGGAAGTCTGGAACACTTAAGGCTTCTCTGTTAAACCTTTCGACATAGTCGCGGATGGTTTCTCCGTTCTTCAGCGCTATGTCGAACATCTGGACAGGCATCTTCGCCGTCAGCCGACTTCCAATGAATTGCTGTGTAAAGGCCATAGATAACTCCTGGAACTCCCTGATGGTTCCTGGAGCCAACGAATTGTACCATGCTGTTGCTGGTCCTGTGAGGGTGACCTCAAAGCATTTGCACAAGGTAGCGTCATCAGCACCGTGCATCATCATGCTGCGTTTGTATTTTGTTAGATGGGCCTGTGGATCAGTTTGACCATCATAGGTTTCCAGCCGAGGCACCCGGAAGTCACCTGGCATGGCTGCCGAAACTACTGCTCGGGTGAACGGCGACTCATCCCCACAGAAAGTTTCAGACAGCCTTGCCCAGACCGGTTTGTGAGCTACCTGTTTTTCCACTCTTTCCAACCTCGCTAATATCTTCTCCATAAGGAACGTGGCACTAGGCTCTTCCTCCTGATGCTTGTAGGCTTCTGGGAAGGGAGATTGTCGGCGTCTCTTCGGGGAGTGACTCCGGCGCCGAGGGGATGGGGACTTCGCCTCAGGTGATAAGCTTCTTTGCCGCGGGACTTTAGGTCGCTTGGACCCCGTTTGTCCCATAGGTCGTGCCCCGATGAGCATGTTTTCCGTCGAAGACTCCTCACGCGGATCCCCGCTTCCCGAACTGCGGTAGGTTGGTTTAGGGTTTTTCTCCCGAGGGTGTGCTGGCGAGGGAGGCCTTTGGCCCTGAGTTGGTTGCGGCCACCTTCGGTCTATTTGCTATGTCATTTCAGCCACAACAAAGCGCTGAAAGTCGCGCAGAAAACTCATAGTTATGACTAGAGGACGCTCTTCCTCAGGCGAGGAAGTCCCTGGAAGGGTTTGCTCAGTAGCCGGTTGAGCCTCAGGCGCGGACGACGACTTCGGAAGTCCCTTGTCCTTTGAATGCCGAGTTTCAACAACGGCGACCTAAGAGTGATTTCCCACAGACGGCGCCAAATGATGCCCTGTAGCATCTTCGTCGGGTGACATTATGACTTCAGGAGGGACTTCCTGAAGGGAAGAACGTCTGGAGCAAAGGTTTCCCAGAGGAGCATACCTGAAATGCTCAGAAAAAAGGGTTAGGAGGTCCCCGGAGTATTTTTTCGGAGAGGAGCCTCCGACGCCCAAGTCAGTGTCCTGAGGGAAGATAGAGGAGGAGCACTAAGGGGTTAGAAGGCCTTGCCTGCTTGTGTTTTCTCAGGGAGAAAGGGTCCGATGCTTTGCCAGGGCCTGTTTCCTGGCATTTATAGGAATGCCCAGCCCGTTCAGATCATGACACGTCTTCGGTCGGATGCTTTCTATACCTTCAGGCGTAGGGGACAAGTAGCCGTTTATAGGCCCCTTGAGTCTTGGACTGGGACAGGTTGTGACAAGACTCGAACAGCGTCAGCGCGTCAGATCGCCGTTTGAGGCAGCATGTAACGCCTGTGGGCGACATGTCAGAGGCTCCTTAAATGCACATGTCGTACTCCCGAGGTCCTCTGGGCGAGGCCGTCCTTTGGTACAGATGCCCTTCTTCGGGAATTATGCCCGTAGTTCGGGGATTTCCCTGGTTCGGGTGTTCTGCCTTCGGGGAGAGTCTCTCCTGCTTGCAATAGTTGGTTCGTTATCCCCGAAGATGATCCGTTTGGTCCCCCGGGGGAGCCGGCAACATCTGTGAAATTCCTGACGTTCTAGCCGAAGTCCTGAGTTCGAGGCGTTTGACTTCACCCCTTCCGAGGTCAGTGTCAACGCTTCCTTCGGATGACGCCAGGTTTCCCGGCCACGCTTTTGGCAGGAAGTATGTAGTGAGAGAGGCGATAGCCCTTCGGCTATCAACAGGAGATAGGGAATATCTCTTAATCCTTATCTTATCTAGCATATCGGTGAAGATAACAAGGGCGTTCATTCCCGTGTCCAGGTAAACCCTTTCCACATCAAAACTATTTATACGGGGCCTTAAATACGAGTGGATCCAAATGAAGGATCATTATCCATGATCCATGATCCATGACCTCTCATTAGGGTCCTACTGGGATCGGTTACCTCCAATTGGGTAATTTCCTGCCCCTACCTTTTACGAACCACCGAGGGCTCTCTTTTGATGATCATGTGGACACCTTAGCTAGTGGTCGAGCATTCCCGTGCTCTTAATGGGACTTAGGCTTTTCAGGCCTTCATCCTTGGCCTTGGTCCTTTTTTTCATCTCTTCTATGAGGCTTTTCTTCGTACTTTCGACAAGGGGAGGCCTGCCTAAACAGGTATTCTCTCAATTTTCCCGCCCGAGTCATTTATTCAAACAACTTTTTCAGCTACAAGCATTTTTTCAGCATCATGCCATTTATCGTTATGATATATGCAATATTTCTTGAGGTCCTTTTCCCCTTATGCAGGCATCACAGGAGGCCATCGAGGGACCCAATTTTTCTTCTCCAGGGTATATAAGATGTTTAACTTTGTTTCCCTTACAGGTGGGAGTACAGGCTTTGGCCGAGAATGGCTCCTCCATTTTTTTCTAGACCCACTTTCTTGGGCCTTAGGCTAGTCCTTCAAGACTGTCAATTGATTTAGTTCCTCAGCATGCATATACCAAGTGGTTCTTCTATGTCCTTCATCTAGTTCTCATAGGGATCCCAGGCTAATCTCAAGTCTCGGGCCAGTCCTTGGGTTATAGCTACCAGGTGTAACTCTATAGTTAGCCCTCACACCTACATAGCCTCGACATTAAGCCTCCAAACGAAGCCCCTTAGGGGTTCACTGCGTCCCTGCTTCAGTAGATGGGCCATGGTTTTTGGAAGTGGTCAAATTTCTATGAAGTGTCTTAAGAACACTTGGGAAAGGTCTTTGAATGAAGAGAAGCAACACCCTCAATTGGTCTTGAACTACGAGGCAACAACCCCCGGTTAATGTAGAGTAGAAGGCCCGGAACGTAATGGCATCAGAGGCCCTCTCCAACTTCATAGAGGAGGCGTACATCTATAAATAGTGGACCAGGTCAGTTAAGGCATTGTACAGGTCGATCTTAGGCATTTAGAACCCTTTAAGAGCAGGAACATTGATTATCTTGTCTATAAAAAGTTGGAACCACATGTGCTCCACTTAGATGCCTAAGTTAGGGCCCTCCCTCTGGGGTTTAGGTGCCCGAATGCATTGCTCTAATTCATCAAGCCTTTGGAGGATGGCACTGATATCGCTACCCCCAATACCATCTAAGCAATCTAAAAACAACTCTTGTTCATGGGCCCTCAACGGCGGACCCTGAGAGGGGCCTGGTAGGCCTCCCTAGGAGCCGGGTGGCTTTCAATTGCCTCTTCTGGGAGCATTGGTAAAGCTCTACAAATTTCTTGCTGCACTATGGTTATAAGTTGTTCAAATAAGCCATGTTTTAGAACCTAAAACTGGTCATCATTCAAGCACACAGGGCCCTCGCCCCTGTAAGGGTCCTTCTGAGGTGCCATAAGGTCTTTTGTATGAACTTTCAAACCCCCAGCAGGGTTTTCTTCACTCATGGGCCCTAAGGCTCCAGCAAGGCGATGGCTCTTCTACTCTGTTTCTAACAGGTCTTAGTTGCCCAATCATGATCTCTGAGTATTCACCATGTTTCCTACAAATGGCACCAAGTTGATAGTTAAAGGGATCACAAAGGCCTAGGATAGCCACGAGACCTGGTGAATCCATAGATTAGCAACTTGCACACAAACATAATGTCAGGGCCTTGGGATGGTGTTCCCAGGGGAAACCTTCTGACATTCAGGTCAAATTTCAGGCGATGTTGTAATAGAGAGAAACAAAGAAAATGGGCCAAAATCTCATATGTCATGATTGGTGAGCAGGAGGAGTTTATATAGTTAGGGGAGCTTTGAGGAATTCTCCCTGGGATAAGAATCCCATGACTTAGCTCGTAAATAGGGGATATTTTTCCATCGAGGGTGAAGTTGCCTTGGGATCTTCGTTGGTCCTTCATCAGAGATTGTCCATTATCATTAGGCCCTAGACTGGGGCCTATTTACTATCACTTTCCCTTTTCCATATATTTCATCTACATCTTGTCATCATTAGAGCTAATTAGCTTTTCTTTTTTTTTTATCCTGACATCCAGAATGTTTACTACTGTAATCGTTAAGATTGCCGACTTGAGCTAAACTTTGTTGGTGAGTTCGTCAAATTTGATAGTACTAAAAATAATTAAGACCGTTAAACTGGTAAATCCTGGAAGACCCCTAAACAAACTAAAATAACTTATTTTTTAATTTAATTTTCAAATTCCATAAGATTTCTATATAAAAAATATTTCAAATTATTTTTTAAATTTCTTAAATTGTGTGGTCATAATTGATATGCAATTTAGATAAATAATTAATATAAAAAAAATATATTGCTACTTATATATTTTTATGTTGATTTGGGTTAAAATCATGCCTTGTCGAGTTTAGTCATCAGGTCATTTTGGGTTTGGGTCAGGCCAGTCTCAGGTTCAAGTGAATTTAGACCTGGGCCTTTTAGGTTTCGGTCATTTGGATTTAAGTTTTCTCATGTTTTACTTCAATTCGGCTCAAGTTTAGGCCAGGTTAGAAATAGTTAGTTTAGGTCATTGACTTTTCTGATTAAATCGGGTCAAGTTAGGC